>JAPMOQ010023642.1:14440325-14461275 GCA_026543055.1 Argiope trifasciata | reverse complement strand
ATATAACCAAAAGCAATAAAAGAAATTATTTTAAAAAGCAGCAAAGTGAAGAACATGTTTCTTTTACTATGCGCAAGAGTTAAAATCAAAAGAAAAAAAAGCTACATTTAAATTATCAAAATGTATGTATTTATTTTTTCCGCCAAAAGATGCACTACCATCTGTTACATAAAACACAGAAAAAAATCCTTTGATAAATTTTAAATATTTAATTAGAAGATAATTACCTTTTATAAATTGATACATACCACGATATGGTCAATTTTATTTTTACATAATGGCAATTTCAAAAGAATAAAAAGAGTGCACTTCATGTATAATAATTTTTTGGACTGCTTGAAAAAGCTTATTCATGTTCCTTTCAAAACAAAAAATATATCTTTAATGCTGATTATTCAATATTATATATATAATTCCACAATTTAAACTAAAAGGATGTATTTATTATCAGTGATTGCTTTTATTATTAAAATACCATTTACCAATAAGTTTAAAAAAGCAATAAATTTCTTCAATCTAGTTTTTATATTAAAAATATAATTATTATATAATACTATTAAAATAAATTAAATATTGTGATAAGTTTTTTTAGTAAAAGCATTTATTTTGTCATATTTTTCAATGTAATGTAGTTTATTTAATTAACTATAAGATAATTATATGAAAAAATATAAGTATAATTATAAATAAATATATAATTACATATTTATATTTTTGTTGTACAGCAATGCAAATTATTATTTAGGGAATTGAAAAAAGGGAACATAATATGGCTTATACAATCTAGCGCCATCTTGAATTGCACTGAATTTTAGATTTTATATATTTAAACCGCAGTTATACTCTACCTTAACATTAATCTATATATATCTGAAAAATGGTTTATAAATACACATTACTCTTAACATCTAAGAAAAAAGTTTTTTTTAAACAAATTTCAACATAACACAACAAGTGTTAAATACTCACAATAAGAATTTTGGTTCTAGAAATATAGGTTAATAAGAATATTTTGAAAAAAATAATTTGAGCAAATCCCATAAGAAACCAAATCGTGATCAAAATTCTATGGATAATGTGTAATTTCTCCACTGAAATTGAAATAAACAATGGTAAAAAGGACAATTTAGATTTGTTTTTTCTAATTAACTTTATAAACATCATAAAGAGAATAATAATAAAAACAAAATAATTTTAATAGTCTATCAAGATATGTCCATTACGAAATCTATATCCATCTGGCATAAACATGGCCTCTCTATCACTTCAATGACGTGTCATCAGTTATAAATAGAAAAGGTAAAATGTCCGGATCCTTTCAAAATCAGGTTTGTAACCATTTCAAAGATTATTTTATGGGGGAAAAAAAAAAAGAAGATGGAAATGTTCTCTATGATTAACATCTTCATATGGTATACAAGACATATCTTTCAAAATGCTTAACCTGTTCTTACAGGATGACAACAAATCCACTCACTTCATCCGGAGGCTGGGGGGACGTTCCTCTGTCTTGGGTTTCTATCACTTTCATAGAATCGTTCTCCATCCAGATATCGTCTTCCGCGTCCGAAAAGCGCAAAAATCGATCCTCTTTCACATACCAGGTGGCAAAACAGTCATCAGGACAACATCTTCACCATACTTACCTCTTTCGGTGAATAGATAGTATTAAGAGAGGAATCAAGAATTCCGGATGAGGGTCCGGAATTGGCAATGGCGTATTGATTCCACGCAAGTTCTATTTCTGGATCAATGCCTGCCCCTAGGATCCCCTTCTCGCCACCTACTTCCGGCCGCTATAGATCGACTTCTCGCCACCGGAATGTTGTTATTGACGGATCCTTTGCACGGCCCAGTTTTCGGGAGGAACAAAACGTGTGGCTAAAAATATTCGCTCCACCCACTCGATCCCAGAAATGACCGATTTCTTCAGAAAAGGCTGCAGCATTTGAGAGGGCTGGGAATTAGAATGGAAGGAAAAATGTAAACATAAACAAGGCGTGTTGTGGTCAGTTGCAGGGTTCTGCACTGCTCACTGCAAATGCATAGTTTTGTTTTGAATTTGCAATAAATTGTAATACGACAAATAGAAGATTTAACAATGGCATTTGCTACTATTGATAAATAAACACAAGAAAGTTATAAAGATTTGCATTCGAATTTTGCACAAATGCATTCGAAATAATGCAGTGATCTTTTGGCAGAATTATAAGATTAATGTTTTTCCACAATTGCAAAAATATTGGAACTAAAAATTTTAAAATAATCCTTGCAATCGAAGTCTTAAAAAAGACAAAACCGGAAATACTTGTCAAATGATTACTAAAATTGAACTGCATGCAACTTTGTTAATATGGAAAATCTTTATCCCAAATTGATTGGAGACTACACGATTTTTAGATTAGGAAAGTAAAATCAGAAATAAGTAGAGTGCTGTTTATAATCAGGAAAACAATGCCTGAATATAAAAATGAAACAAGGTACATCTATTTTTATTATTCATTTATTTGCAAATAGCGCTCAAAGAATAGAATTCAAAACTAAACTGTGAAAATATAGACAATGCCATGCACTGCAGGCAAGCATTTGCAGATTGAAAATAAAACTTTTATTTTATGCAGGACTTGCATTGGGTCGTGCATTATTTATAGTGTCCTAGATCCTCACTATTTGATAAATACTCACCCAATCAGCACAGTAACTAATGAATAAGACTCCATTCTGATTGAGCGGCGGTTGCAGAAGAGCTGATTTGGCTGTATCGCCGCAACAGGATTTACTAGGGGATTTGTCAGATCTGCAGAGTTCGGAGGAATTCTCTGAGGACGTCAAGAGGGATGAGGATAAGGAGGAACGCATTGCAACTCCTTTCAGAGGTTCCCTAGTTATTCAGTCCACGTGCCGGACATCCGCCATTTTGGACCCTCTGACCAGTCTGCATTAGAGCTAAGCTGCAGTATGTAGGGTTGCTTTTCACTACCGTCTAAACAGTCGCCAAATGGCGCTTGACTTCAAAATAATATGCGCCGGGAGTCGAGTGTGTGTACTTCATTTTCAGGAATAAGGGAATTGGGACGGTTAGTGGAGGAAATTTGGCGTATGTTGCAGACTGATTAAAAAGTCGAGGATGTATAAAATATTTATTGTTTGAGAAATGTAAAAATTAATAAGGAAATATATCGTCAGAAACTAATATCTTTTAAAGAAATTAATGCTTAGAAAATTATCCTGTTAAATGTTTTTTTTTCTTTTCGAAAAGTAACGAGAAGCAACTTTATTTATAGGTAGTAAAAGGAAAATATTAAATAATTAAACGAAACCTCAAATTAAATAACTATTTCATCAAAGCATGAGATGCAAGTAAGAAAAAAAGAAAAAAAAAATTTGAGTGGAAAACAAATAAAAATATAAAAATTTGATTTTAAGATAAAAATCCGGCAATCTCCAGTGTTTCGAATATGAAATAATGGATTTATAATAGTATTCAATTGTAAGGATTAAAAGAGAATTTCAGCAAATGCAGCTTCATTTAAAAATAACGAATGGAGCGGGGGAGAGGGGGTTGAAAATTCATAAAATATCTTCAAAGAAAAAAAAGCTTAGTCGGGAAAAAAGAAGCGAACAAATAAATTACATTTTGCTTTAATCAAAGCATTCCTTTCATCAAAATATGATAAAAAAATAATTGAAGAAAATATTTTAAAACTTAATTACAAACTTTTTAATTTTTTTTTTATGTTGGATTGAGCCCGAGTAAATATATGATGGATTTATAAATACATATTTTGCTTTTATACAATAAAAGATGATTCTAATTTATAATGTAGGTTACGTAAAAAATATTATGAAAAAAGCGTTTTTATCAATACAATTTCTTTTTCTTTAAAATTTTTTTATTTATATTTCATTAAATTAGAAATGAAGTATGTGCATCGTTCCTTATAAAAAAAAATATAAAAATTCTGCATACCATGATACAAATAAACAGTAGAGCAATTCCAACCCCAAACCATTTGTGGATAAATATTAACCTGTTTCATTTAGTATGGTAAAAATCTAATACATATGACTTTTTTTTCCGACTTTGTTAGCTTAGATGACTTTATTTTTAGTTTAAGACACCATAATATAAAGCACTAGTAAGATAACTAGTAAGATAATTTCATCCTGTCGATACTGCTACGTACAGTGGTGGCGGGGTGGCGGGCTGTATGCAACAAGAAGTAAGATCATTTCATTCTGAACATGAATAAAACATGAATGACTGATTGCAACACATTGCAAAATTGAACTCACTTATCTTCGAGGAAGGTTCTAATAAAATATGCCTTATACAGCTGGAGACAGAGGGGATAACTGATATCTACATTGCTAATATTTTTTAGAGAATCCAAATTGTCATAATAATATTTTCATTCATCATATATATAAAAAGTTATTATATAACTTCTTTTAATGAATAAAGAACTAAATAAAATAGTGATATATGTATAACAAGAATTCTGGAAGTTTTCATTCAAAAGATTGTTTTTCAGTCAACAGGGGAAAAAATTACATTTTTTTTTGCTCAAAATCTGCTTCGACTATCCCTTTTCTCCCACAAATGGATGTTTGAACAAAGAAAAGAAAAACCAACAAGGCGAGTTAGTTAATGCTATATTATAAGTAAACAACCATAAAAGCATTAAATAATTAAAACCCATTTCCAGAGTCATCAAAAATTAAACCGAAACTAATTATGTCGGAATCGAAATTAAAATTTAATTCGGATTTAAACAACAAAAAGTAAACAAAAATAAAAGCTAAATGAAATAATACCGATTTATGAAACGAATCTAAATTAATATAATTAAGTAAACGAAACAAAAACGAAATTAAAAATTATTTTGGATTCGAACAACTTTAGAATTTAAAAATTAATAAACCTATCATTGTATTTAGTGAGCGCTAAGGCAGCTACAACTAAAACACAAAAGAATCTAAATAATGTTTTAATTTTTGGTTGAATATTCTTATGTAGTTTTATGTTATATATTTTTGCTTTATCTGGTGATGCTTTTAATGTGGCTTTGTTTTTGTGTTTTTACTGTTAAAATTGGTGTATCTCTTTTGCCTTAGTTTTCGAGGGATTTTTTGGTCACGAGGAATCAATACTGTTGGACATTGTCTAATTTCCTCACAGAAAAATCCCTTATTTTGAATCCTTGCCTGAGGGTGACCCTTGAAAAAGTCTTCAAGCCGGACTCTTTTTTTCTATTTGTTCTAATTTTGATTATGTTGTATTCCTTCTTACTTCTTTTATATATATATATATATATATATATATATATATATATATATGTGTGTGTGTGTGTGTGTGTGTGTGTGTGTGTGTATAATTACCAATTAATGATTAATGATTCGCTTTTAAAAGAATAATTTTTTCTGTTTTACCTATATCAACTAGGTATATTTGATGTTTTGTGTTCATAAGAGTTATAACAGCAAATTTGAAACTTATTGAAAAAAAAAATGATTCGCTTTATATTTCAGTTATTTTGAACTTTGACATTAACCGATGCCGAATCCGCTTCTGTATTACAGAAAAAATTAACCAAATTTTAACTTAATTAAAGTACCATAAAAAACAATTAAAAGTTTAGTTTAGTTATATTAACGTCCCGTTTTGAAACAATACTAAGGACATAAAAACAATTAAAAACCTTAAATCAACGAAGAAATAGATCAAATGAAAACAAAATATAGAATAGTAATTTTTACAGCAAATACAAAATGCTGAGACTGAAAAATTATTCAACAATTTTTCGCAACATTTTTCAAATTTCAAAACTTTTATCCACTTCAAATGTTTTTAATTAGATGCCTTCCAGCCGAAAATAAGCTTAATATATAATTAGAAATTAAAAATCAATACAATTATTATTATTCTATCAATTAATTCAAATATGAATGATTTTTAAGCTAAAATCAAATCACTATTGTATTATCTTTTCAACAAATAAAAGATGTACGTTACATCCATAAGAAAAAAACATACACCCTATTATGGTTATAATTTTGTTATAAGGGGCATTTTTGAATATATGTGTCAAGAAGATTGCAAAGATAAAAATATAAGCAACAAACAACCGCAAAAGAGAATTGAATAAAACGCAAAATATTGTGCCTTTACAATATTAAATATTTTTAATTAAAATTATTTTATAATTATAGAAAGAAATTATGTGGAAAATTAAAATTTCTTGAAAAATATAATTTTGCCAGGCTAAAATTATTCTGACTCCGAAATCTGAGAAGTTTGCGTGGTTCAAAAATTTTCAGACCGATCGTCCACATGCACCCTAGTTTTACACGAAAAAAAAAAGCAAGAATGTGAAAAATATTCTTAAATCAAATGAATTATAATTTAATCGAAAAATAAAGTGATCTCAGATTTTACAAGTTTCATCATTCAAAATCATTCAAATAAATCATCACAGGTCAGTTCATTAATGTTAAATGAAGAAGTCTTTGATACATTAAAAATGTTCAAATTTTAAGAATATAATAAAGTCTATAAATAATGAAAATAATAATGTTACAATGATTAAGAGACCAAAATTAAAAATAAATTTTATCTACTTAACTATCTATAGGATTGAGGATGAAAAATTTCGTAAGGAAATTCTCAGTTCTCATATCTGTATAGTAAAGATGGCGAAGAACTAGTTAACTGCCCCGTCGCTGATGACGATACATACCTCCTGGCGAAGATTCTGTGCATGACATGCTTTTTTTAATTAACACCTAGGATGATCCAACGCATCCTATTGTATGCAAACCAGTGAAGAAATCACACGCAGAAAGAAAAAAAGCATCACCCAAAACAAGGGTGGTAACCGATTACATAAAACAGCAGACTATATGTATAAATAGTTCACTTAATTGTAAAAACCACAAAAACTCTTACAAATTTTCAAGGGTAAATATTTAAGTGCATAAAAGATCAGATACAAAATAAGAGCCAGAAAGTAAAATAAAAAAGGGCGTTAAAGGTATAGTACAGCCTATTTTGAGTTATTCATAGAAATGATATAGCAATTGGTGGCGGATCGGTCATAGAAATTTGTCATATACTTCATGCCATAATCCGAGAGTAAATTTTTATCCAATATTCACCATCGTACTAAGACTCGAATGAAAAACGGCATTAACAATTTTTTTTCCAAATATATAGTACTATAGATTTACAGTTGGATATGTTTACAAATATAGATAGCATTTATTATAATTATTTGCTTTTCTGTTTGGGACGAAATAAGCTTCATAGGTACAAAAAATGTGACACTTTAATTTTATTCGTATTTAGTTTAGAAAACAATATTATTTATTAGAATTTAATAATTTCTAAAACCTGATACCTTGTGAGGTCTGAATTTTAAGATAATTCTTTTTGTCTAGGTAAAAGAGAAATAATAATAGTAAAATTCGTAGCAGATAAAAAATTAGATTGTTCAGAATAAAATTCTGCTAATCATTCGAAGTCAATACATGCTGACGGAACGAGTAATATTGTTTAATTCAAAATCTATAATAACTTATATATAATAAATTTGAACTTTTCTTATAAATTTCATTGTTTATTGGAAAAAATGGACGTTGGAAATGAAAGGGATTTGGGTAGCATTTTAAAATAAAATGTAAAATTATCTTTGCTTGCAAGTAAATAAAAAATAATAATAAACCGGCAAATAAAGCTGTTTCACACTCACAATGTACAATAACTATGATATAGAGACAGAGATTAATAGATTTTATGATGTCAGCCAAGACTGCATTTGAAAAAAGGCGTACTCATACATATTATAGTCTTCGGAAAGAAAATATACAATTTATGTTTTAACTATTTCACTTTATCTGCAAGTAGACAACAAAAATAGGACAGCAACATTAATAGACGATTGCCATAATTATAAAAAAATTGAACAAAAAAGAATCCAATTTTAGACAGAAATATTAAACGATAAATGATCTTCGCAAACTAATAATCTTTTAAGTAAAGTAGAAAATTATAACTTATTAAAATCACTCAATGTATCACTGAAATCACTCAAATATACAGTTCATACGTATTGACGGAATTAAGGCGAAGGAAGTCAATCCACCTGGCGCCATCTGTTGATGCAACTAACTACTTTAAACCTTAATAAATAAAAAGAGGTCGCGGTAGTAGTTGTCATTTATAATATATATTTTTTTCTTTTCAAAGAGCTTACATGACTGTCTAAAAATAACGATCTTCAGTTGTCTCATTCCGAAAAATTCTCAAGAGCTAGAGTGGTTTCATAATAAAGATTCTGTTTAAAATAGCAAAGAGAAATATAATGCTTCGATGTTTTTTCTACAATTAAATGCCTAGCAATAGCTTCCTTCATAAATTCCTTTGGATACTTGAAAGGGGAAAAAAAAGTTGTAGAAGCAATTCCATTAATTTATTTATAACAGCAAATTTTACCCAAAAGTAAAGAAAATGACGATCTTATCTTCCATCTTTTAATAAATTTAACATAAAAATAAACGCAAACAGAAAAGAAAAAATAGATTGATTTGTTATATGTCTGATACTAAAAAGCGTTTTATTAACTTCTTCGATGAAATAGGATATGATATAATGGCTCTAATATTTTCTTCCATGATTTAACGAATTTAAATTAATTATTTATGGCATTCTAAAGATTAGAAATATTTTATTTCTTTTCGTAAAACATGAATTATAAGTTTAAAATATTAAATATGAAGAATTTTTTAAAAATTTATAATAAGGAATATAATTTTAAATATTCATTTAAGAGAATCTACTAAGCAGCAAATATACTTTCAGTACATAATAAAGCAATTTAATTAGTTTATTTAACTACTCAAAAATATTTCATTTAGCTTTAGTAAAAGAGTATCAACTAATACATTTCTATAGCACTAGTTAATTTCATTCCTCTACATTACTTAACACTGTGTGTTATCAATAAAACTAAAATACAATGCAAAATACAATAATTTGGAATAGGTACAGTAAAATAATTGCTTCATAAATGTCGCAAATTTGGTTTCTCGTATAACAGAAAACTAATGCAGTTTTTAAAAAAATCGGACAGTCATATCAATTCCAATTTACATGCCTTTTATTCGACCAAATTATTGTGCTTTCAGTAACATACGGATGAATAGTACGGAAGATCAGAAATTTCATTTTTTTTTTAAAACTGCCCTGTTAAATATTACTTAAATAGATAAATTTATGTTAATTTTTTAGCTAAAAGTTTGAAATGTATATTCAGGTATAAAATAAAATCAGCAAAAATGCCAAAAGAATAAACTTATATTAAAAAAAATAAAATCGGAAGCAAGGAGTTAATCGAGGTATGTAAGAATGATCAAGTTGAATTTTTTTGAAATGAATGTTAATAGTATGAATTATCGGGTCTTAAGTCGTACCATTACCTAAATTGTATCACTACCGATATTTTAAATAAAGCGCAAACAAAAAAAATGTTTATATCGACAATGTGATGTACTATTCAGGTAGTCATTATTTTCAACTGGTTTTAAAACATTTCCGCTTTCTAGACACATCTGTAAAAAAATTTTTTTACTGCTTTCTCAATAATTTTTACTTTTATTGTTATCTTTTATCCTTAAAATATGATTTTTGGATCACATTTCTTTTTGGGTGATCATTCTATAGTAGTTAAGAAGCTATTTGGATAAAATAACACTTCTATCAGATATTCCTAGATTATTAATATTCGTTAGAAATGTAATTCGTGCAGCATTTAAAATCCTTAATAACATCAGATTCCTGAATCCGTAACTGGTAGGATTTAGTACAGATAAACTAACAGTAGGAGTCATGGCAAAAATTAGGTAACTACGGTGATTCGGAGTAATTGAGATAGCATGTTCAAGGGAAAAAAATGAAATTTAAATTTTTCTATAGGTAAAAAATATTTAGTCATTCCTACCCTTCAACACATTTACTTCTACATTTTTTACCACCGGTTGAAACAAAAAGATATGTTTAAAGCGTTATAAGCGGAAATTATGGAAGGGTAAACAAAGATGTAATGCGACTCATGGGCAATAAGGTATTCTTAAATCGACCTCATCTTCAAGGATTAAAAAAGGAATTCAAATGTATTGGGCCTATTTTAGGGGAGGGGGAATCACAGCAACTAAACTAAGAAAACTGGGGTTCAAATTGGTGAGAAAACGGAAATCTCCAAATAATTTTAATTAAAAAACGAATTGAGGGGGAAAAGTGGTGCTAGAAGTTCTTAAAAAACTATGTGTCATTGTTTTTACTCTCTAGAGACAACCTCACCGGCAAGACCTGGAAGTTTTAATAAAGAACTATTTTATGAATTCTTTGCCAAAAATGAAGTAGTGAGAAATGAGCACAAATTACAACAATTATGTGTTCATTCATTACTACTTCTTACTCATCTAAGAATGAAACACAAATCTGATAAAATTTATAAGAAACTTACCTGAATCAGAAAAAAATAACCTTTTTCTGATTCCTCTCCAAGTTCAACGAATTTACAATATTGATGGAACAGGTCTTTCGACGGTTCATGAATCAATAATTACTAAGAAAGAAAATATTTGGAAGAAAAGGCGAAAGTATCGGTAAGCCAAATTGACATTTAAATAATTGAGCAATAAAATAAATTTCGATTAGCTTTACTTCAGTTTATTTCTTGACAGCAGTGAAAATAGCTAAGCAATACTTGGAATGATTTACGATACAAGTTTTATATTTATAACTTTATTTTTATTTATTTAGCTTTTTCAACAAAAATTCATACAAATTTAGATATATTAAAAAACAAAACATGAATGTTTTTTTTTTGTTGTTAGCAACAAACTGTCTTCTTTTTCTTGCAAATTCTTTATTAATTCTTGATTGGTTGCGACTTGAGAAACCTTCCGCTACTTATATATTTCCGTTTATAATTAAAAAAATAATTGAGAGACCACCTAAGATAAAAAATTAAATCATAAGTAACCAAGTCTGAAAATTCGGAAAATGATTTATTGGACTTAAAAAAAGGATATAAAACAAAAACATATTAATTCAGAAATTAATCCAAGTATTTTTTTTTCAAAATTTTGAAGATAATTTAGAAAATACTTCACCTCATTAGCTGCGTTTCTATCCAATCTGTAAACGCTAGTATTCTGACCGATAATTAACACGCTATTCTCTCTCCCCCCCCCCCTTTTTTTTCATTTTGAAATATTTAAGCAACTATAATTTTTTTTTAAGATTCAGATTTTTTATACTTTATTGCAGAAATAGCAGAATTTATTGAAAAATCATTATGCTAAGTATGGATTACATTTTAATTTGTTTTTTAATAAGATTTTATCATAATCCAGAAAACAACATTTAGGGATGTAAAATAGCTATTAAGCGTATATTACAAAAAAGAACCCGCAAAAGGGATGTAGAAACAAAATTATAAGTTTTTACAGAGGAAACAGTTAAAAAATTAAGAATATTGAAATTAAAAAAACGATATTTTCGAACAAAATCGACTTTTCAACGCATTCAACTACCAAAACTCGCTTATTACACTTGGAAATATTAGTTATTTCATAATCTTCTCATAATAGATAACATTCATTAATAATAAATGTAGTCTTTTTTAGTTTGCTTCCTGTTTCTAGTTGGAAAATAATGTATTAAGGTTATATTTGACGGAAAAACAACAGATTAACATATTTCCTCAGATGAAATTCTACAAAAGCATATTCATCTCTGTATTGCTATATTTTGCGAACAGTCAACAGGAGGGAAAATTCTACTTGAAGAGCTATCTTGGGAAAGGAGGAAAAATATCTAACAGAAGAAACTGAGAATTCCTCCTACTGCGTAATTTGAAGCACTTTACTGTCTTTTGAGCACGTAATCTTTCTGATCACGTAATACAGGGCCAAGGGGGCAAATGGATTAACCCTGGATGCTATCCATTTGGACTAAAATGAGCGCAAATGATGGAATTAATCGGTCAGTAGCGCAAAAATAACAGCTACTGTTATTTTAACCAACTTTGAAAAATTGGGAAATAAATTTTGATATTTTCTGCGTCTCATTTTAAACATTCAATATAATTGTAAAACCAAACAGATTAACTACTTGTAGGTTACCTGCAAAGAGAAAAAAAATCCAGAGACTTATGTATAAAAAAACTCTGAATATGAAAAATCTAATGTCCGAATTATAAATATATGTATTTAAATAACAGCAAAATGTTATTCAAAATAAAGAAAGTAACTTCTCGAAGAAGTTTGCCCCTCGATTTTCTCTAATACTATCACAATAAGAGACGGTTTAAGTTCAGCTTCGTCGAACAGAATGTGTTTGAGCCTCTCCACGTTCGTAGATTGGATCCACCGATATGCAGATCTAAGGATTTACCTTAAAGATTATACCTAATATTTCAATTATCTAGAATGTTAGATTATGAAGCTGACGTATTTTCATACCCAAGAACAAATCTATAAGCAAGAAAATTAACCAACAGACTGATTTCACAAAAAATTAAACATAGATCAACAGTCGTGGTTTTAAAATTATATATTATAACTCTACAATCCAGTCTTTTGTATTTTATAATCATCTTTATAACATGCGTATGTGGTATACGTATGACTCATTGAATGCATTTCATTCAAGTTTTAATAAAAATCTACTTTTTTAATAATAAAATCAATTATTAGAATCAATTATCATATTTCTTCCTTCTAGCATATCGATTTTTTTATCGTTTTCGTAAACAGACATAATATTAAATATGGTTTTTTTTTCAGACTTCGGAAGCTCTAGAACTTGTTAATTTATATAAATCTAGACTTCAAATGTTCCGACGATTACAATACTTGCAATATTTTTCGAAATACAATCGAAAATGTTATATATGAATGTTATTAGTTCAAGGTGACGAAAAAAAGTGATCTTGGGTTTTCAGATTAAAAGCTTTTCGTAATTTAATAAAGAATTTGCCTTTCACTTATGGTGATGTTGCAGTGTATTATATATACATAAGAAATAGGCAAAATATCTGAGAATTCTAAAGATTAATTAAAGTTATGCCAAATACTGATAATGATAAATATAAACGTATATCAAACGCCTTGAAAATATTAGTGTCTGTTCTAATAGAATTTAGACCTAATAATACGGCTGAAAAAAGCATAACATATTCCTCATCATGCAATTTTGATGTTAAGACTATTTTACTTCATTTTTTCTAGAATATCCTCTGATTTTCAATAAAGATAAAAATAATATATTTTTTTTCTTTAATAGTAACTTCTGTATAATATGAATGCCTTTATAATAATCAAATGAGAATTATCTTTTAAATCTTTTTTCATTTTGTTTCTGTTCTGCAGAAACTTTCGGAATATTATTTCTCGAACCTCACGATGTATTCATATAAAATCAAATAAAGTTAATATTGAAATAAAGATTGACAGTAAATCAATAAAAATGACGTTTACTAATATTAGTGGATCAAAGAATAGCAAGATTTGCGGCTTCACGTATAAAGACATTTTTTATCCTTGATGTAAGGTATTCATTTTATATAAACATAAGAAAACGAAAACTAACAATTTCATGAATGTAATTAAATTAAAAGCTTAGTGATAAATGTTTGTTCAAATTTCAGCTATAAAACCATTTCCTAAAAAAATTAATTATTGGAATTTTTATATGCAGGTGAGCTAAATTAATTGCAAAATTTCCCTGATATACGAATCAATTCATATTATTCTGGAAAGATAATGCGAATAACACAATGAAGACAAGAGAAGAAAAAAAATGTGCTATAAAGAGAATAAAAGAAAACCACCGTACTTAAATATAGTTTTGAAACAGATCATAAATCAGAGCATTAAATAATGATAATACATTATTATCTGATCCATTTATCTTAGCTAGACATTTTATAATTCAAAAAAATTATTATCATTTGATTCATTTATCTTTTTTAAACCTTTTAGAATTAAATATAGTTATAATCCTTTGATACTTAAAGATTTACTAACGTGTTATATTCTTTTCTGAACTTCAGCTGTGAGAGCCCAATAGGCAGTCTTTTGTAGATGCCCATAGTACAAGAAATCAGAAAAAAGATATTCGCGAAAAATATTCTGAAAACAAATACGAAGCAAAAAGGAAAGATGGGGAAAAAAAAAGAAAGAAAGAAAAAGGAACATGGAGAGTTTTGAATGTGACTGCATAACACGGCATTATTACGTGACCTAATACATACTGATAACGTTATTATCACCTGATAAATTTATTTTAGTACAAATTTTCATTCTACTATTAATCATCTGAACATCTAATATAAGTGTATAAAATACAATCTGATATATGATGACCACAGTATACGAAGCCAATAGAAGTCGTTCACGAAAGATAATCTCTGAAAAATAATAATCAAGGTGGGGGAAAAAATAGGCGTAAACAAGCAAATAAAAGAAAAACGCAAGATAGATGGAGAGTTTTGAGAAAGACCACAAGGCAACAGAGGGAAATTAAGGAGGCGTCAACCTTTCCAATCCATTTGCTTTCCAAACACTTTCGCCTGGGCCGGATTTTTTCAGGCCTGTCATTAGATGATTTCAATCGGCTGTCCCTTTTCCCTCCTATCTAACAAGTTCTCAATGCTTGTTGCTATATTTTAAGAAGAACGAAATCCTGCTTTGATCAGCCACGATCAATTTGCGCTGAGAGATAGCAGCCGCTGATCACGTTCACTTGGAGCAGTTACAGAGTTTAACAAAGGAAGCTCACGCCTCTTATGAAGAATGCATGAAAAGATATACCCAAGCGATTTAACGTTTTGAGAACAACAAGTCATAAAAGCTGGTATCCTGATTTTAGAAACAAAAATAAAATAATTATTAAATTAAAGCTGCCAATGTAAGTATTAACACTTTGGCTACGTATTTTTTAAAATTCCTATTTAGATGTGATGTTTGCTCAAGTGTTTTTCAAAGAAAGTGAACTGATACTATGTTACACGATAATCTAATCTAATTAAAATCTGTAATCGTAAAAATAATCTCTCTAAACTGTGTAAAACGCGAGATAAAACAGAAAATGGACTGATTGCCAACTCGTGTTACGCAACTGGGATGTTAAGGTCTGAGTTCAAACAAATAAATGTATTGAAGAAAGCAATGAATTAAATATTTCTTATTCATCAAGCAAAATTTAAATTGTATATGAATAACTTGATATAAATATGTTTCTTAAAACATGTTGATTTAAATACTGGAGAAAACAACCTCAAAGGAAAATAATTTGACGTCATAATTCTTTAAAAAATTCAAATATTTTATAACCTTTCTACAAATATCTGCAACTCATTAATAGAATACTTATCGGAAATTTAAAAATAGAATAGATGAGGACGATTGCAAAACAATATAGTCGATTGAAACGAGATATGCCAAGCGAAATGTGCAACGCGCGTCAGTAAAAATAAGGAAAATCCGCATCCTTATTTTTATTGATCTGTTATAGGCCTTAAAAAGGTAATCATTTATCTTACAAGAATTTATCTTACGGCATCGCTCTCAGGCAATGGATAGAATAGTGCGTACATTATATTGCAGATAATTCTTTTTCTGTTGGCATGAAATATATTCTAGCAAGATGTTTTCAGATTTCATACTCGCATCTAGCACGACATCCTGTCATGGATGCTAGTGAAAAATATGATCAATATTCCCAAGCAATTCGTTTCCTAAGCTATAATTCCTTTGTCTGGGATGAATGGACACAAAATATTTAGAAACATATTTCATTAAGAATACAGTACAGTAATTATTTTGTCAATGTATTGCGTCAATCACAAAGCAAAGATTTCAAAAAAAAAAAAAAAAAAAAAAAAAAAAACTGGAATGGAGCACTTGAAAATATAGGTGTTATACATATCTTTCGATTTTGACATAGCTAAATAATCAACCACTTTTTCCAAGAAAGAATCACCGAGAACATTTTGAAAAGCAGGAATTAGCGACAAATAACTAGCCAAAATCACAAGGATCTATTATAAAGCTTTCTTCGCCAACCAAGTTATCAAAATGGTATCAAAAACCAAAAGCTCATTTCATTTCATTTTTATCTTAATTACTTTGTGAAATTAATTAAAATTATTAAAAAATGAAGACCACTAAATTGCTCTTGGATAATGAAATATGGAGGGGAAAAATTGACATGGAAATAATCTGAAATCTTTCTTTTCTTTTTTCCCCTCTCTTTTTTTTTCTTCTTTTTTTTACATTCTTTAAACAAGAAACGTCTTTCCCTCTTGTTTCACGGTTCAATACAGTTGCAATGCAATAAAAGTTGTCGATTCTACCAAATAATATTTAAGGTAAATGCCAGTCAAGTCAAAATTTTAGGCAGTTTTAGTTTATTTCCAGCTAGTTTGATAAATGTCTCTGAAGTCAGAAACAGAAGAGATGATTTAAAGCTGATAACCTTCTACTTTAAATATCATCCATCACATAAATAAACGTTCATACAAGAAATCATCTCATCTTTAATAAGTGCTTTTAAGTTATCTTCTAGTGAGTATGACGGAATTATTTAAATATGTAATCTCAACCAACCTCTTATTAAGATCTACAAAGTATATTCAGAATTTATCTCGCCCGCATGCTGGTTGGACTTTCTAACCCATTTTTTCATAAAATTACACGGTCTCGGAGGCATCTCTCATTGCTGAATTATAACCCTTCTGCAGATTCTTGCTTTCTTTTGCATCCTTCAGGGAATTTCAGATGAATGACATTACAACCGATCTATGCGAAACCAACTGTAATACCGGTTTTGAGCAGTACAGTGGTTTCCAACCCCCTTCTGTTTCCCTGTTGAACTTTCAGGCCATGCTAAGATCAACGACATTTCAATCGGACTCCACAACGAGTCACAAGACCTTTTCTCCCTCCCAAACAAAAAAATTCAATGTGTATCTCTCATAAATACAGTTTAAACACTTTAAGTATCCAAAAAAATAACAAAAAAAAACTTGTTCCTTCTCTGGGCCTAAGCTTCCTATATGGCCCAGTGAGATCCAACGCCACAGGAAGCTGGCTCATCAGGCGGATGACCTTTGATCCTGCCTATAAGTATATTTTCAGCGCTTACTTCTCACCAACTCCCCCTCTGCGAAACGTGATTTGCATAAGAAAAAGCTGAAACGGCTTAATCTTGCTTTTCGGGGAAGGAAGCAAAAACTAAGGGGGTGGGATCATCAAAAGCAGCAAAACAATAACTGGGCTGTTGAGGTTTCATCTCGAAGGTCAAGAATACGATTAAAAAGGTGAATATGGACATTTTGAGAAATGAGCGAATAAGTTGTATTCGGCGATGAATTTTAAGAGGCAGCTGGGTCAAGGGTCAACAACTTGTTCAGCCTTTTCTTTTAGGCAAGTTGGGCAATTGTGCAGATGAAGGAAGTCTTTGTTAAATAGAGAACGAATCCAAACCGTCAGATTTGTCCAATGCTCGGTTTATATATGCAAGACATAGAATTTATACTTCAATGTTTTAATCTTGTTTATCTAACCTTAGAATCTTTAGACGGATTTTAATGGCCCACCTATTTGGTAACGATCTTAAGCGGAATCAGATGATTTATGTCGACTACGATACTCAAGTTTTAATTTAATTAGGTCTTTAATTTATGCAGCAGAAGGGACTAAGAGCGGATTGTAGGGATTTGATTTAAAACTTTGATATCAAAGATTGATATAAGGAGTACAGTTATACTGTTTGAGACCCAAGGGAATGGATTTAATACGCATGATTAGAGAGAAACTGGAAGTCTGAATTATGCAGAGCACATGGAAACTATAAACATTTACGATTCCAACCAATATCAGTTTGCTTGCAAAGAATACAATTGGAGTATAAAGTTTGGAAGAGGCTTTCTCTATTGAAAGAAATAATAAAATATTTATCAAAGAATATAAAAATCATGGAAGCATCCTAAGACAAAGCAAACGAGATATCAATGTGTATAGTTAAGAATAAATTCCACATAAAATAACTTTTGTTAAAAAAATGTAGAATTGGGATTAAAGTATAAAAAACGGGGTGGGTGGCAAGTTAATGATCAAGCGCTGCAGATCTTATTAAACTTCATGTTTCTTCAACGATCTTTTTAAAATTTTCTTCAAAGAAAAATAAGTTACATTTAAAAAAAAATTAAAATTGCAATTCATCAGTTTAGTCTTAAGACCATCAGAGCATCTTTGTCCACGAACCAGTTTCAAATTTCGATTAAGTTCAAACTCTTTTTGAATATTCTCTGGAGGCCTCTTTCTCTTTTATAAATATTTTTTTATAATCTTTAGAAAATTTTACGGTGATTTTTCAAAGGCAATCATAACAGAAAATATAATCCGATTTTGATGTCACATGCTCATTATTAAAAGATTGATACAATTTGAACATGCAACCCATGCAAAGATTTCACTTCGTGTTTCATTTCAAATGCTATACATAATTTGAAGAATACAATCTAGTCTGCTTTTTTTCTAAGCATAGTTTCTCAGAATAGTGATTTCAGATCTCATTCGGCTGGAAAGCCGTAAAATTTATTTATAAGTTTATTTTGTTTCATCAGCTAATTCAATTTTTTTTAAAGTTCAAAAATTAAATTGTGCCTTCATCCAGCTTTCTAAAGCATGAAAATAATGAAAAAGAAACCTTTAACTAGTTACGGGCTATTTAAAGCATGGAATTCCTAAGGGTAAATTTTAACACTACAAATAAATATATACAAACATCAATTTCAACTAGTAATGGTAGAAAAGTTGCAGTTAAAACAATATAGACTTTGCTATCTAAATTTATGAGAAATTTAAGTTCCCATTCACTAAGATTGAGCTTATTTTACTAGAAACTATTTTTCTACTAATGGTTTAAAATTACAGATTCTAATTTTTCGGATTACATAACTAAATCAGAATAAATGCAGTCTTAGAGACATGTACAAACGTCTGATTACATTCCCATCAATGAATAAGGAAGTAAATTTATGTGGCGTCATAGTTTTTTGGCTTACATTATATGATTTAACAGTTAAATACAAAATGTTTTACGCTCTGAAGCGCAATCTCCTGATTTTTCTTTCAGTGGAAAGATACGTAAATAGTTCCCTAATTTCTTTTCAACCATAAAAAATGCGAATTCTAAAATATTTATAAAAAGCTTAGAGAAGTAAACGCTTTTCAGTTTGAGCCAATTTCTTTGACATCAAATTCATGTGTCGAACCATTTAACACCTACGTACGCTGTGTTCTGATGCCATGGATTTTGCGATGCCAAAAATGCTCATTTTAACAATTTAACACTATAATAGCTGGTGTGCTGCATCTGTGAGGTGTGTGAAAGAGTTCCCTTGTAAAAAGGTGTTGCGCAAGCCAGCGTGTGATTGTCATCTTCATATGAGCTAGAAGTCAAACTTATGCCTTGGGTGCTTAGGGATCCTTAGCCTCAGAAGCTACTGCAGCCCTCTTTCCATGGTAACGCGGGTACGACATCATTATCAACACTTTACTAGTCATACAGCAGCAAGGTTTAGCGACCACTCATTTGTGCACTAAATTAGCTCAAAATAATTGAGCAATCGATTAGATTATACACGTCCTTCACAGGATGCCATGGAAATTATTTTTATAGCAGAAATTAGATACAAAATGACTATTTTGAGGGGGGTGGGTATTGAGCAATTCGAATGCAAATAGTCCACGATCGTTCTCAGCAAAAGAGTTTCTTCAATGTTCTCTAATAGCTACATTCTTGAAAAACCCTGTTTAGTCGCAAAATGTTTAAGAAAGAAAGAAAAAGAAAAAAGAAAAAAAAAACAGTTAAGATAAAATGTTTCTTATTTGAAGTAAGGTCATTGTGCTCCTTTTATTTCTTGATGACGATGTGTCAGGTATGAGACAAAAACAAGTTCAAAGAAATAAAAGATAAGAAGTCTTGACAGCGAGGAACTCAACTTGCGACCATTTGTCTGTCGTTCTTGCCCTAATCGTTGCAGAAGGTGTGAAAATGAAAGACACCGTGACTTCCTCCAGGATAGATGGTCATGTCATTCAACAAACATAATTCACGGGATAAGCAAGAGACCACTACCGTTGAAGCAGCCGACTTCTGATAAAGACAGGAGTGGAATATATTAGACGACTCAATAAGTTCCTCGAAGTTATGAGGTTGATCGTAATCTTTATTCGGAATACTTTTCAGAATCATAAACGTAAATTTGAAACCCACGCCCGTGAATCTTTGACTAATGATGGAAGTAAAGATAAAAGTTTAAGACATGACAGAAAATAATCATAAATCTAGGATTTAAAATGCATTAATGCAAAAAGAAGTTTTGCTGCGAATTTTCACGTCGCAGTGAGCTACAGATGATTTGCGCTTTCACGAACTCGAGAGGACTAACGAAGAAGTTTGTTAAGTCAAAAATTTAGAAATGGAAATATTTTTTTGAAAAATAGAATCCGTTGAATTTGCTCAATATCTTAACATATTTTGTTTATTACTTAATTAATATTTTTTTTATTTCTTCCATTTTTATCATTTATTTAAATAATGTAAATTAAAAATGTGGATGGTATATATCCATTAAGATATGATTAGCCCGAGATGAATACTTATTCATCTTCGTTATCCATTCATAATTGGGTCAATGTTTTCTAAAAAAAGATATTTTTTTATGTTTGTACAAAAATTCTTATTTTTCATGTAAAAAAATGCTTGCAAATTTTGCATGTCCTATGCAAGCTTTTTTAGACAATAAAGAAATGCAACATGCCTTTATATATATATATATATATATATATATATATATATATATATATATAT
>JAPMOQ010023642.1:14364659-14439925 GCA_026543055.1 Argiope trifasciata | reverse complement strand
ATATATATATATATATATATATATATATATATATATATATATATATATAAATTGCAAAACAAAAAAAACAATAGATGTTCCATTAAACATGAAACAAATTCCATACATTTTTTGCTAGTATGCATATTTTTTGCGACTAGAGAAGACAGAAACAACATGTCAAGAAGGAATTTTGTAGAACTGAGAAAATATAGATAATGTGATTCCATTCTAAGGTGAAAGCATTTTTTCTAAACTGTTTCCAAAAAATGTATATATTCATTCGTAAGGTAAACGTTTGCAAGGATGTTAATTTACGACAGGAAGTTAAACAGATGATTGGCTAATGAATACTGGAAAGGGGGTGCAGGCATCGTGAACACAGACGAAATGTCTAAATCTTAAAAAAATATCATATAATTAATTTCTTGTTTAGTTCTTAAAATAAAATCGAAGCAGCAATAATTAATTTTGCAGAAATTTTGTAAAACTATTTGAATAAAAAATAATACGTAAATTATGCATAAAAAACTAATTTTTACAGAAAACAGCCTATGAAATTATTAAAATTAATTATATTTAAAAATATTAATATCATTGTGTTGTAATGTATTATTTTAGGAATTGTGCATCAATAAGTTAATGTCGACGATACCATAAAGCCGGGGCAAAAAAGTTTACTATGATATAGTTCGCTATAGTACGTGGTCTATTAAAAGATAACATATCAGTTCCTCAGGTAAGAAGGAAAAAATTGGAATACTGTCTCTAACAAAGCCAAAATAATTTGGAAACCAGTCTAAAATAAATTCCTGTTCGTTTTTTTTATTTTAGCCGCGGTTTAAAAATATTTTACTGGCTATCTCTCCTGCTCTATGATAAATTTAATATCAACTTGTTTAATAATTATGTAAACTGTGAATAAAACAGGGATATTTTGCAGTATTACGAGTCTCTTAAACACCTATAGCAGGCAATTATTGAAAAATTAGCTGAATCAAAATCTGTTATTACAAAATTACATAGATATTTAACTGAAAAGAAGTCTGGAATAAAACAAAAACGGACCATCAAGGTTTTTACTCTCACGTTCTCAATCCGAAGTAATATGTTAGAGATCTTGTGAATACATAATTGTTAAATAGCGAAGAAGAATGCATTCAGATAGTGTAAAAGAAGGCATGAGAAAGAAAATTCAGGCAAAGAATGCAACTAATAAAACATGCCTTACGCATGGCTCTAGAATTTTTCAGATTTTGTGTGCATACAAGTTTGGAATTAGAAATGATATCAGCTAAGGCCCCAAACTGGTATTAAATAAATGATAGCTGGTTATCTTGGCCAAAAAACAATCGTATGCATTTTTAGGTGGAGAATTAATTTTCCTTAAGAATGTAGCCAAGATACCCGATTTGTAAAACAACCGAGTGTATTCTAAAATCTCAATTTACATGATCAAGATGTACCCAATTCCACTTCCAAGATTAACACTGTAATTTATGAAGCTTTACTGAACAAAAAAGGCATTTGGAGATCTATCCGAGACACTCATCGAGAATATTAAACGGTAAGAGAATAAGAATGTGTAACGAGGCAGTTAGAGTCCCTCTCTAGCAAATTCCTTTCATTTTTCTACTGAACAGGATCTTTTCCCCTTTCGCAAGAAGACAGAAGGCAAGGCAACATCTTTTCAGCGTTTTGGCGTATCTAATGAAACGACAAATTGGTACCACTTTTAAAATTTCTGAAGCAGACTAAAAGCTGGAGATATAGATCGCCTCGATGACCTTTGGGGTCAAACGCACGTCACGGAATTCTGATTGTTGGATTGACTAATGGCGCACAATAAAAAGAATTCAGATCTTCACCTCTTGCCTCACCTCACGTTCCTCAGAGATTGCGGCCTCCCGCTCTCACCCCGTATTTCCTAGGTTTATAAAAATAATTGTTGCTGATGAACGCTAAAGACAGTTTAATTACACTGTTTTCTTCTGCAAATTGCTCGCGCAACAACAGAAGCTGATTTCTTCGCCTTAATGAATATTGATGTGCAGGGATCATTCCCTACATGAAAGATGGTCTTTATTCTTTCTTCGGGCAATTATTAACGAATATTGTTTCGGAACACTGTTGCCGAACTTAATTTGGGCATAGAACTCGTTCAGCTGGAAATTCCGAGACTTTCATCAAACATACCAAACGGTACGAAGAAAGGTAAAAAGGAAAATGGATTCACTAAATCATTTGATATAAAAACTGATTAAGAAAATAAAGAGGTTTCGTATTGTGTTTCTACATTAAACGTTATTGACGGCCATTAAGGCAAAATTAGTCAAAGGATTGCATTACACCTGCGCGTTTGTTTTTTGGCTTTTTATAGTAATATTTATCACATTAACTGCAAACATACTTCAAAAGAATAAATCCAAACAAAAAGACTTTAAATTTAATAATGGGAATTCATGCCTTGTCTTTGTACTTTGAATAAACAAAGTAATGAATTATTGGAAAAGAACTATTTTGAAAACACAGATTCCTATCCTTTCCGTTTTCTCTTTTTTTTCTTAAACTTTTGAGATATATTTGTATATGAACTACATATTGATTTCGCTAATCGTAAAAAACTGATTTATCATTCAATTAAGATAGCATTTGAGTGAATTTGAATGTATAAATTAGATGAAATTCAGAAGTGTCTTAGCTCTACTGATTATTCGACGAAATTATCTATTGGTTACATGTGCTGGTTTTAAATATCTAGCGAAAGTTATGAGCGAAGGATTTATAACAAAGGGAAAATGTAGAATGTTTTGAAATCAAAACAACCTTGAGGTGGATAGATATCACAAGCGATAAAAATCTAATCGTCTACTTCCCTGGTAAGAGGAACTACTCCACATATCTGTTTTACTTGGGCAGAGACAAGAAAAAAAAATTAAACTGTCAATATGATAGCAAAGAGCAATTTATTGTTAAATGAGACATGCGTTAACACTTTCAACAACACTGATGAAATATCTCGTCTTTCAGATACTTGGAAATTCTAATACATATCTATCAACCTATCTAAACTGGCATAAGAGACAAATTGTAGCCGACAGAAACCTGTAATTGGAAATATCTGAAAGACGAGATATTTCGTCGGTATCTTTGAAAGTGTTAACGTATGTCTCATTTAACAATGAATTACTCTCTACCGTCATATTGATAGTTTAATTTTTTTTCCTTGTTTCTGCCAAAATGAAATAGATATGCAGAGTAGCTCCTGGAATAATTCTGGGTTAAAGTGCAATCAGAGAATAAAACACAATCATCCTCCAATCCTTAATCCTCAACCAAGCTATTCCCTCCCGAAACGTGCTAAGTCAAATATATGATTATTATTAATTAATTATTATTATGAGGATATAAATATATAATTAACCTATTAAAAGTATTAATAATAAGTACCTTATGTGGTATCTTTATGAAATGTATTTTAATAATGAATACCTTATGTGGTATACTCTTTATGAAATGTATTTTATTTAACTCGGCAAAATACAATTCTTAATTAAAAAATAATCTCTAATATTTATGTGACTAGTTATTAAAACGAGATTCAGATAAATGTAAGTATATTAAATAAAATGCCATTCGAATCTGCAACGTAAATGTAATGCGAGTAGCATTACTGTCATAAGATAGTATCGACAGAAAGGAGAACACAAGAAAATTTCATTTGTCTTTACTTAAAAAAAAAAAGATTTTGCTATTCTGCATTAAAATAGTTAAGATTCTCTTATCGCAAACTGTCTCTCTTAAAAAGGCTTTTCTTTGAAGCTGTTTTCAGTATTTCGTCTAAATGCAGCCATTAATTGTCGCTTTACGAGAAAAGAATACTGCACGCATTAGAATTATTAATATTCTGAATCATGAAACTAGCTTATCGTTTTAAGATTTAAAGCGGAGGATTTTCAGGAAAATACATTAATACAGGTGAAAAAAATTCATCGTTTATGTGCTTTATTATTATCCCTGGCATTTTTGTATCTCATGAGAAATATATTAAAAAGATAATTGAAGCCTTTCGATGGGATTCAACAAAAGAAGCTTTTATATAAGAATAGAAACAGATAAAAATCAAATTGTTAACATGACAAATCTTTAGATTTTTGCGATTTAAAAAAATCAGTTATTCAATTTAATGAAATGAAAATATGGCAAATAAACTTAATTTCGTAAATTACTGTTTTATGTGGCAAAAATTATTTTCCAACGCCATTTTGGCAAGCACTTGAAGTTGGAATCTGGGCACAGTCAAATAATGTATTACGATTGAAACTATCTTTATGATCTTTCTGTTTGAAATTATGGTTTAAAATCTATTCAATTTACACCATATGCAATAGCTGAATTTTAGAGAAAAAATAATTTAACAGTTCTAGTTATGTATGCATATGTTTACGGCGTACAACAGTTTCGAATATTTCCTGATACACTTTATTTAGATACTATTGAACTACGAATCGAAACTGTCTCTTTTGGGGAATTTCTGGTGCCGGTTTTGGTACTTCTGTTCAAAGTTAAGTTGATCTGATTCAAATCGCATGCAACAGAAAGTCTAATGGAAATACCCCGATAATATTAAAGGTGGGGAAGAAGGACAGTAATTAACTACTTTGAAGAGAATGTTAGTTTGATGGATTGGTCCATGTGAGGTTGGATAATACTTAAGGCAACAGTCGACCACAACAAATACTATCGATACTGCTACGTTCAGTGGTGGCAGTGTGGCCGGCTCTACGAAAGAAATATTAAAGGCCGGTTTGCACTCGGCCAATAGTAAGCCATGCGTTGAAAGGCTGAAAAATGCTGTTCAGTCCATGGCAAGTAATAGTGTCCGACGGGACCATCACAAACCGCTGTACTGACTTTTTCTTTTTCTTATTGAGCCTGCGTTTGTATAATTAAGAGGGGATGGGAGGGGGTGCGTTAAAAAATTGATCACTTATCAGATTAATTCAGATAATTTTTAGCTTTTTGTTTTTTTCTGATGCGAAGATTTTTTCTACCCCATTTTGCCATTTTTTCTCTTTAGTATTCCAAATATAGGTATGTTGACCCTTTTTGTTTTGTTTCTCCATGTTTATTTGTGTAAATACCCATCATCTCATAAGATACAAGGGTACGATTCAGGGATGCCAAAACGGCAATTTATAGCCAAGCGTGGAACGCCTATCTTAAGAAATTACGGCAAACATAAATAAGTTCTTTTCTACGCATGCGTTGTCATAGTGGTCATTTTATAATTGTTCGAGTGTAAACTCATCTTTATGTTTTAAAAATAAGCGTCTAGTTTACATATTTTCAGACTTCATTGAAATAATATTGAATTAAATAGAAGAAACTGACTGCTTGGGAAATGTCCCAGATTATGGTAATCGGTAGGTTTGAATCAAATTATTTGTAAACAGTAGCTGCATTCCAGGAAAGAAAAGAACAGCTCTAGGCGTGTTTTAAAAGCGTGCATCCTCTTTGCAACTGTTTGTAGATCTGTTTTTGTAGTTTGTAGTTTGATACGCTGAAACTTGGCGGTCAAAACTGTCTAGTAGGGAGAACTACTGTGCCAGATTTCAGTAGTTGGTAGATTAGATTCAAAAGATGCGTAAGCAGCAGAGTATTTCGGAGAAAAACAAGTTATCAGATATTTAAAAAAAACGAGAAGGAGGGAGCCTGGCGAAGTGTAAGTATAAGCTTCTAATTTAGACACAACAGTCAAAACAGAAAACTAGATCTCGCTCTACGACGGTGTAAAAAAGAAAGAATAATTTAAATTTGTCAATTGAAGAGAACAGTTTTGTATCAAGCGTCAAGATGAGAAATAGTCCTTTAGGAGTAATGAATGCGTCGCTCCACCACATGGGAATTGTTGATGCAACGAGGGAAAGATTTATTTGAGCAGCAATATACACCCTTGAAGGCGAAATGCGACTTTTTTTCCCACCCTTTAAGCTTGTTTGCATTATAAAGTTAAATGGATGACGATTCATTCGTATAAAAGATAGCTTGTTCGATGATCGAATTCTATATCCCTGATTCTTAATTTGTGTGTTTTAATTAATGCATATGAAGAAAGTCATCAAAAAAGCGGTAAAATTTGTTTAAAAGTTCTACATTTTTATTTGCAAAAACTCGAGCAAAGCAGTTTTTAGAAGAATTAACGATTTGTTGAAAGATTCATGAATCATGAAACTATGAGTTACCATTCTTTTATGTGACAATAATCTTTGTAGAATAAGAAAGGAAAAGACACTGCCAAAACGTTTGAACTTAACCGCTTCCCTTACAAATTTTTTTGAAAAAAATTATTCCATTTTTAAATTTTATTATTAAACATATGGAAACAAAACAAAATATATATGTTTGAAGTTGAATTTTTAATTTTTAAGGGTGTAAAAGCATTTAGTTTTAATATTAGTTTACATCACGATTTATTTCGGGCGAATGAAAAAAAATTTAATATAAGTCTTTGTATGATAGTTTTTGAAGCAAGGGATAACACAAAGTTATACCTGACAATCTGTACAATAGTATCTGGTATCCTTTTTTACTGACTTACCTCTGGAATTTCTTTTACTGGAGTACAGACAGCAACAGTCTCGTTGGATTTGATTTTTGATTGTGTGAGTTTTAATAGTGCAAAAGTCATATCTGGCCATATTGCTCCAAACGTAGATACATTAGTTGAAAACGTTACGAAAATGTAATTTAAGAACCATAGAATTAAAAATAATTTCATGCATGGAAAACAAAAATATATAACAAAAATGAATAAATATCCAGTGCTTTTAGAA
Source organism: Argiope trifasciata (assembly GCA_026543055.1). Taxonomy (NCBI): domain Eukaryota; kingdom Metazoa; phylum Arthropoda; class Arachnida; order Araneae; family Araneidae; genus Argiope; species Argiope trifasciata. The sequence goes on along the minus strand of JAPMOQ010023642.1, from coordinate 14,433,110 downwards.
ATATGGAAAGAATATTATTTTTAAAAATAACGTTTTAAGTATAAACTAGATATTTCTGATAAAATGAGAGACATTCTGAAAATAATTTCAAAATTAAATACCCTCCGTAAAATGCAATTATCAAGATTTTTCGTATCATATTATATACTCATGTTTTAAAATTTGTGTGCAGCTTTCTGTTTCGAAAAAAGCATAAACAAATAGAAATTCTACCAACTCGACTAATAAATTTCACAGAATACGTTTCGTAAACATAAGTTTGGCGACAGGATCGCATCGCAGTAAGGATAATATTTCAATGGTATGTTGTAAACAAAGAGATAAATATTAAAATAATAATGATGTGATTAGTATTTTGTTGACTCCTATATAGCTGTAAGTATGTTTCTTGTTTGACAACTGAGTATGGTTCGAAAAACTATAAGAAGCGAATATTTTTTTTAAAAAAGAGCAAAAAAAAAAAAAAAAAAGATTAAAATTTAATTAATTTAAATACAACGATTTGATTTTTAACAATTTAGCAATGAAAGTGGCAATTGAGATAATTTTTCATCAGCCTGGGAAAAAAATTGTACATTTCTCGATATCAATTTGTGTATTTTCTTAATAAAGAAAGAAAATGACGGGAATTTAGCATTTTTACTGAATCTCTCGTATGAAAGGTGGCAAGTTTTCTGAAGATTAATTCCTAGTATGCATTGATAGTACTTAAAAATTGAATTTGTGTTTTGGAGCATTTGTTCCAACCGACTTTATCAAAAATTTGATATAGAGCTGCACTTGTAGTCACAAAATCACATACCAAATTTGATATATTTACGCCATGGCGTTTTTGAGTTATCGTGCTTGCATGTTTCTGAAAGTGTAGATGGTCAGACGGCTAACGTCTTATTGAATTTGGTTCAAAATTTGATTAGTGCCTTGATTGTAGATGTTAATGTGTTAAATTTGTGTACCGAATTTTATCCATCTAACTGTCTTTGCTCCTTAATTATTGCATTAACTTATATTCGAAAAGCTGGATAAACTGACTTCCTCTGAGCGGATTTTGTTCCAATTTGACAGAAATTTACAAGTTTGGTGTAAATACCATGTATTTAATTTCATTCCTCTAACACAAATCGAAGAAACGAAGAGAAAAAAAATGGGAGGGGGGGAAGCGGGAAAAAGATTTAAAGGCTTGTAAAAACTGAGCATGTGTATTAAAAGATGAATATTCATTTTACAATATATAAATTTAATATTTTAAACTTTATAAAGCAGCAATATTCTTTGCTGTACTAGATAAAAACCTTTTTTGTAAAACTAAAACACAGATTTCCTTTTTTTCGATCTTAATCCTAGTAATTAATTTTTAATATTCCCTACTTGAAGATTCAATTAAGAAGAAGACGAACTCTTATTAATAAAATATTAATTCTGTTACAAAAATGAAAATCCAGAATTTGAAAAAAATTGGATATTCGATATAATGCTGTAGAAAATCGATTTAAGAATCCCGAAGTTATTTTAGGGACGAAATTTTGATCCCATTTTCTGAATATTTTATTTACAGGAATGAAATGCTAAATATATGATCAGAATTGAATCGGATTACTTTCTTATTTTTTAATTCTCATCGTTTTGTCTGGAAAAGAACTAAAAAATCTGCACCCAAGTTTTAGGAAATGAAGGAAAATTAGTTATTTTTTCCTTATTATTACACAGGAAATTAGCTTTTATGCCTTTACATTTCTAGAAAATTACAACAAAAGAGAATTAGGTATTCTCAAGAAAAACGGGAAATCCTTTTCTTAGTAAATTCTTACTGCTTTTGCACATTTGGTCTATTTTATTTCAGAAAAGTGTAAAGCAATTTGCAGGGGAACATAGGATTCCGCTGTCAGCAGGAAATCAATTAAAGAACGAAATGGAAAGAAAAATACATAGGAAGGAAGAAAGTGTGAGAGGGATAAGAGTTGTGTAAATAAAATAAAAAAAGAACTCTTATAATGTAAAAATTATCTAAAAAAAACTCATTAGTGGCTAAATCTAATTAAATTCCAAACTAAAACTAAAAATACAATGTTGTTCATTTAGATTTAAAGTGTGTAACAGCAATACTAAGATTTGAAAAATTTAAGGTGAGTAACAGTAATGTTAAAAATTGCAAAACTTAAGTGATAGTAATAATTAGCTTTACATTTTTTCACAAGGAATTTCAACTAAATAAATGAAAGTTTAATTTAATAAAAGTAACAACTTCATTTTCTTTAAATGTGCTAACAAAAATGTATTTTATTTGTGAAGTCCTTTTAAATACCTGTAATGCGCTACAGTTCTAGACATATTATCATCTTAAATAATAAAATTACTGTTTTACATTATTAATATAATTTTTACCAATTTAAATAAGTCATTTTTTAACAAAATTTATCATCTCGATGCTTTTTATTGAAATGGCCAAAAAATACACGCATGTATGTGTGTATATGGTTAAATGCGATGTTCTTTTTCCATTTTTAACGATTTGTAACATTAATAGGGTTTAAATTCAAGTCCTCTTTGTAAGAGCGCCGTTTTCGTATTAGTATTTTTCTCTGGACTATTTACACCTCCAAAACATAACTTATTTGGGATTCATGCTCATTATAAATAAAGGGAGAAGAGCATGTATTTTTGTCTCATTTTATAATCGTGTTTAATTGTACACAAGCATACACTGCTGAACAAATTTTTGGTGACCACCTGATTCTAAAAAACAATAAATTATACGCAATGAGTACCTGCAAATCACGGGAGGAAAATAAGCAAACAGGTATATCCAAAATGCTAATACATCAAAAGTGGAATATTTTACAGAAAATACATTAAAATAGGTGGTTACCACTATGTAATCTTGCATGAGTAACAAATAAAAGATGGCAAGAAAGTGAAATAGTAATTGAATTTATGTCCTTTTAACATTAACGACCTTTACTGAATATCCAAAAATCGGTTGGTTTAGATTCATTATGGTTTCCGCATTGGAAAGTTTTTGCACTTCTCTCCACACCATGAATCAGTCCTTTCTGGTCATGGCATTGTTTATCACTTTTGCATTGTCTCATCTATTAAGTGCCATCCATTCTCGATGATGTTCGACGAGTGGTATAATCGAAGATAGGATTTTCATTGCCCTTCAGGTATTCCAAAACTTTTTTTTACAGTGTAGATGATCGCATTTTTTTCCTGCCAAATTTATTTATTCTGATCAAATTTTCAGTGACACTATGGGATAAAGTTGGCTCGTAGGTCATCAAGATATTTTAGGTTGCAATATTTCTCTTCAAACTTTATTACGAGATTACTAAAGCTGGATATTTCACCTAAAATCAAGATATGGTCATAACCCATTATACGCTTCACTCGATGTAGTGAGATGACGTTATCAGTTCTATCTTTGACATATGAATCGACTTCGTCAGATTCATCGAGTAAAAGCTTTTCTTATTTGTGAAAATCACTTGAAGTTCGTGGATTCAACAATGTATTTGAGTGCAAACTTCAGACGCTCTTTCCTCAGCCACAGCATTAATGGCAGTTGTTTCTTGATCCTTTCCTGACTTGTCTTGTTTAGCAAACGTTTCGACAAATAGCTTGGCTTGAGACTGTGGCACCGATTTTATTCTTTATGATACAGCTAGTGACTACTAGTTTAGTAGTTTAGTTAGCGCCCTATTAATTGGTGCGCTGTCCTCTAGCAGTCCTTTTATCACGCATGGATAAAGATCAAGACGTCCAGTCTTCTTCCCTGTTTTCCGGTTCTTATTCTGGAACATCCTGATGACTGTATCCCTGGAAACATTTGCTAGGATGGCTGTTTTCCTGAGACTTTTAGACTGGCCATATAACTAATGATTTCGGGACGTTTCTCTCAAATGATCATCTTTAAGTTACATAACGCTTATTTCGCTACCTGTAAACTACACTGCGTTACCGAGCACTTATATGAAATATTTTCAAAACTCTTAGTGGTATCCAAAGTTTTGAAAACCCATTTCCATGTATATTCTGTAAAATATTTTAATTTTGTAATATAAAACAGTTTTTGATATTCATATTTAATTCTTCTTGTTTCTTCCGAGTCAGGATGGGGCCACATCTGCAAATGATTTAAAGTCTTTCAGAATCAGATGGTAGTCAAAGTTTTATCCATTAATGTATAAAGTTAACACAACCTACTCATTTTTAGATAAATTTCAGAAAATGGCACAAATCGATAGTTATGTTCTAAAGATAACAAGCTTAAACTTATCTCAAAGAGATAGACGATGTTAGATAGATGGCTTAGCAATCATTAAAAAAATAGCACACTTCTAACTTGTTTGAATTTTTGAGTGATAGTTTGAAACATTCATGAATGGACAAACTGATATACAATAAATCTTGAGGCGTATTTCGTCTAAATTTCCCTACATATCTATAGTTTATTTGTGACAGTCAAATAACATATTTCCTTCATCTATCTCTTTAACACGTTTAGAAACAGGCAAATCTGTTGACACATACACAATCTCATTTTTTGTTCGAATTCAGGGAAATATATTTATAGATTTCATCAAAATTTTTGAAGAATACAGTACTTTCTCTTAATATATTGCGTACATGATAAATTAATATTTAAAAAAATGATTATAATGTATAAAACAACATTTTGTGCTTAAAATTCTACCTAATTGAACTAGTTTAAAAATGGATGCACTTACACCATCTACGGAAACTAGATTTTAAAAAAACATTAAAATTTGGAATACCATTTTCAACTATTACACTAAAATGTAAATCAATATTTCAACATCCATTTAGTGTCTAATGACTTCCAAATTCTTTCACTAATTTGCTTAAGTAAGCTAATAAATGGATTAGATCAAAATTAAGTGAAAAGAAAGTCAACAAAAATGTCAATACTTTTGTTTCTTTAATACACTTTTTCATCATTTAAAATGAATTTTCTTCTGTTCTGTTACCTAGAGTATTAAAACCAAAGTAAAGGTTCTATGTTTTAAGAAATCTAGAACTTCCTTTTTTACTGATTTTTAGCTCATTATCATAGAAATTTTTAGGCACCGCAAGCTTTAGTGCTCCAGTTTATAATTACCTTGTATAAAAACTTCTCGTCATGGACAAAGCCCTTTCATTCCTCTTTGGAGATAGAAAAATTGTAGGTTCTTCCGGAAACATATGACGATAAGTCAATTGTTAATCGATAACATATCAAAGAAGCAAAATTTCAAGCATATTTAATATGTTTGAAATACATGTCCCAGGCATATTATTTTACACTGGACAAACGTAATATAATTTAAAAGAGAGGAGAAAAAAAATTATGATATTTCCTGTTTCTCAAAAAAGTAAGTATTGACTACATATTACAGGTCCCCAGTAACATGATCAATTCGAAAACATTAGTACGATATTTGTGTATTGCAGAAAATTCATGCAATAGAAAAATATGGTAAAAATATTGTAAATTGCCTCGTATTTATCTAATTTAAGAGGATTTTAGCATTTTGCTGTTTATACTTTGTTTTTCGAGCTGATTCTTATACTTGTTATTGTCGGAGAGGATTAGGCTAGGTATATTGGGCTAGGATAAATTAAAGATTCGACTCTTTTTATATTCAATTTAATATGCTATCAATGCTTTGTTTTGAATTCTATGTTATCTTTTTGATTAAGGCATCTATACAAATTTTTCACTCTTGACCGCAATTCCATTCCCATTGTAAGACGCGAGTCATTTGTCGCATATTATGAATTTCATGAAGTAAAATGCATTTTTAAAGAACGATCTTACTAATGGCAAAAGAAATGAACACAAAGAACTTATTCGATAAAATTTAATATATTAAAAAAAAAATAAAAGATCAGTTTTCACTGTTCCGTTTTAGAAACAGAGGTGGAAAAATGTAATATAAAAGGGTGTGGACAAAATTTACTATATAATATAGAATTCATCCCCTGCAATTCAAGAAGTTTTAAACTAGATGTTTTGAACTGAAGGTCGGGTCCCTCCCCTCTGATAAGGAACCTATTATTTTAAGATAGGGAGTTCACGCGCAACTGGTGTGAACTAAATCCGTCTGATAGTTTCGCAGTTCTTCCGTAGGTGTGTGGAGGAAGTTTGTTTGAAGAGGATTATGCCAGTACAGGCTTCGCCTCGTCATCTAATCGAATTACAGGTTTCGTCCTCATCATTATTGTTTTGGGATAACTTCTGTCCAAAACAATCATCGTATAGATTCAGAACAGTAAGCAAAAGTAATGCTGAAATAATAAGAGAAACAAAAAGAAGGACAATACAATGTTTACGTTTGGTATGATTTAAAAAAAATATTAAATTCTTAGCAATTTTATGGAGAATACAGTCTTATATTAGGAAAAATCTTTTACTGAAGACTATCTTTTTGGGATTTAAGAATTTTTACCCATAAATACTGACTGTCCTTTCTTTATCTTGCTACTACTGAAAGATATCTTCACTTACACAGTAAAGAGATTTTCCACTATTGAGATCTTTCAGAAATACTTTAGATTTAAACTGCTTGGACCCACTTCTGTTAATTCACTTTGACATTTCTATTTAGGTTTAAGTATTTTTGGTGAATGCCGAAAGAATGGATCCATTGTTTTGCAGTATTTTCCTTTCAGGATCTTGAATCAGTTTTTATTTTTCTTCATTTCTTGCGGGTTTTTTTCCCCAAACAAAGCCATTTTGGGTATGTGGCCTTGTTAGAAACTACAGTTGTTTCGACAACTTTTAACATCAAAAGTTTTAATTTCATTGTGTTAAAAATTAATCGAAAATATTTAACACCAAATGATAACTAAATACTGAAATTTTTCTGAAGTGATTGATTTTTTCAACATTCATTTATTTAATTGAATAACACTTAATTATCACAGGAAAAAATGAATTTCCTAATAAAACCAGAATAAGATTTTAACTTTAAATTATTTATTTTCTCTTGCTTCATCTAAATAAAAAAATATTTGTCTATCCAGAAAATACAAATTTTTTTCGATGAATGATTATTTTCAGAGAAGATTTCACAACCATTGGCACATAACTTAGCAATATGCTAAGCACACTTCTATATTGTAAAGTTTCAGTTTGATTTTTAACAACGGCACTCTATTTTGAAACTATGCAAGAAATACTGGGAATAAAATGACAAGTAGGTGTCACTATTTTAACTTTTATTAATAAATAAATGAACTTTTTAATCTGACAAAATAGGAAATTTAACAATTAAAAAACTTATAATCACAAATATTTAAAGCTTAAATTTTTTTTAATGTTAGAATCTTAAGTCTACAGTTACATAAATTAATTAGATATTAATTTACAGAAAAAACACAGAAATGATATTCACAAATTCGGTAATAAATTAAATTCAAGAGAATTTTTCTTCTACAATCAAAAGGAGTACGAGTGAGAGATGAAATTTAAAATTAAATATTCAATGGAAATTACAGAATCAAACTCATTCATCTGCTAATTTATCATTTTTATACTCTAAAAGGAAATTTTAAAAATCTCCAGGTAAAAGATAATATTAATTTTATTTGCTTCTAAATCCAATTTTTTTTCTTGTTTCCAAACTAAATTAATTTTTAAATCAAAAGAAATAGTTCGCTTCATTGAGTGTGAATACTTTCTTTTTATTTCCAACGTGAAAAGTATGACAAAATTATCTTTTGGATTCCTTTAAAAAAATTCAAAAACAAAGCAACTGACACTTTCAGAAACAAAGCACATTAGAAACCTTACTGCTTTAAAACTTCTATGAGCCTATTAATAAACTGCTTTAATTTAGACAAGAAAAAAATTCAATGTAGCCAAAAAAAAAAAGATACTTTGATGGTAATTTAAGAATTAGTAAGTATTTCTTTTATAGATTTTTTATTGATTTCAGCTACTCATAAGAGTCTTCTTTCATTTAGTTTTCTAATGTAAAAGCTTGCAGTGCACTCTTTCATATAAAAACAATTTCTAAGGAAACGCACCCTATCATGGATAATAAAGCTATTTAAATATAGGCTAATGAAAATTGCTTTAGAAAATTCTAGGTATTTGTCTTAAAATTAGATAGACAGAGTTAATTAAAATTCTAACAATATGCACATGTACATGATTCGTTAATTTTGTTTTTAAATTCAATCTTTTTTTTTCTAGGTAATGAAGTTAATAATAATAAAAAACTTAATACGTTTTATTGATAGATGTCTGGATATATTTGACTCGGAACTACGTTAAATGCTGCGTTAAAATAGACTGTTCCATTGGTAGATTAATAAAAAGTGGTAGCAAAAGAAATCTGCCCTAAAAAACTTAAAAATTAGAAAAAATTTTTTGTTCGATCAATATTGTGCAAGATTAGAGAATCTCAGATGAAAGAAAATTTACTTATTTGGTCTGATTTTACTCATACAATTTTCGGATATTAGTAGTTCAAAATATGTCAGCATAATCGAAGTTCGAATTAAATAATTTAAATTTATGCTAATTCAGCTATATTTGGTGGATGATTCTACGGTAGGAGATGCACTAATCACAGCTTTTTAGCATACAACCATCTGATTGCCTATTATCAGTTTTTATTTTGTTTAATTGAAACAAAATAAAAATAGTCCTTTATGATTCAAGATTCTCTATTTCATAAAGTATCCTATAACATTAAACAATTTAAATCCTGAAAATTCTAAAGTTTAAACTTAATATTGATTCAAAAATATATAGATATTTCTGGAGAAAATCTTTATTTTATTTCTTCTAATATCTCGAAGTTATTGTACAACATTTATAATGACGTGAATTGTTATGAACTCTGATACTTGAGCATATAACACTCACCCATAAAGATATTTGATATATTACAGAGCTTCACCAATTTAAGATTAGATTTCTTTTACATTCAAGATGAATGATTGGACTGTCATTTTTACTAGCGCTACTTTGATGCATTATCTTTTCAGAGATGAAAATAGATTATGCATTCATCATATAGAGTAATTTGAACTTTACGGCATTGTCAATAGGGAGGGGAAAAAAATGTGGAAATGTAGGCGTTGTACTTCTGTCCCATCCAAAGGTGAATCAAACTCAAAGCTTTTAAAGTACTTTACAGAATAGAAGTGGGTAAAAATATTTTGCAGGATATTTTTCACAAGAAGCTTTGTTTGTTGCTTGGGCCTTTCATGCTTCTTTTCCGTAAGCAAAGGTTAAATGAGTGGGTGGTTTTTTGGGTCGAATAATTTAGCCACCCGTTGTGCTACTCAGGGATTTTGCAAAAGATATATCTAATCAACTGACAGAATAGCGACCGTAAGGTCATTCAGGTAATTAGAATGTCATTCAAAACTTTTGAAAAGATTCAGTCCTACAATTACAGAGTCACTCCAAAAAAGCGGTGCCCGATTTTGAACTGTTAAATGCTTCTTGATAAAGAAAATTTTAATTCCATTTCCAAGCCTTTAAATTAAATAGAAATATGGTTCCGGCTATTTAAAATGACATAAAGTAACTACACGAATAAAATAAAGTAAAATGTATATAAGCCTTTTCAAAATCCAAGCAGCTTAATTTGACATATTAATTTTGGGAAAAATTAATTATATCAAACTCTAATGTACGTTATTCATTGCACATTTTCAACTAAGAAATAAATTTCAAAATATCATTAAGAGTATTTCTCAAAAGTATGTCTATATTTTACTTAGGTTTTACACAATAATCTTAATGAAATAGATGTAAATATGTCGATATAACTGATAAGGTATTCAAATACCTATATTAAATTTTATTCCAATAAAATGCTTAAACCGCCTATTTTTAGTTACACAAGGATTTTTACCTTTATTTATATTTGTACACAATGCTATTTTTTTTTGTTGATAATATTCTTTCGCGCCGTTAAAATTATATTATTAAAAATTAAATCAGCCTGAGAAATATAGGGTCAAGCTAGACTGAAGCAGTAAAAATTTATAAATTGCTCGCTTTCTATTAAGCAGTATAAGAGCTAAAAATTAAATAAAGAGAGCAAAAATATAAATAGAAACTTAAGCTTCAAAATTAAACAAAGAATGTTTCTGTTCAGGTCCAATGTTGATTAAAGAATTATAAAAGCTGAAATAAATTTTAAATTCACAGATACGTGCAGAATCGTAGTAAATATAATTTAAAGGAAGCTAAAATATTCCAACGGAATCTTTATTGTTCATTTTACTTTACAAATATCTAAAATGATATTGGTTATAGCAAAAGAATAATATTGCCGCATGAACCAGAATAGTTAGCAATCGCCGTGGCTCAGTTGGTAGAGCATCTCGTTTAAGATTAATTGACCCGTAGTAGTTTGAATCCCAGCCACCGTGTTTTACCTAAAGATTGAAATTTATTTAGATAGTTATGGATTTCTTATCTAAGATATGAAAGGCTCTAAATTAAAAAAAAAAATCAAAGCGGATTGTTCTCGACTCTTCACAGTCTTGTGCTGCTGTGAATAGATTAGTTCTAATAAATATGCTTGTTTTAACTAAAGATGAATTCTTTACATCTTTGCGACAATACTCATAAAAGGGGGCGAAATAGGGATCATAACTTTTCCAGATATTTAGAACATTAGAAAGCAAATAATTTAATATTTTTCCAAAAATTAGATAAAAAGTTTACAATTCTAAATACCAACAGAGTTAATTGTCGTCTTAGAATAAATTTATAGTAGCTTCGCAAGAAAAAAAAATTACTAATTGTATGATATATAAAGCGCATTGAGCAATATATTTTGCTTTAAAAAATCCCCAAAACAAATTTAATTAAATCAATGTAAACTCAGTTTTCTGCAACTTCGCCAAAGCGCCGATTTATTTACAAGCATAAAATTTATGCATCGCCTTTTAGTTGAAAATTCTTCAAATGTAGTCAGAGGAGCCACCCTTTTATTAAAATGAGTGAAGAAAGCGCTAAGCATATAAGAGGTTAGGTCAGAAGGAAGATCACACAAAAAAGAAAGGCCTGTTTTGCATGTTCTCACTTTCACTATCCAACCCACCTTCTGCCAGGTGGACCCGGAATTTGTCCCTTTGTGTACATCCTCGCCGCGTTCTTTTGAGAATACCAGCCTAAACGTGTTGCCGGGATCAGAGAGGGACGAATAATTTTACTGAGGTTCAGGTGCGAAAAAATTGATGAGAAATTATATATTTCCAATCTTTAATAGACAAATAAAATAAAGTTAACTGCAATAAATAAAATAAATCCTTATCATTTCTTATAGGAATAATTTCCAATGAAGTTTCAATCGCCAATTCAAAGAGAGAGAGAGAAAAAAAGATATATACAGAGAAAGAGAAATTCTATTCTTGATTTAGTGATCTTATTATGACAGAATGAGTGACATAACTTGGTTTTAGTCCCTGTGATATGTTAATAATGCAACCCTAAAAATTAAATATCACTAATCATAAAATTAATTTTCTGAGATGCACTTTATACTTCTTTTTATTAGAAGTATAAAAATACTTAAGTATTCATTTCAGTAAATTATATATAAAAGTGTTACTGCTTTAAAATACAATGTACAGGTAAAAATATGTCAATATGACGGTATAACTAGATTATGCTTCATCTTTATTCCATGAAATTCTTCTAGAATGATTTATTAATTTTACTTTTCGGCACTAGCCGTGGAAACAGGAATTGCTAAAAATATCAAAGCAGAGCACACGCCAGAAAAGCGTAACAATTTTTTACAATCAGAAAGAGTGCTGCTAGAGGGCTATAATTTAATCTTTTGCTATTCGGCGGGGCACTAATTTTATTAATACATTTTTTTTATTTACTTTTTAGCTCTGGAAGGTAAAACGCTGGCATTAGCTAAACAATGATAAAACCTTGAGTCGGAATACTTAATAAATGAACCCCTAACATTTTGCTAGTCCTGTCATCTTATAGTGATGCCACTGAACTGAAACTTAGCTACGATTCCTTTACTTTTATGAAATCAAATATCAAAATTTTAAAATGGTAAGCTATAAAACATTATCAATCTATTTATTACAAAGGATTATATCCTGCTCTTTTATAGGTCAATGAGCTGGAATTTGACTACAATTACTTTACTTATAAAAAGGCTGACAGAAAACAAATATATTTTGCAAATCTTTAATATAACACGAGATCTTATCGATTCTATTGTATTCGTTGGGTTATCGTATACACAAATTCATTGACACTTTCCATCCTGAAAGATGATGGAATAATGGACATAAATATCTTTCCAGTGTCGTTAGGTAACATTTCCTACCGTTTTAGCTATTATATCTTATACATGAAATATCGTGATTTAAACGTTAAGATATTTTCTCTCATGTAATAATACAACCAGATGTAAATAATTCCCTTCAAATGCTGTAAGAAAATTAATTTAATCCACCTGAGCACCCACGATTATTCAAAGTACTATAAGAGCATATCCCTTATCACTTAATTTAGCGTCTATAATCTAAATACTTGAAAAAAAAAAGAGCTGCACATCAATGCGGCATGAAACAAGAACATAGTCATTAATCAGTGCAATAGTCATCAACGTTCGCCATTAATGACTATATTCAGACTATTGCCTTTGTTAATTGTTACATCCATAAATTCACTGTGAAGAAGATCGCGATTTAAGTTAAGCTTTAACTTAATCAAACTTTTTTTAGCTGAAGATGTTCGTCGTCAGTAATGAATCTAGCGTGTTTAAGTGAAACTTCTGCAGGGTGTAGGTAACGCACTTCAAGCTTTCAAAATTTTAAATCCTTTTGACGTATAAAACGCTTTGTAAATGCCTACTTGTTTGAATTTCTTTGTTTGTTTTAATGCAAGAAAAACAGATATTTTTGTGGACAAAACAGTCTCATCATACTTGGATAGAATAATTTCAGTCAGCAGACACATTTTTAGACATAGTTGTAACACTCAATTTCAGATTATAAAAAGAAAATGCAACTGCCATTATTTTTTCCGAAAGTCAATCAGTAAAAAAGTAAGAGATAAAGAGAGGTAACAATTTTCAATTTGTCTCGCATTCGTTTCAACTTTTTCCTACGATAAAAGGGTCAGTAGTTCTTCGAAATACTTAAGGATTTATCTCCCTATCTTAGATCCAATTCGGATTTTACAGCTCAGGAGTGGAAGACTAATTCTTTTTTTCAGGGAGAAAACAATATCCTGAACCTATATCATTCATCATCAGTAAAGCAGCCCTCCAGCGCCCTTTAAAATTCTTAACGACCTTTGGCTCCAGCTCAGATAAAGAGTCAGAAAAGAAAACGCCCACTGATATGATGATTGCAGGGCACTTGATTAAAACATTAAAAATTGTGTAAACTGTCTATGAGATAAAATTTCCTCTCCTACGAATCCGATAGTGTTAAAGTAACAAGAATTTGAAATTTAATAGGGTGGATTGAATATACATGGATAATGTTGATCCTTGACTAATTATAGAGGCTGGCCTGCATACTGATTAAATATATCTTGTAATATTCAAAGTCTAAGGTAAAAATGCATATAAATTAAATTCTAAATATTATTTATGTTTTATATGTTATAAACAATATTTTTATGCTTATATTAAATGCTATAATTATCACTTGATGACAGAGTATTTTGATCAATCATTCAATAATACAGTCTAGATAATTTACAGTTTCCGATAATTTTAATCATCACAAAAGTTTTAAAAAAACAGTCATGACATTTTATTTAAAAGCATATAAAAATAACAACATTATCAAATTTTGAGCATAACATTTAAAAATCATTCGGCGATAGAAAGGGAAGCAATAATTTTTAAGTATCTGAATACTATCTGATGGACAGATTCTTCCTGTGGATTTTCTACAACTAGCATGATAAGAATTTTAAATTAGTTGGGATGTATTGAATTTATAAACTGGAAAATGCAACTAACGGTTCTACGAATTAATTAAATATTTCTATGCATATTCGGAGCTTTAAAGGTCAATAAAATTACTTATTAAAACAGAAATACCTTTTATTTTTTATTTGGGTTCTTTTATAGCTAGTTACTTTTATGAATGCACTTAATTTCCTTTTTTTTTTCTTTTATCTATCATGCTCAGTTTTTTAAGCTATAAAAAGTTGATTTTATAGCTACTGTACCTAGAGTCTTTAGGTAAAAAACTTATTCTACTCAAATGAACATATTGTTATACAGAATTTTCAATGAAAGTCTGACTGTTGAAACTTTACCCCTTTGCATTATCCCTTTGTTAAAAAATCTAAAAGCGCAACAAAATCTATAAATTCTGCTTCGTTAAGAATGATTTCATTCAAAAAGATTTGTAGCATAAAGAATTTATTAATTTTTCAAAACTAACAGTTTTCATGATACAATAAGCAGATTTCGATAAATAGGTTAAAATAAAAATGGTATAAGCTACTTTAAAAAAAACCGGAAAAGAAACCTAGATAAATCAATCTGAATAGGAAATTAGATGACAGCCATTATTCCATTCAACTGCCATTTGATGGCAGCGAAAAATCTTGTCACATAAGAAAATCAACATTGGTTAAGTCAGAGTTACAATATTATATAGGTAAACGCCACCGCAGTACCGGCTGACTTCTATGTAAGGTTTTGTCAAGAAAAATAATTCTAAAAAAGAAATTCTAGGAAAGAAAGAAAAAATAGAAACATGTTGGTAAAATTGAAAGACGGAAGAACGACCGCATTTAATTTATTTGCCTTACTTATCATCTTGAGGGAATGAGACGAAAAATATTTCAAAACTTTGATTGTAAAATATAAAAAGTGTGTATATCAATAACAGCGAGGAAGAAAGTGTTTTTTAAAAAATATTTTTTTTCTGGATTACTGGGCTCTTTTGGCCAGCAAAATGTGTTTTCATGAGTTTTGATCGCTCAAAAACTGTTTTTAGTAAGAAACCTTCGTAATTCATTAAGTTAAAAATCGGTTTCGAACATTAACAGATTTCAAGTTGGAAGCAAAGGTATCACAGTTTGCAATGTGTATTTCTTGAAAACCTTATAAGTTTTGGATGGGTGGATGATAAAGACACACACACACACAAAATAGGAATGGTCAGTAAACAGTCTGTGATGGACGGAAAACACCATAAATGAAAAAATAAGCGGTAGTAGCAATTAAAGAAGTGCGTGAATATATTAACTCATAACATCATTATACAAGAAATGAGAATCTCAACAGAAAATTTTTGCTACACGAAGAAAATACTGATAAAACGTACGATTTGTATGCAAGGAAAAACTAATAATTTTTCTAAAACTGTCGTGGAATCTTTAATAATAAGTTCAACTTGTATTTCCATAGTCCAATGAGGGACACTTGTTGTAAATAAGATGCTTAAAGCATAACAATTAAAGCATGCTAAATTGAGGAGATAATTAAAAAATAAAAATAATAATTCCACCTGAAAAAGTAGAACAAGCACGACAAGTGAGAAATGAGGCTGCAAAGATAGTGCGTCAAGATGATTGTCTATATCGTAAATTTTGAGAAATCTCTTTTTATCTCAGCACTGAAAAGTGCAAGATGCGCACTTGTAACATGGGATGTCATGAACTTGGATCAGATGCTGCATTAACGTATCATTGTGATAAGATCATTGCTTCTCAAGTGTTACAAGAGATTGGTTCATGCGATAGTAAACATTTTAAATAAAAAAGATCATGCTATATTGAAAATGCATATGTGCAAACTAAAGCACATTATAAAGTTCAGTTAAGTATATATGGGTCAAAATCCTAACTTGAAGTTACTGTTGCATTTTATGAAACTCATAAAGAAAAAAAATGCAGAAAACAAGGATTATAAATTTATGGTAAAGTAGTCATTCTATAGGGTACTTGCTCTATTGAGTTCGATTTGTTTTTTCTTGGTTTACATTTCTGAAGGCTGATACAGTATTATTCCCTAATGTAGATAGAGAGTGGCAAAGTATTCCTGTCGCCTAAAATGACAAGCGGGGGTTTCTAATTTGGTATGCTGTATCACATCTAGAAAGAAAATAATATTTCCATTAAATAGTTGAAGATCCAGTGGACTAGGCTTTTAAAATTTTGATCTTAGTCTCTTCTGTAGAAAGAGACTCAGAATGATGATTTGGCATTTTTTGTATTTAATCTACGACCAGCAATAGACCGTCATTTGTAGGGTATGTTAATCAAAATTTCTAATCCATGAGGAAAATTGGTTAAAAGACGTAAAGAAGTAGGACATTAAGGATAATCCAGAATACATTCCACCAGAGAATATCTTCTCCCCCTCCCTTCTCTTCGAACAATTTTTGAAAGTAGAAAAGCATTTTCTGAAGATTTTGGACCTATGAAAATAATGGATAAAAAAAAAAACTAAAAGAATATACATATTTATCCAGTCTTTTCTTTTTGTCCATATGTAATAATAATGTCACTTATTTCTAATAGGAATTTAATTTGGGGTTCTTAGATTATTTTTATACCCGTTCTCTATTCATAAACACAATCAAGAAAAACATATACACAGAGGTGTAGATGATTTTCTTTAGATATAAAATAATAACTACTGTATCAATTCAGTTCATCTCATTTGGGCTTGATAAACAGAGGCTTGAACTCCGTAATTGGATTAAATAACAATATTTTTACTATCCTTGACCCTTACTTTATATCCATTTCTGGAAAACGAGAAAACGTGATTTACATTACTATCTTAAATCTGCCCACTTCTTTGGTTGAATTTTCTTTAATCTTTCACACATTTTCAGCACAAGTTTTTAATAACAACATAATAAACTTTAATTATTCATTGCGTTCATGGCTTTTGATAAGAACTTTTAATATTTATTTACCTGTCTTTTTCAGGTATCACACATTTCAAAATAATTTTAATTTTGAAAAACCAAACATTTGCAAAATTTCTGTGCAAAGGATATTTTTTAGCCTGGACTTTCCCTCTTATACTTGTCAGAGACGCTTTTTTGAGGGGGGCGGGGGTCTGTATCGTAAAAAATCTCTGAAATGGGACAAATTACCTTAAGAATAATAGCTCACGTCAACTTTTACACGGAACTAGCCATAAAGAGATGAATAACAGTGTTAAAAAAGCAATAGAAATGAAATTTGTGGAAACATTCCAATTCATGAAAGCCACGATATTTCACACTTGTCGTAAGAGGATAACTTCAGCCGAAAATGGCTGGGCCTCTACATACCTTTAGAGAGAAATGGACGGGGTTGAATGCACTAGGCCGGGACATTCAAGAACCACGCTAGGATAAATACGTTGAGGGCGTGGGTTGAAATCGTTTCGGAATAAAAGCTCTATTGTAGCAGATGTAACAAGCCCCCAGTGTTAACTCCGAATCGACTTCGAGGAGAAAAGTGATACACTTTGAAAAGTCAGCTATATTTGGCGATGAAGCTCCCGTTTTGGAGAAAAAGTTTTTGATATCCAACACAGAAAAAAAAAATTCGGATGGAAACAATGATACAAATATTTATGAGATGCATTGAAAGGAATTATACAGCATTCAAGATAATGTGATATAAAATATCAATTTTATGATGAATACTAAAGAAATTCTATGGATGCTCAAAGGCCCTAATGTTAGTTTAATGTATAGATTGAAAAAGTAGGTGATAAACTTAGGTAAAATTTTCATTACGATAGTTACAGGATTAGGTTTAGGTTCCTTAGTCGTAGTAAAAAAAAAGGAAAATAATTGAAATTTAACTACAAAACTAAAATTGAATGCAAGAAATAAATCATTCAATCATGAATCACAAAATGGTGAACACAAAGTTAGTGAATATAACAATTTCACTTCTAAAATCATTTTATATTTAAAAAATTAAATGTAAAAAAAAACATTTGGGTAATTAAATACGAGATTCAGTGAGGATAAAGAAATCTAAAATAAATAAATTTCTTTAATACACACACACACAAAAAAAATGCATTTTTAAGCCAATAAATTATAATTTTAAGATAATAAAATCAACAATTGTAAAATAAGTTTGGTGCACTGAAATAACTTTGGGAGAAAACATAAGAAATCAACTTTCAAGGGAAAAAATAGCCTTACTTCGCAACTGTGTCACAAGTGGGAGTATGAATTTATATATAAAATTCATTTGATATGTTTCTCAGATCTATGTACTTTAGTTACTAATAAAATTATCAATTATTTAAATTCTGTCCAATATGCCTTAAAATTTATACGAATGATCATGGGGATTTTAGTTATAAGAATACAATAAGTGCAACATTGTCTATGCATTTAAGCAAATGATTTTCATGAATTATTATCGACATCAGTTTTCAGGATCAAGTTGGTCGTAATGATTTTAAATTGCCCTTTCACCTCAGCTAATAATTACCTCAATTTCCAAATCCTTATTGAATTTACTTCTATTTTCATAACTAATAAATTTTATAAATTAAAATCTAATTATTACAAATTCTTTTTTTGTTCTTGTTTATTGACCCTTTAGAAGTGAAAAAAAATCGCACTGGAAACAAAATGGGCATCACAAGAGCTTTAATTATTAAGAAGTGTACTAATACATTTATAGCATAGTTTGAATTATATTTTTACAGTTACAGAATTATTCCCAATTAATATTTTTGAATTTTTCTCACGAAGGATTAGTGAATATTATTCACTCTCAAATTCTCTGTTAAATCTTCTTACTTCGAGTAAAGTAAAATTCTGGTTTTTAAGTTATTTCATCCATCCAAAGTGGCGAATGATGTTAGAGCACTGTGTAAAAATAAATTTTTTTCGTTCCAGGAATATTTGGGATAATTTGTAAACGCTGCGTATAAAAATAATAAAAAACACGTTCTATCAATAAAGAAAATATTCATCCAATCTTGATAGATAAGAAACTCCTGCTGCATAATATTCACACAGTTTCGTTATTTAAAACCGTAACGGTGTTGTATTATCCTCGAAGCGCAGTAGAGGAGAAAATTTAAAATACGACATTTCCTGTTTTTCTTATCAAAGAATCTATAAAATTGCAACTGAAGATTTTGCAGCTCTGCAAGAGATTGTTTGTACCCATGGTTTAATCTTCATGTCTTAATTATTCCATTAAGATGGATGATGTCAATATTACGTGATGCAAAATGGCAATTCGCTTCTTTGCAAAAGTATTTTAATACTCAAGTGTTGCATCTAACTAACAATTAAATTTAAACTACGATTTTGTAAAGTATGAAAAATTACGCTATCTTTAAGGGTTAAGACTCTGTCCTAAAAATTAATTTAAATCTCATTTTTTGGAAGGCGATGATTTTACATGATTCTCGAAAGGTCGAAGGAGAAAACAAATAATATGAACCAAAATTCTTCTTTTCTAATTAATTAAATTCGTACTTAAGTTGCAGAAGTATTCGCACTGATATAGATA
This sequence comes from Argiope trifasciata, assembly GCA_026543055.1. Lineage (NCBI taxonomy): Eukaryota > Metazoa > Arthropoda > Arachnida > Araneae > Araneidae > Argiope > Argiope trifasciata. The sequence goes on along the minus strand of JAPMOQ010023642.1, from coordinate 14,413,633 downwards.
AATCATTGTTATAAAAAGCAGTTAAAATTTTATTTCTTCTATTTTTTTGTTGATGTTCAGTCTTTTTGTTCTTTAGAATGTCGAACACTTCAACGCTCAGCATGAAAATTAAATTGAAATAAAAAGAATAAAAATAGCTAAAGTGACGATTTATTTAGGTCAAATTATATGCAAGTCAAACGTAAGCAAATTTATTTATCATTTCTGTGCTACTTTCATCTTTCAAGAAAACAAGGAAATTGTTCATTGTATCTCATGGAAATGCTCATTAAAAAAAAAAACTTCGAAAAATTTGAACGTTTTTTTTTCCTTTCTCCAGCCAGCATTCTACAATGAACAAAGAATTTCACAGATAACTCTATAGCCTTCAGGAGAAAAAAGGAAAGTTCTTTAAAGATAAAGTGGACCCATTCAAAGCGCCATTTCTTATGCATTTATGAGAAAAATTCATATGCTGGCTCTGTGAAAAGAGTGTTTTTGTGGCAGTTATTTTGTTATTTTATTAACGCTTTCTGGACAATTTCCTCTTTCAGCGAGCCATTTATTGAAAAAAATGGCAAATATATGACTGTGGTAGGGCTTCAAAGATGTATTTAGTGACTCGAAAGATATTTTTGAACAGCTGTTGAACCATATAACATGCATTTTTATATTTTATGGTCTCATGTTATTATGTCGGTTTCATTTTGTTAACACGTTGACTGCCTACTACGAGATAACTCGTAGATTGCTCTTTTTTTCTAGGATCAAACCGTCTATGTTATTAGATGACACCTTCTCAATTACAGTTACTAGTTAAGGCAAAGAAGAGGTCATCTAATTAGATAGATGGTCCTGATATCAGGCGAGGGTAGTGGTAGTGAACGTGTTCAAAATGTGAAATGTAGTTTCATTCGTTACCGTTCTTTTTAATTTCATCATAATAGAATCCGAAAACCATACTGGAACAGAGCTTTTGTCTTGCTAAAGTGTTAGGTAACTAAAATGATAAGATTTCTGAACTTAAATCCAGAATTCTGACTGTCTATGGGGAAAGGGAAGGTGTGGCTAAAATAAATTTGAATAAATAAAAAAAATCAAACTATAATTGCTAATTTAGAAATATGGAAACAGTAAATAGCCAGAATATTTTCAAAAAAGCAGCTATAAATAAAGAAACAAATAAAAAATCTATTTCTCATGGTTAAATTGATTCATTTACTTTCCAATCGAAAATAACTGATCAAGTATCAAAAAAATTCCAGCACTATACACCTTTAAAATTTTTCCTACTTTAGTGAGCTTGAACAGCTTTTGCTTCTGGAATTTATCTACTTCAGTAGGTGTGTGAGAAGCTTAAGTACCCTTGTCCATACAGGGCCTCCAACATAAAAAAGCGCAGGCAGGGGACACAGAGGCCCCAATGGAAAATCTGGACGGATAATCCCTCTCTTCAAGAACAGCAGTGAATATGATTTCTCTCTCTCTCTCTCTTTTTACCGATCCTGTAAACCGTGCCCCACTGAAGCTATATAGTGACAGTACTTAACTTATTCTGAAAATTTATCTAAGACCGCTCCTTTAAAAAATATTTCGCCACATTATTCTAATGAGAATGATAAATAGATGTGTTAAAGCTGAATAGTTTCTTTGAAATACTCCATAAGTAGTTTGGTCGGAAACAGACATCCATTGCAATTTGAAAATAGTTTCAGATTCCAAGACTGTAGTTGCATATGAAAATAAAAAACGACTGTAACATTCAATGTTGCCAAATAAAATGGAAAATTATTTAGTACAATTATTTGTTACAGTTTTAACAATCTATAATAGATAATTAAAACTCAAGACAATGCAAATTAACAAGCAAAAATATCGCATATTAATTAAGAATAATTTAGCAAATTTAATTTTTTTAAGATTCCAAAATTCATCTATATGGTCAGCATGATGCATACCTCTTAATTAGCAAAAATATCCTAAAAAATGAGTACCGATAGAATTATTTTTTAACGGCATTTTACTTTTCATATTTAAAGTGGTGATTGTTCTTCAAGTAGCTTAGATAAGGTATTTTTTTTTTTACAAAGGTCAAATACTGGTAATTACTTTTTATATTAAAAGGAAAAATATTAAATCATTGAAAAGCTACTTATTTTCAACTTTAAAATTACTTTTGAACGGTTTGCGTGCACATGATTGAAAGAAATTACTACTTTTTTCTCAATCAGGAGCTGGAACTGACAAATGATGAATGAACTCGTAACTGATGAGGAAATCGTGGACTAAAGGAACATTTATACAAACTATCTAATAGTAACAAATCATTTTCTTTGTTCTGGAAGCTATAATATAGCATATGTGACAAAAAAGTTGATTAAAAGCGAATTAATCCCAAAAAAGACTATATTTATATTTCCAGAATTGAGAAAGTACATAACTAAGAGAAGGTAAAATAATTTTAAAGACACCTGATAGGAACCCCACAGCATGTTTCATTTACAGAGCTACCGTTTAAAAAATTCTTTCCCCTTTTTTTGATTCTCAGTAGCCTCCAGAAAACAGTTCCTTTTCAGGTTGTTTAATTTTCAATTAATTTTGAATTTAACTTCCAGAAATTTTTAAATCACAAGAAGATTCAAAAGTCCAGAGTCACATTAAAAAATATTGTTGCGCCAAAAAATATCCTGTAGTTTCACTGTAATATGCAACTAATCAATTCTGATTTTGTGCAAACCTTGATTTTATATTTGTATATTGCTGTATATGTCGATTTATTTCTAATGTAACCATGGATTTCTGAACTGACATGTATTTTTTCCCATAAATATTGAAATATGGAAGCTTCAAATGACTATTTCATCATATCACATAGCATCTACTTGTTGCACATCTGAGGTCAATCAGACCAAAACTTGAAAAAAAAATATCACACTTAAATTATTAGTGTTTAAAATTTCAAGCGACTACCAATAAAATTTTCCCTTAATCCCCTATAGTACCATTTTATACACCAGGGGATAAAAAACTAATTTATTATGTCTTCATGCTGAGCCTGCGCAGCATAATAAGGGATTTAACTTTCATCATAGAAATATATTGTACAGTAATTTCTCTTCAGTCATTGTTAAGATGATATGTTTAACTTTACAAATTTATTCAAATAATTCCATGGCCGAAAAACAAAAGTTACACAAAGAATAACTGATTAAGTATTTGAATAGCACAAGAATGTCACTCTATACAAGACTAATGACGTCATTTAAGTAATACGACAACTTTGGCTTAGAATAAGTTCAAGCCTATTTGCAAAGTCATTTTAATAAATAACAGAAGCGCACAAGCCGAACCAAATCCATCATGATAAAAAGCTATCGTCATTTCACGACTCGTCCATCTACATACTTTAATATTGTTATAATTTCGACATGACTTAAGGCATTTGTTTATTTTAAGAGGCTTCTGGATAAGGCTTTTCTTTTTTCATCATGTAACCATGCATTATCTACATGAGGAAAATTATTTGTTGCTCGATCATTTCAGATCCTATATTTAACGAGAGATCAGATGTTATTTAACTCAGTTTAAGAGTTACTATATAAAAGGGATAATGATTCCTTTACGAGTTGTTCATGAATAATGGTTTTACTTTGCCCACATAATTTCCTCCTCTGTAATTTGTGAGTCTAATCATGTTAGAATCAACGGGATAACTGTTCCATTCTTTGGCATAAGCAGATTTGCGATGATATTAACCACATGCAAGGGGGAATGATTTTTTTTTACTCTGCGGTTTATTTTCTAAGCAATTCTATTAAGTAAATCCAAGCAATGTATGCGATGACAGGTCGATCCAAAATGCGTTAGAAAATTTTAAGGGATACAAAACTGATATTTTTCCCCTACAAATAGATGACAAAATTCTACAAGACATAATTAAAATTTAACGACTTCCTGCACGGAAAGTTTCCTTAATTCAGTTTCAAACTTGAAACAGTGATGATATATTTAGTTAGTATTATGAAATGTTGAAGCGTAATGACTTCCTTTAAATGAATTCATCCATTTGAATTCATTAAATGCTCCGGTACGTATGGCATGCTTCCATTTAGAATTAAGCGAATGCACGATTGCAAGTAAAGTAAGTCAAGAAATCGAGTAAATTAATTATCATATAATGCAAATAGAAGTCACGGAAAGAGCACATTCAAATGAAAAGCCCTATCCTTCACTTTTGTTGGTGCAGGATTTCTTATTTTCACCGAAAAGCGAATTGAAGTCTGAAAAGGGAATGCCTTAAAGCAAATAAGATGAGCACTAGTGTTTCATTCAAATGAATAGAAGATAAAATCTTACGAAATTTAAAAGGTAATTGCATAAGAGTAATCACGCTTATAATAGATTACTATTGGTCCTGCTGACAAATGAAATTTATCGCAAAATCTACTTGAAGAAGCAGAATCAGTGAGATTCAAGATTCTGGCTATCTATCAGGGGGTTGAAAAGCAATCTCAGCTTTAAATCAATAAAGTCAAAAACTGAACAGTTTTATATAGAAGTGGTGAAGAAAAATATTCGTGCAATAAAATACTAACCCAAGTCAAAGCAAGAGGTTTGAAATTTACTGTAAGAAATTAATTTGAAAGAACTTTCAAGAGTTTTAAAGTTAGAAATTTTGTGAATCTGATTAATTCATTTATCTTTAGTCTACTAGTTTCCTTTAAGTTTTAGCTTAGGCCAAGGCGTTAAGAAAAAGTGGGGGTATAAAGAGCCCGGAAAAAAGAACTTTTATAAACGGGTATCAAATTTGCTTCAAATCAATTACCAATGTAAAAGATGCCAAACATCAATTTATGCACGAAATTATTCGGCTGAGTATTCCATCAAAATCGTACTCAAAGTTAAGCCGAATCTGTACAGTATTATGCAATATAATTAAAGGTAATTTTCTACCTTATTAAAGCACAGAATAATAATTCTAAATAGAAAATTTAACCTTGTACATTACACGAAAATTAGCTTAAATGGTTTCAGAAAATCTTATCTACGTAATAGATAAAATGGGATTAATTATTTTAAGGAAACTAGTTTTTAGAGTTCGGTAAAAAAGATGAATTCGCTTCAAAGTTTAATTTTCAGATCATATGAAACTGTATCGAAATTGCGTAATTTTTGAGTAATATTTATACCACTTGTATATAAATCACATATTTAAAAATAAGTTGACAAATACTGAAGATTTTTTCTTTAAAGAAATCATGTATGGGTATGAATATCAATTTTATTTTTAATATTTATTCGATTGAAGATAAAGAAATATACATTAACCATAGTTCTATGATTTAAAATTCAATTTTTCTCATTTTTGAATTAAAAACGTTTTGCTCTTTATCTTCAAATAACTTCCTAAAATTCGCAATATCTTTATAAAAATTATTTCTATTAAGGAATATTTTCTAGAAAACATAGCAGTTTGAAAAAAGCGAGTCCATTCTTGTAAATCTTCATTTCTTTTAAAGAATTTTTTCAAAAGACATTCGCTCGAGATATTGATCAGAATTTGCATGGATGCTCTGAGATGAGATATAAAAATTTGCAATTCATTTCATAACCCTTGAAGGAAGAAAGTTTTATGATAACTTTAAAAAACACTGCCTCCCTTCGGAATCAATAACTTACTCAAGAGAATATTTCCACCTTTAAATCCAATTTTCCAAAACATTCAAGAACAGAAAATGAAACATTGAATGAAAAAGAAATGAAATACATCAGTGAAATTCGTCAGAATTGTTCGTAATATCTTTTCAAATTTATCTCATACTGAATAATATGAAGTAGACGAGTTCCAACCGACAAATATATTTCTAAAATATTTATGATAGTAAAAAGTTAAAATATTTTTTAAAAATAATTTTCATAATAGTCTTTTTATACAATAATGGCACTTTTAAGAATATAGAATGATAGTTTTTTTTATAAAAATCTTGACCTTGCTTTTGAGTTATGTTTCATACAAGAACTTTCAAAATTTAAGGACCCATAATTTGTTATCAAACTGAAATCCTTACTTAAAAAGGAAGGGCAATAAACTAATATGACTGGAAGATATGCGTTCAACAAATGCCAACTGATAGTTGCTCACGAAATTAAAATTTCCAAAACTGTAAAGTGAAATAATTGTTTCAGATGTATTCAGCTTAGTAGTAACTTATATTAACTAAGTTCTTGCAAATTATGAACATTGATATTCTAATAAAGCAACATTCTAAGTTATAAGACGTAGTTATACAACAGAAATGAGGACAAATATGGCGAGTATATAAAAGAAGTTTTAATTATTTTTTTTTGGTCGGGTATCCTAATTCTGAACTATTGCTGGATGATGCGGAGAACATTAACAAGTACTACTTTTACCATGCTTCTGCATTACACCAGTAAGAAAATGTTTGACACTTGGCAAATTTGGAAAGTACTAGGCCCATGTACACAGCATGTCTTGCATAAATCAGATATCAAACCTGGTACTGAAACCCAGACTTTGTCACAATGCAACCTCATTCCCTATCACTGAAAGAATACAATTTCTTACTGAATATTTTCGTAACGTTGAAAAAATGTGCACATTTATTTTTACTAAGAATAGTCGATAAGGGAAAACTGTAATTAATAATAAAAATAGCATGTTTTTAAAACGGCATTCGTCATTCATTAGCTAAAATCACTGAAAAAAAAAACCTAAACATTAAGCGATTTTAAATTTTTAAAATATGACCAGAGAATATTTTTTAGAAATTTATTTCCAAAAGAAGCAATCCGTCGTTGTTTTTTTTCCGCTTAAATGGTGTGTACCTATTTAGTGTGATAAACCATTTCTGTTATTACGGGAGACTAAGACTGACACTAAAGAGCTTGAGAAAAATCTTTTAACAGTATTGGCGACTTCTTGTCGATTTTTTTTCGACATTTTCCCGGAATGAAAATGAGTGGTATTCGAATTCAAATTATGAATCAAATTAGACACTAGGGGCAAAATAAAAATAAAAATAATAAAAATGGAAACCACCTTCATCAGGTAACAAGAAATTTAAAGACGGAACAGGTTTTCTAAATCGAGTTTACGTGGCATGACCTAGGTTCATTTTATCGTATTTTTTCGACCTTTCCCGTTTAAATACTCCAAAGAAATAAGTATTTCGAAGAGATCTGCTTTGAGTTGCGCCTCTCCTTGATAGCAGTATTTTCTTTTCTAATAATGACTCAGCGCTCAATCATTTCGCAGCATTGAAGGAGAGCTTCATTCACTCAGAGAGGTTGGATTGAAGTAAATCGCTGCGTGCGGAGAGATGTTTTAGCTAGCAAGAGGAGTAATATGTATACAGAGGAATGAACCCTTACTCAATGCAAGAATGAATTCTCGTCCCTTATTTTTTGATTTACAAAAGTCACTACTTAAATATGTATGTACTACCGAAATTTCCTTTTAAAGAGCTACAGCTTTCCTTTTAAAGAATCCCATTATTATAATCTTTCACGACTAACCAAAAAATTTGTATTCAAAATGAACTGGATTTATCTCTCGTGGCTGTAATTTATTTTTCCTTTTTGTGCCATAAAAGCATTCGGTAAGATTTGGAAACTCTTTTTGCAGATATATGGTGCATTCATGTTTTTAGAATTTGTAATGACAATAAAAAAGAGTAACTGACATTAACTTTTTGCCTAATAAAAGTAATATTTTATCTTCTTAAGCGACGAAAATATCCACAGGATCCAGAGATTCTGTTTAAAAACATGCAATGGATTCTAGCTTGGCTTCAGATTTAATTATGTACTTTTTAGTATATTTCATTAACAATTGGCTATAATGAATATTATGGCCTAGAAATCAACGTTTCCTAAATGCACTAACAGTTGGTATTACTTTCATGCAATCATCAAAACTTAATTTTCTGAAAATATTAAAAGGTATTTGGGTTATTGGGAAAGCATAAGTGAAAATAATTTGGAAAGTTTAGAACATCAGAAAGTGAATGAGAAATGGCTTGCTAAACTCCATCTTAAGAAATAATGAATAAATCAAGTTTTTCATGACTTCTATTAATACAAGTGACTATACACTATTTGTCATATTTTCCCATTCTGTTTGATGTTCTAAATGCAGAGCAATATTTTGAATTTGTCATAAAAGTATTCTAGAACATCTTAGGCTATTTAGAAGACATTAATAAAAAAATAAATATTTGCATTTCATTTTAATGCTTTTACTTAAATATCTTTAATCATTCATATTCAATTAATTATTCTGCTATTATTATTCCTTGCTGAAAATATATTCAATTTTATAGTTATATGATTTTATCTATTTATTATGAAGTCTATGCATGCCACTAGCTGGAATGGTAATGAAAGGAAGAAGCCAAAATATTTCTCGCTTAAATCATATTTAAGCAGAGGTTAACATACATATTATTTGTCACAAATAGTTCTATTCTACTATCTAACCTGTTATACAAATATAAATTCAATTAAAACTGAACTCCTAACTATAACAAATATAAAAAATACTTTTATAACATTAGGACTTTTTCTATCAAAAATATATTCTTGATAATACCTATCATATATGCTTCCAATATTTCTAAGATCTAAAAAGAATTGAAATAAAGTCTAATTTATATGATGATCACAATTTCTTAATTAAACATGAAAATTAAGACTGAAAATAATGAAAGACAGCCTTATTGTGCTTTTAGGAATATACGAAACTCACTTTTTGAACATTTTTCCTAAAAACCTAAAAAATTAAAAGTGGAGCATCGGAGCACTCTACTCAAACGAAAATGTTTCTTTCCTTTATTCTCATCTTATCGAATTTTTTGAATATTTGTTTCACAACTCACGTTTTAATGATCCTCCATGACGATCACTTGTATGAAGTCTTTCACAAATTGAGCTTTGAGCAGTATTATCTTTTTCATTACAACTGCTGTCGTTGTCAGTTAACACATATACAGGTTATTCATAATATTCTGAAGAAGATGAAAGCTTACGCTTTTTCTTTCTTTAGAATCTAGATCCTTTATAATTTTTCCTGGTCCCCCCCTATAAAATTTGACTTTTCAGTTGATAGTAGTTCTCGTATTTGTTTGTTTTTTAAATCTACAAACAAGATAAAGGATAACTATTGACAGAAACTGCGATGGGACTCGAACGTGGATTGAGGTATCCACAATCACTCCAAGAAATGTCAAAAGAGGCGGTGGTGACGTACCACTTCATCCCATAATTCGCCCATCATTTTAAACCGGCCATTGTAGAGTTCTTCACGCCAGCATCATTCAAGTTACATTTATAATTGTCTAGTTAGAGTAGATCGTAAGCCGCCTTTTCTTTATACACTTTTAAGACTCCCTTCAGTCTAGCGAGTATCCATTACAAATATTATGATGAAATCGACATACAAAAAATTAGGAAAGGTTAGATATAACTGGTTTATCCTAGCCCCGCCATGCCAGTTCTGAAAATTTTTCCTTTGATGATTGATACCAGAGCGTTTCCACCTTTTTTTCTTTCTAGTTCAAGCAAGTGAAATTGATAAGGTTTCCTTAAATATAAAGACAGTATTCCTTTTGAATGAAAGTGCAGGTACTCATTTCCTATCTGAACTTGGTTTTTCAAAAAACTGTAGATGTAAATTACTTCTAATGGAAGTTGAAATGTTATCCTTCTCATATCCTCTCTCGTAAATCTAAAATGATTCTTATCTATTTGTTTTTAGCCTAATGATCTTCTGCACTTAGAGAAAAACATAATAGCACTTCAAATCTGGAGACATATCAAGCAATTTTTGAAATTTGTCTTTATTTTTTTACATATTTTTTTAAATTCAGACCTACGTACTTGAAAAACTTTTGGTTCTTTAACATTATCAATTTTAAAAAAAATCAATAATTGCAGTCTCTTCCTCTTTAATCTTATTTCACGTCATTCTAGGTGACATTTAAAATAAATAAATAAAAACCCTACTTGGGAAGTGTTCGTATTATCGCCAAGAGCGATAATGAGAACACTTGAGTGGGCGATATTAGTAAGAATAAACTCTTAAAAATGACGGCCACCATCTCCGGAATCAGACCACAAATCAAAAATAAATTAAATTTAGATATTGTCTATTACAGCCATTCTCATAGCCTTAAATAATGCTTCACTTGAACTTTATTGAAACTGCTACAAATAATAAAACATACACTGAAGTGACAAAAGTCATGGGATGACTGTTAATATCGTGTCGGTCCTCCTTTTGCCCGGCGAAGTGCAACAACTCGACGTGTCATGGAGTCCACAAGACGTTGGAAGTCCTCTGAAGGAATATTGAGCCATTCTATCTGTATAGACGTCCATAATTGTGAAAGTGTGGATGGTGCAGGAGTTTGGGCACGAACGAACCTTTCGATGATGTCCCATAAATGCTCGATGGGATTCATATCGGGCGATCTAGGTGGCCAGATCATGCGCTGGAATTGTCCGGAATGTTCTTCAAACCAATCGCGAACAGTTCTGGCTCGGTGACATGGCGCATTGTCATCCATAAAAATCCCAGCGTTGTGTGGGTATGTGAAGTCCATGAATGGCTGCAAGTGATCTGCAAGCAGCTGAACATAACCATTTCCAGTCAATTATCGGTTCAGTTGCACCAGAGGACCGAGTCCATGCCATGTAAAAACAGTCCATACCATTATGCAGCCACCACCAGCTTGAACAGTGCCTTGCTGACAGTTTGGGTCCATGGCTTCGTGGGGTCTGCGCCACACTCGAACTCTACCATCAGCTCGTAACAACTGAAATCGTGACTCCTCTGACCACCTTACGGTTTTTCACTGGTCTAGGGACCAGTCGATATGCTCACGAGCCCAGGAGAGTCGCTGCAGGCGATGTCGTGCTGTCAGTAAAGGCACTCGAGTCGGTCTTCTGCTGTCATAGCCAAAGGAAGACAAATTTTGCCACACAGTCCTATCGGACACGTCCCTCGTACGTCCCACATTGATTCCTGCAGTTATTGGACGAAGTGTTGCGTGTCTATTAACATTGACCATTCTCCACAGACGTCGGAGGTCTCGGTCGTTAAGTGCAGGTGGTCGCCCACTGCGCTGTCCATGATGGGATGTGATGCCTGAAATTTCATACTCTCGGCACACTCTTGATACTGTGGATCTCGGAATGTTGAATTCACTAACGATATCCGCAATGGAATGCCCCATGCGTCTGGCTCCAACTAACATTCCACGTTCAAAGTCTGTTAATTCTCGTCGTGCCGCCATAAATCACGAAAAACCAGTTCACATGAATAACTTGAACACAAATGAAAGCTCTGGAAAATGAACTGCGCATTTATACTTTTTCACTGCGATACTACTGCCATCTGTATATTTGCATATTGCTATCCCATGACTTTTGTCACTTCAGTGTAATTACTAATTCATTGAACAAAAAAGATGCGTTTGGCTTTTACAAAGAGTTATGGAAAGGACCAGATTCATAGTCCAAACAGTGTCCACAATGAATTAGCAATAATCAAGAAGCAATAGTGGTAGGTGATGTTAGGAGCATAGGTGATATTTGAATTTTTCATCTTATATGGAACATGCTTATATCATATTCATAAATGAAAAAGAAACAAGTTCAACAGTGCATGCGTAAAAAGACAAGTTCAATTCGGAAAAAAACTAAATTTATTTATAATTGGAATTTTATAACCATATCAATGAAGTCTCTATAATTTAAGCACTATTATTTCTTAAAATAATAAGTATAAAAACACTTATTGATCAAAAATTCTTTTAAAAAAAACAGCTAATTATAAATATATCATTTTTTTTTCAAACTCACTTGCATATCATTTATCACGTTTATCAATCTTTAGTTTTAATCCAATGAAAGAAAAAGCAGAGGCCAGATATGTAAAAAGCAGCAAATAACGAAATTTCATGCAATAATTCATTCAATTGCTACTAAAATATTTAGCATTTGTTACACTGTTTAACGTGCAGTAAAAGTCAGAAAATTTATTTTAAACCAGAATGTATCGACGACACTTTTGTCTTTAAAGTCGTTATATATATTATATATATACAAATAGATAGATAGATAGACATACGTACTAACCAATGCTTTTGTATGTAAAATTTCTTAAAAATTTAAGGATTTAAAATCAGATTTGATACCTCTCATAATCATTACTTATATAGATTCAGCACTCATTCTTTGATGTCCACTTCAAATATTTAAAATTTAAAAACTTTCTACAAATTCATTTTTTTCTTAATAATTTATTTTAAAAAACATTCTGCAAGACTACATATTTAAGCTTAAAAGAAAATATTGTCCTCGATTAGGAATTTTATACGAAAAAATTAGGCTATATTCATTCTAGCAATGGAATATATCTATAAGTCATTATCAAAAAGGCAATGTCATATCGCTTTATTTTATCTCATCATGTTTAGTCTCATCCGGGTGTTATATTAAGGTTAAATTAATACAAAAACTGAGAGTGAATGAGACAAATACAAATATGTCAAAATCAATTCACAAAAAAGTAAATTCGAGCATATTTAATGAGTAATAAAAATAAAAGTTGTCATTAACTGTATGAAATTCATTTCAGGATTAACTTTGAAACAATATTTATGACTGAAAAATTACGAATTTATTGTATTTAATCTATAAAAACAATGTTTGAACTATTCATAAATATTCATTTCTTTTTCAAAGTAGTTGAGGTAGTAGCTTCTATTCAAAAGTAGCCAATTATTGACGTTCCCAAGCCATTCTATTAAATGGATAAAAATTAATTATCTGTTCAAATAAATCTTTTAGAGGCATTTCTTTAAAATCTTACTTGGGGAGCAGGGAGCAGGTACAAATCCCACTAATAAGTTTTTTTCTTTTCTACGAATTTCAATCATAGCTGCTTTTTCAGCTCTTCTCTATACGGAATTATCTATCTTATCATACATGTTCAAATGTACATCTTTTATTAATATATTTTTATGATGCATAGAATTTAGACGGTGTTTGGAGAAGTATTAAGAGACAAAAACCCAACTAGCGCCATTTTTGTTTCAGGTAAATAATTCAGCTTTTGTTTCAGATAAACAAAAATAATTTTACCGTCAAGAAATAAAATAGAGAAGGATTGATCATTTTTATTAATTATTTGTTTATTTTTAAACAATATTCGACAGAATGTTCTTTTGAATTAATCTTTCGAAAAGTTATTTTAACTGAATTTTACCAAACGTTGCATTAACAAGATGATATTTTAGGACACTTCTTTTACCCCCAAGATTCGGCATGCACTTGACAATCAATCTCGTAACATTTAGCATTCCAATTATACGATTATTTTTTTCGCGTTTCTCATTCTGCCTTTAAATACATGGCCTATTCACACCCGAAAGCAGTAACGATCACAGTGTTTTAAACATGAAGGCGTTTACACGATACACGAGCGACCAGCATGTTTCAAACTTAACGATTAAATCCAGAGTTATTTCATTAGCTAAAATACTTTCATATGTTTACACGGGATAAGATCGACTCTTCCTATATGGCGGCAGCCTCCGTCCAGAATCATTAATTAGTATTAAAAATCCATCTATGTCAGTTTTCTTTTCTTTCATTGCTCACAGATAGCGGCTCAAACAGCCATCAGGTGCCTCTAAATATAGATTTTGTCATACTGTTGGCCTTCTGCCCAGCGTGAAGGCACTCAGGTCACCTTGGCAAAAGCTGAATTTTTGGTTGGCCCCTTTCCATCGGGATGTAGTCTTCCCGCTCTCGTAATATCCACCTTATGTTCGGCAATCTCATTAACGTCTTCAAGTGAAGAGGACGTGAAGTGTTGGGCTTTTACTCCCTGAGGAGCGATAAAAGACCTTTCAACTGGACGTACGTAATCCCTAATTCTATTATTTGGCAGAAATATGATGAAAAGATGGATTAAAAGTGCATGCCGGAGAATTGATTTATTCCAACAAATATAAGATTGAAGACTTCGGTTTTGGAATCGATTTTTTAAAAAGTGAACTACACAGCAGATGATGAGAGTACGACATAGAAAATGTCCACAAAAGATAACAAAGGAGAGAAATGGCTCTTTAGAAAATGCTCTAAGAATAAAATATTAAAGTGCATTTCAAATACTTTCAGAAACGATTGCAACGGGACTGTTCTTAAATTTAAATAAAGTTTAGATTTAAACTATTAAAAATGAAGAAATATTAAAATTTTGTGTGAAACAAAAGGTGTTAAGAAAGGCATTAAGCTACCATAATTCTAAATCGTTTTAATGTAACAATCAACAAATAAAAGCGCAATAAGCTGGAAGACGGTGAAAAAGTAGCATCTATTTGTCATCATTTTTATTTATCTTGCAACATTGGTAGGTATCAAAAGTTATATTCAGAATTGTATATCAATTCTTTTGAATCTAATTTTAAATTGAATCTTTTTATTGCAACTTATAAGTAATAGCATGTAATTCACATAAAATATAAGTTAAAAATTTATTTGTATAAGTTAATATACCTATATGGATATATATAATACAAGATCATAAATAGGGATTTGGGACCTTCTGGACACAAGAAAATAGTCTCCCACTTCTACCTTTTATTATTGCTTCGAACTTTAACAATATTTTTTTCTAATAATGGTTGATCTTTAATCTTTTAAAATTAAAATACATATAACTCAATCCAACGGACACTTTTTGATAAAGGTCTCTATGATATGTTAATTTTTATTACAGTTTAATTTTATTATATACTAGCCGCCTTTGGCGACCAGCTGGTTCGCCATGAGTAGTTCGTTCTAAAATTTTCAATTAAATCACATATTCCTTTAGCCTTGAAGTAATTCCGGGCATGTATTGGCCTGAAATAAATATTTTCTTTAAGATGATGGACGGAAAGTTCTAAAAGTACACCTTTTCCTAATAATAATCTTTAATTTTATAAATCATTAAGTTTTAACCATTGGTTATGCTTTCAAAATATTAAAAAAAATTTCGATGATGTTGCCAAAATATTAAATATGTTTTTTTTTAAAGAAAGCGAGAAAGGGAAAAAAAGTAGTAAATTAATGATACAGATATTGCAAACGATTACATAAATATGCTATTAAGTCGGGATTTCAATGCATATCCTGTCTAAATTCAATCAGGTTTACCGTAAATAAAGATAATTTATGGAATTAATGATATAGATATTGCAAACGATTGTAGAAACCTTTGCTTTGCATTTATTTTTTAAAGAAAATATCACATTTTATATTTATTTTCTTTTAACCAGTCACGTGCTGAAAGTTGCATTTCTTTAGATTTATTTTGCGATGATAGTTTTTTTTATTCGAACTTCCGGCATTCTTTTATTTTATCCAGTCACGTGATAAAAACATAGTTAAAATATTTTTTAAAAAATTCTTTAAAAATAGAAGCTTACGTTATAAATTAAAAACACTGATACCGTTAGAAAGCTAAATTTTATCTTTAAATTGATATAAAAATCATACTTGTGCAATAATATTTTCGGAAGTTATAGCGGAAAAACGTCGAAATTTCGCTTAAATTTTAATTAATTCAAATTCTAATTAAAAATTCGAAAAAAGGGCTTCGAGGTGCACATTCCGGACCTCCAAGGTATACATGTACCAAATTTGGTAGCTGTAGATCCAACGGTCTGGCCTGTAGAGCGCCAACACACACACACACACACATTGAGCTTTATTATAAGTATAGATTATAGAATACGAAGCTATATGATGTCTTACAGACCTTAGTAAGAAATATGATTGGGAATGTTAAGGCATGTAACCTATTACCTATGCAATATAATTGGTAAGAAAAAATATAATGTTTACCAGCAAATTATTTTATTGTTATACTTAGACTGCAAAGATCTTTGCTATCTCGTCTATTATTTGATCAAAAATCACGTTTCGGATTTAGCTTTACAGTTTATATTTTATTAGAAGTAGATTTTATTTTAAATTAGATAAATATTTTTCCACTGGGAAAAAGAGACATAAATATCGCTAGCAAAAACCTTTTTGGGAAATTACCGAAATATTTTATTCTTCTTGCGCGAGGGCCCTAAACATTTGGAGGCACGGTGGTAATTACTGTCTTATGTTTACATTGTGCTAAATGTAAATTAACAAATAAAAATAGGTGACTGTTTAAACTTTAAGCGAACTGTTATTTTTTAAACTATTGAATCCATCCTTTGCTTTTTAAACAATATTTTTAAAATTAATTTTATTAGAAAAGCATTTTTTTTATTCTTCTGGGAAGTTGGGATTAATTTTTTTTTTTACCATTTGTAGATTTGGATAAATTTATACATCTATGATAATTAGAATTCAAAAAATGCTATATCCATATAAAAGGGGGAGGAGAGCTGGTGAGATTAGTAGAGGAATCGGTCAACAATGGAAGAACTCACAGATAAGTAGGTTAAGTACAACTTCCTGTCTTCATAATTACTTGTTGTGATACAAAATTACTGGAAAAAATTTAGTGAAGGCGCAACTATATTATTTGGGAGCTTTAACTTATCTACTTTTTTTCAAAAAATACATAATTACATAAGGACGGACACTATTTTCTAAGTTTCGTTTACGTAGTGCCACGCTTCAAGATGTTTATATGTAAAATACTGACATGGAGGGTCGGAAACACATGATTTTTCCTAAGCAACTTGCTATTTTTATCCATATGAAAAACGATAGCAACTTTTTCAGCCAATACAATTTACCCATATATGATAGAAGGATTCCATTAGTAATATAATTCTAATTATTATATCTCAGGTATTTTATCAATTTTTTTTCAATCAAAGGTAATCAGGTTGAGAAACAGAAAATTAATTCATTTTTAATGTAAATTAATTATATCGGCATTTAACATGTAAAATTCGTTCTGATGCATTATAAATAATCATAAAATGAATTATCTACACTTTGCAAGTAGCTTTATTACAATATAACCTTATAGAAAAATAATTCAAATCATTAAAATCAAATATGGTAAAGAAGTATATTAATAGTATTTTAACTCTTTACTACTTGATTATTTATAGGAAATTATTATAGGAAGTTTAAATTTTAGACTTCTTTCCATAGTAAAAAAAAAGTCCTTCAGATTTGCCATGTGCAATAAATGTCAAATCGTTTTGCTTATAAAAGATAGTTAAATAATCATTTCTAAAGATCCAAAAATTTCAATTGGATTTCATTCTCAATTTTTATTAAAGCAATTTCTGGAGAATCGTTCATTCTAGTTTTTATATCCATAAAATATGAACCCTTCCATTTTAATGAATAATTCCAGCTCAATTTAGAATAATAATTCTTTGTGTAGATATATGCCATCAGTAATATCAACGTTGAAATAACCAAGCATTCCGCGGCATCTTTTAGACTGATTATCCCATATCCATGCCTTGTTCCTTAATGTATAAAGCTTCCAAACAGAGCAGCAAAAACTTACTCACTTAAATATAAAGTAAAAATTGAACTGATTTTTTAACAATGTATTAATATCAATATAATAAATCGGTAAGTATTTCAAACTCGGTACAAAATTTGAAAACCTACTTATAGCATGATTTTTAAGCAATGGATCTACTGCTTTATCTCAGTTTTCTAAGACATGAACAGGAATCCGTTTCTTCAATACAAAAGCTATTCGTCTTTGCTTCTTCTTTCTCGCTTTTCTTTAAAAGCATATTTTGATTAACCATGGAGGAAATGTGAATCATCTTCTATCCTATCTTATCCCTCAACGCAGTAGTTTAAAGAGCTAGCAGGAAGGGGAAATATAAATGGAAGATTCGGCTAACTTTGAATAAACAAACAACTGCCCACACCTACTTTTATCCGAAGCCATTCGTTCTTTTCCTTGCACGTTGCAGACGGTTTAATGTTCTGAGGTTACAGCCTATGCTCTCTTAACACGGATAGCACTTCAGGGGACATTCTTCTCAACCAGCATGAGTTAATTGGTTTAATCAGAGATTCTCATCCCCGGGTGATCGATTGAGCCTTAAATAAACAGCTTTGCTGGCAACCGAAGTTCTCCTCAACTATTTTTCTTTATCGAGTTCAGCTTTAAAGTTGGTTCCATTAATCTTTTATGTTCATTCAGTTAAAATTTCACGACTGATGGTAACTTTTATTGGGTTATTGAGAAAATGTTACGAGTTTTACAGATAACCGTGATTAGTTGAAATGTATATTGGTTCAGACTGTTTATAGTTAAAGAAGTTTATTGGATCTAGCATATATTTGAGTATCATCATCTCGTAAACATGCTATCTCTAATTCATTAAGCAAAATGGTTCTAAAAGTTTGATTTTCGGGTAAATTGTTCCGAACAAAGGGTACAGAAGATTATATATCTTTAGATGTATAACAATTTATAAGTTGTTTTTATCAGTTTGATGAAATGTTTACGGAAATTTACATTACAATTTAACTTAATGCAATAAACTTGATTTGATGTGCATTTTTGATGTATTAACGGGTGGGTGCTCTATAAATCTTTTCCTAAGATTTTCCAAACAATTAATTAATGCTCTTCCCTAAAAGCAACATTTATACTACCAAGAGTGTTATGCACAATCTATTTCGGAAAGGCTGGCATTTTTAAAAATTACTTTAATTGAAGTACAACTGTCATGCTTTAATAGCAGTTTGAATGCTTTTTATTTCAGTTGATTTTTTTAAACAAATTTTTATTCATTTCTCAAGGAAGTTGAAAGTCGGGTTACAAAATTTCAGGACTGGACCATCGATTCCGGATTTTTTCAGAGTTGGATTATCAAATAGGTGAAGTGGGTAACTGATTAGGTGCCTTACAACTTTCAAGGGAGTCGAGATCTTGAAATATTTTACAGGTATTTTCAGAGATTCTTTTTTTTCTGATCAGTTTAAAAACGGCATTCACTCGAACTTTTAAAATCAAAATCGTTTAATTTTTAGATAATTATTAAAGCGAAATTCCAAATTATCTTTTTGTAAGTATTATATTTTGCTGTTTAATAACTAATAAAATACATCACTCTATTATTTAAAAAAATGTCTGATTATAAATAATACAAACATTTTTAAAAGTTTTTTTTTATTTTTCATTTTGTTTAAAATTACTTTTAAATTTCAATACTGAATTTTTTACATATATATTCGAGACACCGAAGAAATCGAGACACCGCTTGGAAATGATAAGCAATTTTTTTATAAGTATTTCAGTTAGTTAAAATTTGCTTCTTAAAATTTCTAGGAATGATTAAATTTATATACATATAATCATTAATTGTTAAAGTATTCCGAGGATAAAGGTATCGAGAGGGCTATATCCAGCTCTGAATTTTTCAGAAGTATGAACGGGAAATGCTACAAGTTGAATTACCAACCATAAATAAAATGAACCTAAAAACCCTCCCAGTTTATTGCCAAAAACAAATTCTCATAATCTTCATTCTCTAATTTTCCTAAATCTTAAAGAAGAAAAATATTAATTTCACAAATATCATCTTATTCTTTCAATATTTATCAATTACCAAAGAACATCCATGTAAGACCTCAAAGATAATTTCTTCAATATAAGTTTAAAATATATCGGTATTTAACAACACGATATTCAAATCCACATATGCAGAATAGATTCACTAGCACTTATATTTGTTAATGGATTCTATAAAACCCTTTAAGATAAATGTGAATGAAGAAATGTCATGGTAGCAAAAATTTCAAGAGAAGTCATTTATAACTTGTTTTCAAAAACACTAAATATTGAAATAACAGTGAGGAAGAACCAGAGTTTATTAATGCAATTTCTTAGCATACAAGCACTTACATAATAAGAACCTCAGATACAGTTTATTTATTCTTCTACAGACGTTAAAACCATTGGATATTTGAAATTTATAACTAAGTGTTGACTATAAATTTCGATTTATTTTAAAAATAATAATGAGATAGAAATTTTTAATTTTTAGTATAATTAACTTGCTAAATCTCACCTATTTCGTATAAATTATGAAAACTTAACATTAGTGATTTAAAAATAGCAATCAAATTATTTTATGTGAAAGAATACCCAAAGCATAAAAAAATAAGGAAGATAGGTGCAGAATGTAAAATTAATTAATCGTTGAAATTCATTCCGAAGGATATAATTACATTTCAGATTTTCGAGTAATTTTTAACAAGTTTATAAATTAAGAAATATATGATTATCGATATTCTTGAAATTGTTGCAATTCAGTGTACACTATTTACTAATAGAAGGACAGAAGAATAGCGGAATGAAAGAGAAAAACTTACCACTTTAGGATCTTGACATGAGGCTTCAACTACCTCACTTTTTACTGGCTCTTGTAGGGTTTTAGTGTCAGTAGTGCTATCATCATCGAGAACCTTATCCAGTTTAGCCAAAGGTGCCTCTGGTGTCAGCTTAGCGGAGGATAATTCCTCGTCGCTCGCGATCGGCACATGTTCTCCGTCTGTTAACAACGGGTAATTAGCGCTTATCTTTCGCTTGGGTGTAACGCACATGGCAAGTTCATTTCTAGATGACGCTGTGCTATCGTCATCCAAGGATTGGCTGCTTACGAACATGGTAGGCCGATTTTGTTGAGGCATATGCTCGGTTGCAGTAGAAGCATCTTGATTTCTACTTCTGCTTTCAGTAATTTCCTGGAGGAAACTGAGATCGCTGTATGCTGCTTTCTGCTTCTCACCTGATTTCCGCATTTCTTCTTCAAGCATCTCCCCATACGGACCTCTCAGCCTCCGTTTAGAGTACCTTCTTTGTTCTTGAGGGCTCTTGGAGGCTGGATTGTTTTCAATAGCCAGTCGTTGACTGCTTGAGTCCAAGTCCGGGAAAAGGAACCGACTGGAGGGGGAAAACGAGTATTAATATCATGAGAATGTTCTGCATTGTTTAGATATTTACGTGTCTGCTTTAATTGGGCCGGGTATATTAATAGCGTTAAAGAAAACACGTGCATTAGATCTAGTTTAGCAGAAAAATGCTCTTATAATATGGGAATGTAATGTGACTGCATTAATTGAATTCGGGGAAAAATACAGCTTTTAAATTTCACATCCCTTTGCGTTCATCCTTAGCATTGAGGAAATGTTTTGGACCAATTTTGTGCACGTGACAGGTAAATTAGTCTTATGTAGAAAGGACAATCTTCTTGAGCACACAAAAAAATGCATAAATTTTAGAAACCACTCGCAAATTTAATTTATCTATATTTTGCAAATTTGCTTAAAACGGGCCATTAAATTCATTACATACTAAAATAAATGGTATCCATCAAATAATACTCAATATAAAAAGTCAAATCACGAAAACTAAAGTTGTCATACACTCGCTACTTTTATATTGCACATAATTGAAATAAGTTTTAAGTATAAACGCGAAACCTTCAAATTTCAGCCATGGGAATAATTACATTTAACACCGAAAAAGGCAATAATAGAAATTTGAAAATAAAGTAAAATGTATTTAATTCAAGCAATTATATTAATGGCTTAGTTGGACAAAATATATGGAACTCGTATTCAGCTATTATTTAATACACATGGAGAACACGCATAATTTATAGAATTTATCTTTAAAAATGCTTTATCTTTTAGAAACTTTAAATTCTACAATAGAAAAGAAAAAAAATCCGTCTAAATCTAATAAAAAGGAAAGAAACACTTATCTCGATATAGTTTCTTGATGAATTAATGCTGACACTTTAAAAAAATTATGTAAAAGAATTTTTTTTAAATTTAAAACTTTAATACAGATATTCAAATATTTTATATATTGTTTATTTCTATTAAGCTTTGTTAATAATTTTTCTCATTAATTTCACAAGAAGAAATAGCAAAGACAAATTATAATAATTATACTAACAAATTAAATTCAAATAAAAAACTAGTTTTAAAACATAGAGCTGCAAACATATTTTATTCTACATTTATTATAAAACTTCCACATATTTCATAAGTAAATACATTATTTATAAAAATCTGTAATGTTATTTACATCGGGCAACAATCAGAAAGCTGCAAATCTAAATATATATAAATGGCGTCAAAGAATATTTCCAAAGGAATAATTTTAATTTTATTAATAACGAAGAATGTTAATTTTATTATTTAAGAAATTATTCCATTTAAATAATTTTGAAATTTAATTAAAAATTACTTAAAAATTTTATTTTGCTTAATGATTTACTTTGAATTACTTTATTGCTTTTTAAATTTTTTTAAATTTAAGTAATATTGCTTCGAATAATAATTTACTTCTTGTCTTTATATGCTAATAGAACAAACGAAAGACGAATGAAATCGAAAATGATAAAATGTAGATATACTAGATAATTTAAGCTTATTTCTACACACAGTATGTCTATAAAATTACTTAAAAAGACTTTAAAATATTACGAAACAGAAGCACAAAAATAATTCAAATTCCAAAATCAATCACTAGCATTCCTTATGAACTTTTAAATCAATAGTATTAATTGGAATTTTTTTCCTGCCAATGCACATCGTTGGAATTTTAACAATTTAACCAATCTATAAGTCATTGTTTCCCAAGGCAGCACTCAAATATTCATTCTTAATTCAACAAATCAATCAAATGATAGGTCATAACAATGTATTTAAATGTATTTTTGCAATTTCTTTTACCAATAATTATAATTTGACATTACGTTAAACTGCATATAATCCTTTAATAGAAATCAAATTATTCTTTGCAACAGACTTGTTAAGCTGTTTATTTTATTAAAAAATGAACTTTTAGTTAATAAGAAATG
This sequence comes from Argiope trifasciata, assembly GCA_026543055.1. Classification (NCBI taxonomy): domain Eukaryota; kingdom Metazoa; phylum Arthropoda; class Arachnida; order Araneae; family Araneidae; genus Argiope; species Argiope trifasciata. Next base: position 14,390,765 of record JAPMOQ010023642.1, on the reverse strand, counting down.
TAACCCTGCAATTCATCATAAAAGTTATGAAACTGACTACCTTTTATTCTAATGTACAGTAAAATACAACAGAACGAAACGGAATGCAAAATTATCAACATTTTTCCTTTTCTCAGTCATCAAAATACCATTAACAAAACCTATGAAAGTAACTAAAAAAAATATCCAGATACTGTACAAATCTCACCTATTAGTAATTGCTCCAGATGTCCATGAACCACTCGAAGTTGCCCTGCCTTGCCAACATCCTTGACCACCTTTTGTCACATGAGCGTCAATAACTAACTTCAGCTGGGGATGTTGTAAATCATCTGATTGATGAGGAGTTTGCGTCGCTCTGGAAGAAGTCTCCGAGGAAGCAGACGAGCAAGACGAAGAGATGGTCGTCAGCGTGTCGTTTCCACCTAACTCTGGTTCACTGCGAGAGGATCCGATTGTGTCAGTCATAAAACCATCCCCAGAGGTTGGAGAATATGCTTCCCCACCGGGATCACTGTGATGCTTCTTCTTGTGTGGTTTGCTATTGCCATTGGAGCTCTGGTCATCCACTGACAGGTACTGAGTCTCGGATGGGGAATGCATAACACTAAATGGAAAAGAATATCAAGCAAGGCTTATGTAGCTTTGGAAAAAAACCAGTGGCATTGTTTATTTTGCTATGGATCAGCAATTAGATATTAACTGCAGATACAAAGGATGTATAATTAAGAAATTTAAAGAAAACTAAATCGAAAAATCAATATATATTTAAGATTAGTGCTTTTAAAGGAAATTTGTGATAAATGAAAATTTCTAAGCTAAAAGCATCAACTTAGTTCTTTATTTCTAATACATTCATATTAGAGATCATGGGCATAATCATTTCTATAGAATAAAAAACTTTTGAACGAATGAAAATTCGATTTATAAATAAAGCCTTTTTCGTTTCGAGTTTCATAAATTACAGTCACGGAAATTTTTAAACGTGCTTGATGCTGCTTTTTACTGTTTCTCTTCTGATTCTTATGAAAGTGACATGAATATGAAATTAAACATTTTATCGGGAATCATTTTTGAAATAGGACTGAAATTTCGATGACAAAGCTGTTACAAAAATGTCCAGTTAAAAAAATTGCAGAAAAACATGAATCCGGAATTTTCTGAGTCACAAGTAATTTTATAAACATATCATATATATAAAATAGCAAAATACTAGTATCTTCGTATGATTAATAGTTTCTTTTTATCTATATCTTCCATCTTTCTTTTTTTCATCCACTCACCAGTAATTCTAATAAATTAAAAGGAGAAATATCGAAATTAACTGTCTTAATATCCTTTTCAAACGTATTTCCTTTTTGCACTTAAAAATCTTTTAAATCACATACTAATATATATATACATAAGAAAACTTAATTATTCTTTTTTATGAAGATAAAAATAACAATTTACCCCTCGAGAATTACTAACAAGTGAGAGGCAGAGAATCCATTCAAGTGTGTTTTTAGACGAACCGATTTCTACTTAATAACGAATGTTCGTTTTACGTATAAGGATATTTACACATTGATTAGAGAAATGTTTCAACTTTAGAAGGACCTATTTCTACTTTTATGGGATTTGACGCTTTTTGTTTCATTTGCAAAGTCGCTAAAGAAGCTTTAGAGTGTAGAGGCAAGACTGACCTCGTGGCTAGGTCAAAACTTTCGGTGTCTTATTCAAACAGTTTACCCATTTAGTTTTATGTATATTTGTCCAGGTGCACGTGTTGCGAAGTTTTACATTTAAATAAAATGTATCGTTTCATTCAAATTTTTTACTTTTATTTTTATATATTTGGAAAAGAACTTCAATTTTTTATCTTATGGTTGGAAACTCAATAAATGTATCTCTGAAATTAATTGCATTGAATTTTTTAAGTTATCCTTCAAATGTAATTTTTATAATTTAAATTGATAAAATGAATCAAATTTTGAAACGATGAAATAGTTTTGAGACATTCAAACTAAAAATTATGTCAGGCACACAGTACCACAGGTATTAAGTTAAACATATACTATCTACTACACAACACGTTACGCGAGCTTGACTCACATCAGGGGACAGACCAATTTACAGGGATAGATTGCACTTATGGAGAATATGTTTCCACTTCTGATCAGCAATTTTTTCAGGTAAAGTAAAAGTTCAGCAGACAATCCTCTAAAGGTTTAGATTGATTACTGTTGGAATGAAAAATCATTTTTTTTTCTTATACACTACTTTTTAAAAAAATTTCAGACTTTTACAGTAAAAGATGTTCATTCAGAAAAAAGTAAGGCTCACTGAATTTTTGCCTCGATAATGAAGTTAATTATAGATTGTCTTAATAGTTGTAATAAATAATTGTACCACCCTTTAGTCTCGGAATTTTTACTATAAAGAGAATGTAACAAATTCCAGTCATGGTTCTAGCTATTTTCTAACAATTATAACATATTATCAAGTAATTGTTAAGTCGCATTTTGTTCTTTAAATAATATCTTTTTGACGAAATCTAGCATATTTACACGAGAGTAAGTTCACTTACATTTTCAAAATTTTCTGAAATGTTTTTATTTTCGAGGTTACTTAATAAACATAAGTTAACAGTTTGATCGCAATATCTATTCATCTCAGAGGAAATATTTTTTTTCTAATGGACTATAATTCTTTAGATACAACTAGTTTGCTTAAGATATTGAATGAAAGATTATATTTTGTTTCAAAACTATCTTAGTTCGTTCTGTAATCCATAATACAAAGGTTGCCTAATGATGATGCATAATATTAAAGAGCTCTTTTTTGACACTATCGGAGACTTTTCTACTGAGTACAGTTAAAGAACAACACGAATTTCAAGTTTATATATAAAGTGCAATTATTTTAGAAAAGAGATGGTCCTTATAATTTCAACTTGTAAAACAGAAATAATTTACGCATCAATTTTATGTTATTCTTATAATACAAATATTACGAATTTGTCTTTTGTATGAACACTTACCTGTCAACGACATCTTGGTAAGTTTCATCCACAGTGCCTTCACTAGGACATAAATGGCTATCAGCAAGAGACAGGTCACTCTGCAAATGCACTGCGTCTGCATCAGAGCCCATCAATCCAGTTGTCAACAACTTTAAAGACTTCAGGCCATTACTGTCCACTGAAGAGTATTCTTGCTCTTCTTCGGAAGTAGAGCTCTTCCTTTGCGGAGGATACGTTAGTGATCGCCCTGAGCCAGATTTGACCGGACTCGATTGGACTGTGGGCCCATCTGGTTGCTGGCTACCAATTCCTTTGCGCCGTTTGCGTTTTTCGGTTCCATTGATCCGACCAGAGACTGTAGACCAAAGCCTTTCAGCACTGCTCGTTTTTTTCATCCGCACTTCTGGAATGAGTAAAGATGTGGCGGAAGTGACATTGTCACTAGCGGAACGAAAATGACCATGTCTTCCGGAAGCATGGGAGGGAAGAGATGATGTCATATAACTCACGTACGCCGTGACGTAAGCTCCGGGTCCCACCTCGGAATCGGAAACTAGGCCCTCGTCATGAGCAGCATCTGGATTCCGAGTGTCACTCTTAGAGACACGTGATTCCAACTTCATGATGCTGGGGCAAGAGGCCACGGCAGGAACTGCTGGGGGTGAGGTCACCTTCTGAGGGAAAGAAGGAGGTGTCAGTGTTCGGAGACTTTTTTCCCTTTTACTCTTTCTTCTACACTTTTGAGGCATTAGTCATCGGAATGTACAGTAAACAAAAGAAATGCACTCGCATTTTGCAAGATAATACAATTTTGAGACAATTCGCTTATTATTAAAACATGCAAAAACATAATTTTCCAATGCTCTGATGGCTCTTAAAAATGAAACCATCTCATGACACTGACTATTTATTAACAAAGTTTTTATTATAAGTATTTTAATCACTAGTGTTTTATTTCCATGGATGCAACGCATTTGTTAAAAAATGCAAGCAATTTCGCTGCACTTATAACTCATATCATCATCTTTAAATGAAAAAAAAAAAAAAACTTTGACCTAAAAATTAAGGCAGTGACTTTTGATAATAAATCGTTAATAAGTTAGTAATATTTTAAATCACAATGTTACCTGTATTTCTGGATTTCAATCTCAGATTCTTTTTGGTTTAGTTTAGTTTTATTAACGCCCGTTTTGAAGCAACACTAGGGCTATTTTGGGAAGGACCTCGTAATTTTGGACCACTGTCAGATGACGAGGTCGACACCTGAGCTGGTACCTCCCCCCTTAAATTTTTTGGGTACTTTAAACAAGTTCCATAAAATATTCAACAGTGGTAATATATATGATATGTCTTTTTGGAATCTTGCATCATGGTGAAAAAATCATTAAAGTTTTGCAGTACAAAATAAGGATGGTAAATATATTATATGAATAAAATGAAATAAAAATTTATAACGATCATTTGAAATAATATAAAATAACACATTGATCCATATTTTAAGAAAATAAAAACATAAATAACATCAATCCATATTTTTCGGAATATTCACATTGCTTATACTACTACTGCATTTAACATTTTAAATGAATGAAGATACCAGTTGAAAGACTTAAATAACAGTAAAATTAAATACCATGCTTAATTTGATCAGTAAGCATTCTATAAATTTATTATAAAAAATTAAAAACCACGACTCTTCTCATATCTATTCCTTTTAGCTTATAATTTTACACTAACGTAATTTCAGCACATTTCTCCCCCCGCCCTTCCATCAGAAAAGAATCACTATTGATGTTAATGTTTAATTAACCATTATCTGTTAAAATTAAGGTTCTAGAAAATAAAAATATAAAATAACATTAATCCATATTCTATAACATATCTTGATATTGTATCTATGTTCCAAGTTTATTCATTTCTTGTAAACGATGCATTATTAATAAACAAGAAACTAAGAATTCTTTGGAAATGAATTGCTCGTATCTACTTATATAGAGAATTTATTCATAACATTCTTCATTAATAAAAGCACTAAATTTCAACTGTACCTTACTCCCTAAACTACTCTTTTAGAAAACCACTGGCGAGCAATTTTTTTAAAATTTAGTGAATATTGAAATCCAAATTATAGCACTAAATAAAATTTTCCTTTTTAAACTTTGTTTTTATGATAATGCATACCCATGATAATAATATGTGACCATTAAAATATTTAAAAAGTTATTTCTGTTAAAAACCTCTTAATATAAGATTGCGACCAATTTCTGTTAGGATTAGCTGTCGCCGTTTATATACAGTCATACCGGCAAACGAACAAACAAACAAAAAAAAAGGATAGTGGAAAATGGAAATGGATAAAAAGTTAATCGTAGCGTGCTGTATCCGCTCTGATGGGGCAGCTTGCTACATTATTTTTTAAAACCATGCTTTCAAACACTTGACAAAAAAAAACATACAAAAAAAAAAAAAAAAAAAAAAAAAAACGAAGATTATTTATTACAGCGAAATCTAGTAGAACTTTTTGCAAAAAGTTTAATTCTTTAGAATTAAATTTTTTGAAGAAAAAATTTATTTCTGCGATTGCATTTATAATCATAATTCAAACTGGAATAACAAAATAATTTATGGTTTGTTTTAGACCGTATTACAAGTGCATTGCTGATTATTAGAATATTATTCTTCATTTATATACTTTAAATTATCTGACAGGACCCTTATTAACCCTTTTTTCTACATACAAATGAAACTCACTCTAACTTTTGAAATTTCGAATCATAAGAAACAAATTGTAACATGTATTATTTGCAGCAACACTAAAGTGATTAGCAAAAAACAGTTCATGCCTTTCACATACTTTACTGCGTTTTAGTGCTTCCTTTTACTTTTATATTTCTTTTCCGTATGTTTTGTTCGCATTTAGCAGGCGATGATGGAGTAATAAAAAAAACACAACTTTAAAAAATAGGAATACAAGGGGTGCGAATATATTAAATATCATAAAACAGAACATGGAAAAATGCAACTCAGTAAAACTCTTTCAAGACTGTCAGTATTCGAGACCTGTACAGAAAATTTTACAACAGAACATTTACAAGTAAACCTACCAATGCCGTGGTAACGTTATTACATATAGTATTAACCTTGAGTTCGCACCTGCACTTTTTTCGAGAAGGTCGTGTCTTTTATTATTATTTTAACAGTGGTAAAGTTAACCAATAAATTGTGCATTTGGCGATTATTTTTTTAATTTTCCAAAATAGAACAACGAATTTGAATGAAATTTCATGCAAATCTGAGAAAAACTTATTGAAACACTTCAAATAAAGAGAAAAAAAATTAGAAGGGTTTTTTTTTATGTACATTATCTCCCATTACTATGAATGCCAGAGATGTTTCAAATTGGATAAACATGTATCAAAGACAAATTGGTAACTAGATATCTCGATATTCGAATCAAGGAGATAAGCACTTTCAACTCATTAATTGTGCAACTCATGGTTTGAAAGTCCACGAAACTTTTGAAGAATCAGACATAAGTAAAAACTCATTTCAGACTATTCTGATGATAATATGTAGATTCAACCATTGCATCAAAATTTTACCTCGTTACTTGGTTTATAATTAAGATACAATTGTACCACGGCTAGTTAGTCGCAGGATCGTTCAAATTCTGATTCAAACACCCTAAACAATGCCGTAACTTTTTAGAATCTGTTAATCTGAAAAGTTACGGTTGTGAACTTTATGATGTTCTTAAAGGCTTAATGCACTTCAAAAAGTAGGGAGTTTAAAATAATGGAGACATTTCACAGGAAGATTCTCCCTCGAAAAAAAATATCAACAATTATCAATAGAAAACATGTTAAAAGCAATATTACAAATAAAGAATAGATGATGGAAGTATCTTGAAAGGGGCTAATCTCATTAAAATATACTCTTAGTATAGATTTTTAAACGGTTCGGTTCCTTTTTCTATTAACTACGCAGTCCAGTATAAAGATGTAATTCCTTTAATGAACTTATATTTTAGAACTATAGACAGGTTTTTAAGAAATTACTTATAATATTTTTTAATGTGATCAAATGTAGCGCGAACAACATGAATGTGAAATAAAGTCCTGGTTCTAAGCTTCAAATTTAAACTTATCATCCATTTACAGTATCAATTCATATGGTGCCTTTCACACTTTTAATCTTTACCAAACATTTCCTCTTGCATAAAATAAAATTCCCAGGTTACCAGGAATCCAATAAGAAATGAATTACAAAAGCGGAATTGCAAAAAAAAAAAAAAAAAAAAAAAAAAAAAAACGGGCTTATTAACTCACTTACCAAAAGATTCACATAAACTCAAGTACCTACATAAGTTAAAAAGTATCAAAATTTTAGTTTTAAAAATAGTTCTAACGAGACGAAACATTGCTCCCAATGCAAACGTAAAGGTTATATTATTGTAATCGCATGATTTAAAAAAAATCATGATAGTGTCATTTCTTTTCTTTCAATAGAAGAGTACGTATGGTATGCACCAAGAAGGAACATCAACCATCATACATTTTATTTGTTTGAGTATGTTTTATCTGGTTAAGATTAATCCCGGGGTCTTCAGCCAATACAGGGGCAGTGAAACTTACAATCCGCTCCAATCGTGGATTCCTTCTTTTTCAGAAAATGGTATTGATACTTGAAATACAGATATAAATACTAACAACCTGGATTTTGAATCATAAATTAATCATAATAATTCATTCTGAAGTCATAAAATAATCTTCATGTAACCCTGATCTCACTCTGCTCATTTCTTTGAGTTTCCAAATATGTCATTGCGCGGCCGTCGACAAAAGAGGACATTTAAAGTTGAGGCGGTGCATCGATGACTGGCAATTATGCCTAAAATTATCTTCCAAGTAACATATTGGTTTTGTATGTACTAGATGAAATGGAATGTACGAGAAATATCGTCTATATTTATTTGCTAGTTTTGTCTCTCTACTGATGAAAAGTAAAGTGCGGGTGGTATTTTTTTATCAGTCATTAATATGTTCAAATCTAATTAAATAAATAAATATTTATTTAGTTTTGTAACAATCAAAGAAGCTTCATTTAATAATGATAAGAAGATAGTTTACTTTTTTCTTCTTTATTTTGTTTCCCTTTCTTTTTAAAAGTTTGAAAATGTATTTCTCAGAAAGGCAAAATATAGCCTAATGAGGTGCATTCGAAGGAAGGCAAAATGAATGATTGAAGAGCAGTAATCTAATCAACTGTTGACAAGTGTTCACACCCTTTGGATTACCAAATAGCCACTTTTCACTGCTGATTAAGATAAGGGGTGTCATTTGAAGATGGATTGTTAATGAAATCAAGTTCGATCACCAACCGGTAATTTTCTTTCTTCTTTATCATAACAAGAATCACATTCTATCAATTTTACTCTATTTGAAGAAACCTTTGAGGGAGTGAAAAAAAAAAGAAACTGATCAAAAACCAGTCTTTTCTGTTAGTGCGAGCTATAACTTTCAGTATTTTGTTAAATGATCCTTCACTTTCTTATCGATGTCGTTCCTTCCTCCAGCAATCACTAGGAATACTCAAAGAGAGATCGGATGCAGATAACGTTCGAAATGTGCTCCTTTTTTAACAAGTCGAGATTATTCTTTTTGGAGATGAAGAAATGTGATATTTATTTATAAGCGATAATACCTAAAATACTATAGTTAGTTCATTAAGTTGCTTAATAAAATAAATAAATAATAATAAAACCCATCATGTATAAATTTGATATAATATTCCTATTCCAAAAAGATACGGTTTTTAACACGAAAAGATTAACAAAGTAGTATGTTATAAACGCTAAAAATGGTTGTTAATTATATCCTTGATCTTTTGGAGGTTTCTTTTTACAGTTAAAAACAAATAAATTTGTTCCAAGTTTACAAAAGTTCATGAGCAGATTTGGTTTTTAATATATGTATTATACTAAATGTTTTATGCTCCTCTTATAGCCTATAGATGAAAATCGAAAATGCAGTTGGAACTTATTTAATTGACCAAATTTCAAAATTCATTGCATACCTAAAATTTTGATATTCAATAACCCATTTATTATTCACATTCACTCATATACCTCACAGCGCTTTTCAGTCATTGAGTTCCCATGTATATGAATAAGCAGCAGTTGTCGACTCGCAGGGTTGATTTGCTCATATATAAATTTTGGTTATAAAACTACACTCCAATTTCATACGATTTTGCGTTCTTGAGTTGAAATGCAATGAAAGAACAGAATGATAGGCTTCGATTTGAGGGATTTCGTCTAAAATGTTACAAAATATCTTGAAATCTTAGTGCAAACGTCATATGCCAACTTTATCCCTATATTGAATATTAATTGTTCCTATATTGAATTATTAGTTATAGTGTTCACAATATATATATATATATATATATATATATATAATTTTATACTTTATTTGCGAAAAAGGTGATAAGGAATAGAAAAATATTCATTCAGCATAGCAAAACATAATAGTTTTGTGTATAGTTATGTTGTGCACACCATTTTACTAACTGAAAACGTTCGTTTTTTTCTATTTTGTTTTGTTTTTTTCCCATACTGTATTATGTTGTATTGTGACCCTAGTTTTTCAATAGGTACAAAATCATTAAGGAGTTAAATTAGCAGATAATAAAAATCTAATAATTAGTTTTAATTTGACGATATTGAAATATTGAACATGCATCATATCATGTATCATGTTTTCTTTTAGGACAAAAAGCTTATCCAATGACTTTTATAAACTAATGTTGAAAATATAAATTTATCTAATATCAAGCTTAACTAAATACATACGTTACAAATTTTAAAAAAGAAGTCTTATAATTTAGAAAACATTTTCTTTCATAAGTTAAAGTAAAGAGCTAATAAAGAATGAAATATTTAAATTAATGCATGAAATAGAAACAAATTACTAAGGAAAACACAAAGTACTTAATAAACAGCTGTTTCAAACAGCAAAATAATTGTTTTTACAAATTACAGCATTAATTGTATGGAGTGCAGTGGATTTGAACTAAAAATAAGCGAGGGACACTTTGAATTGATCCCAGTAATTTGGAATCAGTCAATTCATTTAATAAATGTTTAGCAAGCATAATTAAATAATAATAACAGTTTTGATATTTTTGCATTCACCATCAAAATGGTAAAATCTACCATGATATACGAGTGAAATATGATTTAAATGAAAAAATGAATGGCTATTTAAATATGACAAAAGCAAAATAAAAAGATTATCAACAAGACTTGAAGAATATTTACTGTACAAGAGAAAAACTTAATCACAACAAAAGTTGGGAATTTTCAATGTGAAATCTTTTTAATTGGAGAGGGGGGGGGGACTTTAAATTAAGTTTTAGGCGCGATAGATGAGATAGGTGGAAAAAAATGAAAACTATGACGAATGTAAATAAAAGCTATCTCTTTATTTCAAAATATATTAGTTACCTAAATACCTAAAGGAATAATTTTAAAAAAATATCATCTTACGGAGTGAAAAAAAAAAGCTACGACATAATAAAACTCGGTACAAAACATCTGAAAAACGTATAATTTTCACTTTATTTTTGAGTAATATATGCTAATTACAATTTTCCTCGCATTGTACAGCATTTCTTTCTTTCTTCCCTTCGTTCTTATTTCAAAAATAAAAATAAAAAACGGAATCTGCTCAAAACATTTTTCAAAATAGGTACAAAAAAATTCATAAATTACAATTAGCTATTCAAAATATGAAAGCAGTACTTTATAATTTACATTCTTTCTGGCAATAAAACGTAAATTAATTTAATTTTTTAATTTATTTATTCAGTATATTTTTTTTATTTAAAAATAAAGTAAAGTTAAAATAAAGTAAAAAATAAAATAATCACTTAAATATAAGAAAAAATACCTTTAGATTTTACTTAAAATTTATTCATTCTTTTACAAACATTTTTACTGAGTTTCCTGTAAATACCCGAATGTTCCAGAGAAATTTATAAAAGCAGAAGATGAAATATTTGATTTTCAAATAAATTCCAGAATGTTAATCAAAATGTCGTAGAAAAAAAGTAATTTCTTTTAAGAAAATCAGAATAAAAACTTTAAAAAATCCAGTCTTAAATAATTTTAAAAACTCCGTAATTGTTCTTTCATAGTTGCTTAACAAAGCATGCATTTATAATAGCATTTGTAAGTACAATGGACTCAAATGCTAATTACGCTTGACTTAATAAATTGGTAAAAATGTTAATACAAAAAAAACCATTCATTTCATGAATAGCATTTTCCTTTCGTTTGCTTTAACCGCTTTTTTCAGAGTGATAATAAATATATTTTAAATTCTACAATTAATTACAGTTTGATATTCAATTTGAAATGTTTTGTCGGATAATCTGTATTAATGGGTCTCAATTTCCTATGGATTCAAGTAAGTTAGAAAAAAATCGTAAGAAATAAAATTCATGCAAGAGAACATCAGAAAAATTATCATAACTTTTCTTTTAAGCTATGCAATTTTTCTCATGTTTTCACTAGTTAAATTTTTTAATATTTTAATTCCTCATTTTTTACAATTGCTAAAATAATATTGTTACCGCAAAACTGCTGGTAAAATTACATTTTAATAAATATTTCGTTGCCAATTAATACTTATAGTATTGTAATGCTAGAAAGAAAATTAAAAAAAAAGCCGTATCTGAACATTTTTTTGTTACAAATTGTTATCATGTTATTATGCTCACATAATATACAGCAAACTTATCATTTGACAATATTAGAATCTATTCTGTCCCTACTGGAAATATTGTCAAGGGTTTGGTTTGAAGGAATTTATTGGTGCAAGAACATTTATGATTAAACTGCGCCAAGCATAAGGTGAGAGTTAATTTTATTTTAAATGTTTGTTTCTAAATTGCGTCATTTTCAATCTCAACCCATAAAATCTGCTAAAAACAATCGCATGGTACAATATAATCTAAAAGTTATTTAAGAATTATATAAAAAAAGTAAAAGCCAATCAATTTTTAAAAGGTAAAAAGATGGGGATGGTGAGTTTTTTGAAGAATGCGTTTTAATTTGATGTGGTGAGAATGAAAGTAGTTATTGATTATTAAATTGCGTTTATTCTAGTAAAATGCGAAGAACCGTTATAAGACACTGGTATAATGTGCTGGTCCTCCCAACAGCAAATGCCTAGTTAGGAGCCGTATTAACAAAGGAATACTAGAATAAAATTCATCTTAAAAATTTAATTCGCGAACCCAATTTGTCTCTCAGGAAATTTTGAGGTAATGAAAATCAAGATGTCTTCGCACATCCGATTTTTCCTACAAAATAAATTAAGAAAGGCATTTTATCTTCCATTACAACAAATTGACCACTTTTAAGAGTATTAAGGAAATGGCAATTGGTTTGACAATTATGAAAACAGCGAAACTTGCTACCCACAAATGAATAAACAGTATGGAACCCTGGTATAAAGGAATTAAATAAGTATTATTTCAGTCAGAAATTATTTCCTGGGCACCAGCTAAATCATAAAAATATATGTTTGTAGATTCGAGGTTCTTTAAAATGCGAATCGGTCGTTTACTTTTTTGCTTTGGATCTATGCTCATTTTTATTCCTCGACTTCATTTTAAAGAATGCATTCATCTTGCAAGCACTGCGTCAAAGCCGTAATTTCATTCTTTTTTTTATTATTTTTTTACTGCGCGTGAACGAAAGAGTCACTTTCAGTGGAAGTAGTAGGAAAAAACACCTCAGTGAGTGACAAGAGAAGAATCGTGAAAGGTCAATGATAAGTGAAACCTTGTAGTCTCCAAGCAGAGTAAAAGTGGTTTAGATAAGATCGCCATCCAATGAAGATTGTCTTTCAATCACTCATATGGTGACCACCAATTCACTTTTATCTAATATATATGTATTTAATTCAGTTAGTTTTTATGAAAGTAACATTTCTCTCATAAAGTATTTATGATAACTGGAAGAATATTTAGCTCATATCTTATACGTGCATGATCACACAAGATATTTCAAATATGAATGGAAGATCGCCAAAAATAATTGTTAATTTGGAGTGAAATTTTTGGGACACCAGGACAGATTATCATATGAACCTTGTTAATTTTAAAGTTTGGTATTAAAATTCATTTAAAAAATACTTTTCTGCTCATTAGGCTGTAATTTAATTTTAGTTTAATAAAAGAGAGTTGGAAGAGTAAAGAGGGGAATATCTGATCTGAATTAAATGAATCATTGTTATTCGGAAGAAAATCCTTTAATTTTTTTGTGTCGTTGGAGTTCAAAAAGCAGCAAATAAGTTAAATCTACAATTTAAAATTTTCATATTGTTTTACACTTATTCAGTATTTAGATATGCGTGTTGTAAAGTAACAAATGTGTTAATAGTTTAATAATAGCATGATTTCCGCATTAAATTTCAATGTTCCCTTCTCTCTCTATTTTTTGAACTAAAAACTTTTGCAACTCATTCATATGTACTACAGAAGAAAGAGATCTCTTAATAATTATTAAATGCATTTTAGATGGTTCTAAAAAAAGTGTTTCTGTTATACCTATAAAGGCACACGTTGAAATTTTGCTTATTAAAGGAAGTAAGGATAAAGAAAGTGATCAGTATTTTTTTATGCATTTCCGAATGATTATTGTGTAATATTAAGCTCATTAATTTTATTATAGCTTTCTGATATGCGTACTGAAATAAAAAAAAAAAGAAAGAAAGGAAAAGGAGCGTTTTAAGAAACATGAAATCAATTTCTAAATAAATAGAGTTTCTTTAATAATTTTCATAATAACAACAAATAAAAGAAAAATATGTAATTGCAAAAAAAACCAATAAACCAACTATAAGACAGAAAAACAGAGAAATAAAATAGTTATTGCCTTCTGTGTACCTAATAGTGGAAGAAAAAAAAATTAATGTATTATCAAAGGAACCTAAATCTTTTGATCAAAATATCAATACTTATTAGAATAATTTAAATAAATAAATTTTTCCTGCAATCAGTTTCTGAACTAACTGTACTAAGTTACTTCTATAAAATTTGATTAAGTAGATAAAAACATAATGCTTTATTAAAAGTTCATTATATTACTCCCTAATAAAGAATTTTTTATCTTTCAAATTTTGTTAATTTTTCTGAAAATTTTCTTCTTGAAATCAAAGTAATTTTTAAAATTATGTCGATATTTCTTTTCTTTTATGTTTTAGAGAAAAAGATTAAGTAATTTCAGGCACTTTGGAATTTGTTTACCTTACATAAATCTCAATTTTCTAATTTTCTTTCTAAAATTGACTAACACTTTACAATCAATGTGAATTTATTTTAAAAGATTATTAAATGAGAATTTAAGAATTTCTATTAATTGTAAGATGTTAATAATATTTCCAGTTTAAGAGAGAAAATAATGCAGCACAAGTTTATTTTCGTTGAATCAGAAGCCATTAGACATTCTGGTTTGAAATATGGGTAAATCATAAAAATGCAGTAAATTTATGAATTCATACATTTCAAGAAAGAAATTGACTTTTCTTGTATGATTAATTTCAGACGTTAATTGCATTTTAAGAGAAAAAAAATGTTTTCACAGAGAAAGATTGGTATGAATTTTAGCACAAACTTATGAATAAAGGTTTCATTTATTATAAATTATCGTTTCATATCTTTTTCGTAAACGAAAATGTGATTGGCACACTTTCCTCTTTCTCTGACACACATTTCAGCAAAAACAAATTGTATTTTTCTGTCATCTGCTTATTGAGTCTTCCAAATCACATAAAAGCTAAGTCAAGTATTCCGTTCGTGAAAAGGATTTTACTTCCTGTGTGGAACAGAAAAACTTCCTTGATTCAAGAGAGGATCAATGCATTCTCTAATCCTCTGAAGTGAATTGTCAAGTGGGAAATAACTGTTGCAAAAGACGCAAGAAAACTTTTATCTTTTCACCAAAGTGTGAAATGTGAAATATTTTGTCCGAATTCTGAAATATTAGCATTGTAAAGAAATGGGCATATTAATTTATTAAAAAAAAATTGCATTAAAGCCATGAAAAGAGGGTTGTTGTTTTAGGTAATTGTATTATGCTGATTTTTTAAACAACTGTACAATATAACTTCGTAGCAGTACAAAAGCTACATCAAGTAATGATCTCGCTGTATTGATCAGAGAATTACCTGGATTCAATAGAGAAATAATAAGTTTCTGTAAGTCAATTCGGGGTGAATGTTAAAGGGTGAACACTTTTAACAAAGAAATTCCTTTACTCTGCATAACAAAAAATAACATACATGACTGAACAATATTTTAAACAAACAATTCTGTTTGGATTAGTCACTTAAAAGCACCTATCTCAATAGTGCAATAATAAGAGCAAACTGAATTTTTCGCAACCAATAACGTACATGAACGGGTTTTTTTTCACGCCTAAAACAAAAATGAAACCGCATTTTTCAGCCAGATATGCATAAAATTACATTTATTCGTTATTTATTGCGAAATTTTCAGTTTTTTTTTGTTATATAAAGCTTTGAAATTTATAAAAGGTAGTGCGTTTGTCAAATAATCATTTGATAGCATTATTTTATAGCTAGTAGCATTATTACAATGAAAAAAAATTATGTAGATGTAAAGTCTGCATTTGCAACCATTAAACAAACCGTTATGTAAACAAGCATTTCTAATAAGTCAGAAAGCGTATCAGCGTATAAAGTCGTTAGAGTTTAAGTACATTGATGGCAGGAAGGTACAAACTGGAGAGAGAAGTTAAAACAAAGTTAACCTTTGATCTAAGTGAGCAAAGGACGAAACCTGAATATTAGATAAATTTGTAATTGATGTCCGATAAATGTGATAGAAAATTGCTTGAAATCTTTTAGCTTTTAAATACGCGAACTTCATAAACATGTTATATAATACCGTGATAAGAGAACATGTAATTGGCAAATAATATATGATATTAGATGACCTGATCTATCACTAACTTGATTAAATTTCCAAGTAATAGGTGTTAAACATAATTTTTTGGAGTTTATAAAAACAGATAATTAAGAAATTTTCAAAAATATCAAAAAGAAACAAAGTTTTGAGTACATACAATATGATTCTGCGTAAATGCGGTCAAGTGCGAATAAAATAATTATCTCAAGTTTCAAATTAAAAATAATCAATGATGTAGATATTTCCATCAGATTTGGTGAACTTGTCATGCAAAATTGTAATGTAATTGGTATAAATAAGTAGATTTCATGTATTTAAAGTGAGAATCAAAAGTTAAGAATCATATATTAAACTACTCCATTATAATTGTATATTGAAATTCAATGAAACAAAGTTTTTGGTAAGTTAAATCGGTAGATCATTGTCGAAAATATCTAATCGATTAAACAGTTTACGGTAAAAAAAGAACACGGTAAAACTTTAAAATTAAAATGGTCTACAATAATGGTCAAAAGATTATGATCGAAAAAATCACGATTCAAATTCAGGTTGTTCCTAAATCACACGAAATATTGATTTACATTCTTACTATCACGTTGTTGGAAGGAAAGAAAAATAATTAAATTCTTAAATCAATTCATATATGGTTTTTGAACATAAAGTTTCTATAAAAAGTTTAAGGGAAAAGGTTTTTAAACATAAAAATTATTTTCCAGCAAAACATAAACGGATCGAATGGATTCTTAAATTTAGTTATCAGAATATCGAATGGGCAGCAAAATTTTGATTCAGAAATTGTTTCAGACATGCGGTTAATTTCTTTGATGATATAAAAGAATTCAATGAAATTTTAAATTTTAAGTTTATTAAACTAAAACAAAATCACGCATCATATATTTTAAATTTAGACGATTTCTGTCGATATAAATACTAGTTATAATTCGGCATTTAATTTTTAAGGAGCTTCATGATAGACAGGACACACAACTAATTTCTATTTTCTTATTAAGTCTTGAGAAACTTCGAAAAAAAAATGAATTTCGGGAAGCGACAGGAAAAAGTATTTTAAAAAGATTAATTTAAACTCCAATTAAACCCAAAAAGTTGGAATGCACCCATTTAATTATGAAAGAAGTGAGAGACGGTGTAAAAAACACGTGACGTCAAACTAGGCGTGACGTCCTTCAGTTCGTAGCCAAACATTGCATCACTGGTTAAAAAGGGCTGCTAAATCACCTTTGGTGAAGAGATCACTCACAGTATTACATATGAGAAAAGGTTCTTTCATAATTTTTAACAAGACATTATTCTTTTAATTAAAGATGGAATTTAGGAAAGATCTACTGATTAATTTTATTTTTTAATAATTAGTTGTATTAACATTTTCAACTGTTTCATTATCAAAAATTATAATTTCTTTTCACAATAGAAAGCAAATCCTAACTATTTATTTTTCTGAAAATATCCCAGGTTAACTAATATATACTGTTTTAAACATTGATTATATTTCTCTTCATAAGTGTTTACATACATATCTGTACAGGTATAACTGCTTATTTGAAAGTGTTATTCCTAATAAAGCTATCATGTCAGATTCATACAATATTCACTTAACTGTTTGGTAAAAACCCGATGCAACTTATAAAAATTCTTACAAATCTTATTTTATTTAGAAGACATTCTTTACTTCTTTTTTGGAGATAGGACAAACTCCATAATTTAAACATATTAAAAATTTAAATTTATTTAGTATTTTAAATGCTATCTTAAAATAAATAAATAATTTCGGTTTTAAATGAATTATTAAAGAGATTTTTCCCACTGTTGCTTATAAACAAACTGTGTATTTGAAAGAATGAACATGGAGATACGTATACATCAACTTTAATCATTACTAAAATTACAAAATGTATTCATAGACAAATTTAAAATTTTATACATCAACGAGTTCAAAACGTTCGACGTGTATACACATCAATCCCTACTGAATACAGTTTGGATCAGTCAGTAAGTATAATTTCTTTAATGAAAATTCAAATCTTACTCGCTTTATTATGATTTTTTGCACAATTTACTAAGAAACCATTTGTATTGGAGGGGACATTTATATGCGTCATGAATTTCAAAAGGGGAACACGATCTTTTGAAAATAAATTCAGTAGTTAAATGTTTAAATTAGTAATTTTATTAAAATATATTATTGTCTAATTGTCTTTCAAATTTTAAGAAATAATAACAAAGAAATTGTATTTTCAAAACAGTCTTCAGATTTGAAATAGAATGAAATGAAATTTTATCTAAATATCAAGTTAATTTATTCGTAATTATTTCATCTTTAACATATTTTAATGCGTTAGCTCTGTTCCTTGTTTCTACATCATTAAAATGTTTATATAAATGTTTTCTATATTCATGGGACAATTACTGCCGCTTTGCATAATATATTAATAATGGTTTCAAAAAGCACAAAAAATCGGCAATACAGTTTGGTGATACCTTAACTACAAACCTTTGAAAGAGAAAGCTACATATATATATTACATTCTTGTAGATCTTAGTACGACCAGTTAACATAAAATATTTCTATTCAAATTTATCGTGATATATTATCAACGAAAATGCTTTCTTTAGCATATGTTTGTAACTAAAGTTCATGAAGAAGAAGTTTAGTTTATATATTTTTGTAAATAATAATAAATTTAAAGAAAGCTAAAGACATTTGTACAGAATAAATGCTATTCATCAAATAATAATAAATTTTTTAGCTTAAATAATTTTACAAAAATAAACAATACAATACAAGATAAATTACAACAAAAGATAAACTACAAAGAAGAATTATAAAAATAATGAAAGATAAATTACTATACCAAAAGGCTAAATGGGAAATTTGGCAGCGGGGGGGGGGGGGGGGTTGTGAAAACGGGTAATCACCGGAATAAAGAAGACTTATGGTTAAAAATTCTAATAAGATATTTTCTTTCAAGTTTTCCATTTTCTTAGGGTATACTAAAGGAAAAAAAATTCAATACACTTTTACGAAACCCAAAATCTGACTGTAAAGTCTTTGCACTATCTACCTTTGGGTATTACGCAATTCGGCATCAGATAATCCTGCTTTTTGAAGCTATAAATAGCTATTTAATGCATACATTTTTTGGTTATATATACTGCAAACATTAAGCGGAGATGTTTTGAATATCTGAAATTCACTAAAAGCTGTAAAACGTGTTCACTTTTGTTTTTGCATTCATATTACTTTTCTGGTATGATACTGAATCTTAATAAGTTCTGAAATTCCATTTACGTATTTTTAAAATGCTTTTCTTTCAGGTTTTTTTTTCTTCTGCATATCAGATTGTAAAACAAAGAAAAAGTTATTTCAAACGCATACTTTTATAATATTGTGTATATTTAATATAATTAAAACTAAAAGCAAATGAAAATGCATTTGAAACGTTACTGTTGCATTTCTCAGCATTTAAATCATACAACTACATTTACGCATAGTAATAATATGAGTAGAATTTTTCCTACTTTTTAGAATAGCAACATTGCCAAAATGTTAGAATATTTTTCTTTAAGTTTCAAAACATTTAAAAAAGAGTTTTCAGAAAGCATTACTCATTAAAAGATTTCCAATGAATTATATAAAAAATTAAGAGTAAACTGAAATAAAAATAAAAGCGTTTATTCATATAAGGAAATATGTTTCAATTTTTAGCAGCAGAATTTTATTTCGATTTGAAAAAAAGAAAATTAATTTTCAGGGACAAATTAATTAATGTTAAATAAGAAAAGAATAATGAAAGTCTTATTGCAAATGCATTCAATTCTTATTAGTTTTACTTAGTAATATTCAAGAATATTGTTATTTTAATCACAATAGATAATTTTCTTTAAATATCTTCTAACTTTTTATCATTTTTTTTTACAAAAAATGGATTGTGAATTACATGAATATTTACACATTAATCAAATGCAAATTGCATTTTAATCAATAAGCTAACAATAAAAATTTACTAATTTGAAGTTTCGGTTAAAAGTTATTAAACTATTTTTATTGAAAATTATGTTTCCAAATTGTATTAGATATGCATTTTCTAATATAAAGTAAATAATCAACTCACCATAATGGACTGGTGCTGCGCTTTCGATTTTCCCCTTGGTAACGTGGACGTCTTATTGGGAGACTGATGAAGCTCCTTCGCCTTTTCTCTATCTTCCAGGAAAGCATTTTCTTCGGCATTTGAAAACGAAGAGCTGCGGATTATACCGAGTGGGCGGTACTTTGGGTTTTTAGGACTATCAGAATTTGGCTTTAACAAATCCAATAGATGATCCTTAAATTTCCCATTGCCAGACTTCTGAGCTCGAGGGGGCTTGGGAGATTTTTCTTCCATGTCAAAAGCTTTACGGTCGGTTTCTAATGATGCTCTTCTCTTATATTTATCGAAATCTAGGTTGGCTAGAATATTTTTTACAATTTCTAGCTCCTCTGACGGACTGCTATCACGCTTCGAACCATCATGTGCTTTCTTATCCTTCAATCTTAAGTAATCAGTGTCCTGGCTTACCAAAGAGGAGGTCAAGACCTTTGGTAGTTCGGGTTTGGAAGCAACGACAGGTTTTTTCAGTTTAGAGTCAGAGCCTGAGGTGGGACATGCTTCATCTCTAAGCTTGTCATCCTTTTTAAATACTTGTCTTTGATCGGATCGGACAGTCTGGATCTGCAAATCACCTGAACTACGATCTAAAATGGTGGTCTGAACGTCAGTTGATTTTCTCCAAGCAGTGTTGTTGTCAGAACTGTCTTTTGATTGAAAATTCTGATAGAATCCAGCTGAATGGTTGTCTGAACAAGAAGATGCCGATCTTTCTACACGATAAGGAGACGAAAGCTTCGGCGATGACACCTGCAGAGTGGCACTCACAGCATGTCGATCTGGTGGCTTAGGAGTGAACTGCAGTGTAGAGCGATAGATAACAGATTCAGATTCTTCATCATCATCCTGCACAAAAGTAGGGTTGACATACTCAAACGAGTTGTTTGAAAACTCGCATTCTGATGGTTTCAAGGGAGTACCATGAGGGCCAAGCACGTCACGAGGGCCTGCATGTTCACCTGGGCTCTGCCATGAATGATTCAATAAGCTGGAACTTCCAGTTGTTTGCTGCGAAGAATTTGAGGTGACTTGTTTCTTCTCAAAAACATCATCATTGCCACGTTGATATGAAGAATCTTGGTAGCTAACAACAGTGGTATAACGTTGGCCAACCCTTTCAGGTCGTTTACTCACTTTCTCAGGTAAGGTAAACTCGTCACAGATCTTCTCGAGTGAAGTTATAATGTCATCCAGGGGAGACTGCTGCTGCTTCGTCGTTGCAGAGCTAGCTGGGAGGGAGAGGCTAAAGATAGCGGGACTAAAACCGTCTGCTGCTTCTGCTCGGCACGTGACGCCACTTTCGACAGCGTTTGTGAATGAAGCAAAATTAGAAGTATTTTCTGTTTGGCACACGCTCGCAGGGGCTGGATGACTATTCTCCAAAACTCGGCTCAGGGTAGTTCGTCTCTCGGGGACAGCAGGCAAAGTACCTTGCTCTAGACTAACTCTCCGTTGTTTGGGGGCCACCGGCGGCGGCCGGGGTTTGCAGCGAAGGAAGATGTCCCCTTCACTACAGCGTCGAGATGGGCCTGGGGACAAGGATTCTGTAATGCTTCTTAGTGGACTTGAGGTGAGGCTAGAGAATGTCGCAGATTCTTGAGACCCTGTATGCTGATGAGAAAAGACTTAAGTGAATACTACATAATTATTTCTTATATAATAAACCATAAAAGAGAAAGTGAACAGGTAAATAGACAATCAATTTGCTTATTTCTTCAAGAATAGGGAAATACTTTTTAAACAACTTATTAACTATAAATAAATTAAAAAGCTTTCTATTTAAAATTTCGATATTTTAAAGCCATAAGCTTACATTATATATTTCTAATATTTTACATTTCCAACTCTTTCATTACAAAAAAATCCAATTTATTTATCTTTAAAATAGTGAACGTTAAAATAATTTAAAAAAATCTTTGATTAAATAAAAGTTTTTTACATTTTGAATTAGCAAAAAAATTATTTGAACATAGCATTATTATAAGCATGTGTTTCAACAAGCCAACATTTAAAAATTTTGATGTCAATTCGCACCAATCTGTTCAAGATTCGAAAGAAATCGAGCTCGTGAATAAACATTCATTTTAAAGTTATAAATAAGTAATATTAAAATTGAAAATGCGATTATATTATGGATTTCATAATAGAATTTCAATCGTATATTTACAATTGCGACATAATTTCTTTCACAAATGGTTTCGCCCTCATTTTAAAAATAAAATTAAAACTGTCCTTTCATTTTTGTTAGAACATATTCAGGCACTGGTATTCAGAGATATTTAATGGATAAACGGAGAAATGCTTTCGATAACGAATTAAACTAGTGTGAACTTAATAATAAGTTTTTATCAAACTATTTTAAAGAAATTACAGCAAGTGAATAGATGATTATTTTAAAATTAAAATGTTGTTATTGATACATGTTTTTAGTCATTATATAAATGTGCTTCCTTCATACATATTAAACGAACAATATTAAATTTTTATTTTCAATCGCAATTATAAATATGATTGTTTATTCTTTGAAATAACGAAATACTATAAAGACAAAACAATATATTGAAGTAATTGAAATGTCAAAACTAAGTATTTCAAAGAAATTCATATATTTTATTCATTGCATTAAAATTGCATTTCCATAAATATGCAAAAAAAAAGCTAAATTTCGAAAAATGACCTTTACTGCAAGTAACTGAAAGAATAAAAATTGACAAAACAAAACTTTTTTCCAAAAACAATAAAAGAAATAAAAGAATTAATCATAAGAAGTCATAACAGAATAAAAAACTACTTAATAATTGCAAAGGCGTTTTTTTTACAGAAAGTTTATGATTACCATTTGCCACAGCTTTTATAAGAAGTATTGAAGAATCTCACATTTCTTTTTATTTATTTACTTACTCAGTAATCATAAAATTCCTTTATTTACAGCAATTTTAACTAATATAAAGTATACAAGAAAATAAATTAGGGCAATAAGAAAAAAGCAACACACAACAGGTTGTGTTTTTTTGGGTGGGGAGGGGGGAGGTTCATTTATTCATTGAATTTTGACTTTCAGAAACTAATACAAGATGTTCTTGCATTTTTTTTCAAATGATTGCATAATTTAGTAGTTATACTATTAAATCGATTCCACTACTTTAAACTGATTTCCTTATAAATGACATTCTAGGGATTAATATAATTTTGTGGTCCTGATTTTGAGTCGGCATTGTTTGTGTAAGATCTAATTACCTTTATTAACCCCTTAATACCTAGCATTTTTTTAGGACGGTTTCAAAAATGCGCCTCAATTTTAAATAAATAAACATTTTAACTTTCAAAAAATGTATTAAACTATTCTTGCGCTTTTCTTTTGATGTATTACTAATACATATCAGCCGATAAATGATATAAAATATATACCAAAATCATTTTGTTTTTCATTTTCTTCAAGAATTACACAGTTATTAGTTATCTCAAAAACGGGGATATGTTTCCAAATTGATGAATTATTTTATCTGCAGTTTATAATGCTATGAATATTTTTTTTAGTTTCGGGATCTCTCATCTCTGCAATTTAATGTATTTTTCAATTTGTTTAGATTTCTTAGCATTTTAACACACACACACACACATACACATATACATATATATATGTATATATATACACACTAGCTATTACCCGCGACTTTGTTCGAGTGGAAATTTTAATGCATATGTACGAAAAACTATCAATTAATGACAAATAAAAAAAAACTAAACCTAACCTAAAACGATACATTTTAAAGTATAAGCATATACGAAATATATATAACATAAATATAATTTAATAACAAAAACACACACCTAACGCAAAAACAATTTATTTATACTGTATACCCAAAATAAAACAAAACAGCAAATAAAGTCCGATCAAATCCATTTTATTCATTGATCGAGATTGAAATACACACAATAGTATTACACACATAATTTTTAAACTTTTAATTTAAATGAAAGCGTAATTGTCAACAATCGCGAGCGAACTTTCAATGCTAGTTGGCGTAACGCACATGTCTGACTTTCCTACGCCAGTTCAAGTAACGCAATGCAGATTAGAAATTTTTTATTTCCTTTATTCGGTTTTCTTTTAATTTAAAAGTACTTCAGAATAAATCCGAAAGATCGATTAATTAACAACATTTGATTTTAAATACATCAAACACTAAAAAAATAAACAGAATCGTTTTGAAATAATCGGTCGAAATTCTGCTAGGCCTAACCACAATTCTATTGGGGGAAAAAACTGGAACCTTACTTATCTTTGGCCGGATTTGACCTCAGCTTTTTGGCATGAAAGTTAGTTTTTAATTTATAAAACATTAACCAATCAATTAACCGGAATAAAAAGTAGTCAATGTTCTATTCATGACTATAATCTATCTTTGTGCTAAATTTCATCAAATTCCGTTCAGCCGTTCTGACGTGAGTGAGTAACAAACATCCATCCATCCAAACTTCTACATTTATAATATATATATATATATATATATGTGTGTGTGTGTGTGTGTGTGTGTGTGTGTGTGTGTGTGTGTGTGTGTGTACATATGTATACACATTGATTAGACATTATCTGCAACCAGTATACAAAATGTTTTTGGAAATAAAAAAGTCAGATACTACCGAGTTAAGAAAGAATTAAATTTCAGTAGTAATATGTACTCAATACTCAAATCGTACAATCCCAAATGCCAGGCTGTAAAATTGAAACAATGTAATAAATCAATTTAATTTTGAAAAACAATTAATAAACAAGTCTGAAATTAAATCAATACACAAATCACATGAAGTCTGTGTCAAATGTAAATTGAAGAACAATATTTCAAGTATTATTAATGAATAAAATAAAGAAATAAACTTCAATATATCAAAACTGATTTATAGTAGCGGTATTCTAAAATAATAATGGTTTGTAAAGCGTTAATGTTAACTGAAATTAGTACAGGAAGTTGCTAGATTAAGTTCAATAAAATGAAAAGCAAATTCAGCTTTTTTTGCTGTACGATAGCCCTATATATGCAGAGGAAATCTCATGCTATCTTTAGTGGCAACTTGCCATCATATATGTCATGCTTGCCTTCTTATATTTTTTCTCCATGATTTTGATATTTTGTAGAAATTCTTACCTTGCAGAAAATGCACATCTTTGCTCACATAAAACCTAAATTTTCAATCTTATAAATATAATTTGTTTTATTCTTTCTTCGTTCTCTGCATTTTGGGGACCCTAATAAATTCAGTAGCCAAGAATATTGATTAAGGACTAAGCAGAAAATTCAATGTCAGTTATAGGTGCTGACAATTTTCAAACTTTAACTAAACTTTTTAAACTTCTGCCCACTGTTTTTTATTTCTATGAGCAACAGAATTTGAAGAATATTATTATAGGGAGGAAGCTCTTCATTCCGATTAAAGCGTGAAAGAAATTTTACCTCCAGGTTCTGTAAACTGTTCTTATAATATCAAGCTCTAGACAGTTTTTTTTTCTTCCTTTTAATCTGCCAACAGGGCTAAAATCTTAATTTTATGAGCAAAATCGTTGAATTCTGCTTTAGAGAAAAGCGACACAATTTATTAAAATTTTAAATATACAAGCAAAATTAACAAACTTTGGAAATGAATAATATAAAAAAGTCGTTGGTATACATTTCCGGTTGTAGAGATCATAAAAATATTGAGAATAATGATAATTTTAAAAATTCCAATTCGACTGAAGTGAGATAAGTTTTGATATTAGCAGCATTAAGAAACTCTAAAGCCATTAAAACTTCCTTTGAAACTGGGTTTCTTTTTTTTTAGCACAGATATTTCTTTAAAAATGTGGGAAGGATATAAATTTTTCTTCTCTACATCAAACATATATCTATATATATATTTTTAAAAATCCTTTCAAATCTTTCATCATCAATACTTGAAAAAGAGTCTATGCTT
>JAPMOQ010023642.1:14350584-14364649 GCA_026543055.1 Argiope trifasciata | reverse complement strand
GAAGAACATGATCCAGATTCCTCTTTCAAGGATGTGAAGCGGTGTTATGCCATGTTGCATTATGCCTACCCACACCATCACGCCTTACGTTCACTAACAAACTGTTGGGCATAACGTATTCAACGCTTTCTCCACAGTAATTGGTAGCCAGAATCACTTGTCACACTGAAACGAGATTTGTTTGAGGACAACACTCTAGGCCAATTTTGGATATCTCAACTAACATGTTCCTTACATCAGCGTAATCTCTCACGACGATGGCATGGTTGAAGCCAGATGCAATGAACAGGTTTCCGTGGATACAAACCAACTTGATTTAATCACCGTGAGATGGTTCATACAGAAACAGGCGTACCGGTAGCTGTTGCAAGGTTTGCAGTTATCTGGCCAGGAATTAAATTTATGTTCTTTCTTACCATGAAAGCTACATAGCGATCCTCTAAAGGTGTGGTGTTCCAACCACGACTTCCGGCATGCTTTTGCAAAGTATTTCCACCTTCAGCGGCCTTCTTTAATCGAGGGATTATACTCTTTGATACACCCATTGCAGCAGCTACAGCTACTTATACCAGCTTCCAGTCGTCCAACTGCTCGTCCGCGATAATAGGCATTAAAATGAGGTCCTTAAGACATTTTTCTCTAAATTATTACAAGAACTAAACAGAATTTCAATAAAAAACCTTTTATAAAATCCTACATTAGTTTGGGTCAAGCATCAAACAGTATGAATTTTCGTACGAATCATGAGCAGGCACACAATGTTTTTTACACAGATAACGAGTCCTGGTGTACCACGCCTTCTAAACTTGAATTTGTCTTTATTGTTCAGCTGTCTGAGACGAAATTTTGCATGCATCACTTGTTCCTCAGCCAAGCAGTGTAGTATAAAATTTCTGCTAGTATAGAATTTGTATAGCCCTTTAAGGATTAATTTAAAAATTATAGGTGAGAGAATAAATTTTATTTTTACGTTATTTTATCTTTTTTTTATCGATATTCTTCTCATATTTTCATTTATTCATATTTCAAGGATCTCTATACATCACTAAGTATCCATCATCTTAAGATTTCTAGAAACTTTGCTAAATAACAAATAGCGTCAAAAGATATTTGCTTGCGAATAAAAGAAAGTAAAGAATATTTTCTGTTCCTATGGAAAATAGCGAAATTCAAAAATTGAGTTTTAAAAAAAGATATTCTAGAGGAAAATCCGATTCCTTCTCAAAGTAAAATCTAAAAGCTCAATGCGTTATATTTCTTTTCACTAGCAGCAAAAGTCTGGAAATATTCTTTTGAAAATGAAAATTTCTCAGCACGTGACATTTCCACCTTTCAAGATTTTGCTCAAAAGAGACTGAATTTTGTTCGAATAGAATTTTTAAATTCTTTTTAAAGGGTCATCACTTGTCGAAAAAAAAACAGAATATGTCCAGAAGACAAGATTTAACGACCAGATAAAAAAGAAGAAGCGGAAAAAAAGGAAATATGCTTACAGCATAGTTCATGAAAATTAAGACCCTTGAAAATTTCGCTTTTTAAAAAAAGTCTTCATTTCTTCCGAAGATGTCACAAAGTTTTGAATATTCTTTGTATAGGGATAATACTTCTCAAAAAGAAAAAAAAAATGCCATATATATATTGATGCATTTCATAGAGAATCATTTTTCTGCCAAAACTATAGCTAATTTTACATTTCATTTTAATGATTAATAGAAATATATTACCTAACACTCGGATAGCCCAAATCAATATTTTTGTACATCAATATATATTTTAAATTATCAAAATAAATCGGGCATAATTCAAATGAAGTAAATATAAACCTCGTCAATTACGCGCCAGTTTCACTTTAAAAATTTATGCAGTCATATTGTCATGCTACTGAAATCACAAAATATATTCAAACAAAGGCATTCGTCTTCAATTACAGGTTGGTATAACGTTGGTTCAAATACAGGTTGGTATATATTCAATTACAAAATGGTATAACGTAAATATAGTTTAGAGTCGCAAATTTACTGGGGCCCCATTAATTTGTCAGTCTTCAGTGTAATTAAGCTGAAATAATTAAAATGCAAATTGATTGAAAAAGTATTAATTAATCTAATATAGCCATATTTAAATATTGTTCTCAGTCCTTAATTACTATCGTTTTGTTTCCCTTTTCTTCTTCTTATGCGCCGTAATAAATGTAGAGTTAAATTATTTCGTACTTAAGAATAATGTAATTTTATTTGATGTAATGGAACAAAATCGTTAACAGGAAACTAGGTTTTATTTCTACATACCAAAAGAGAAGAAAAAAATCGATTCAAATGTGGTGAAAAAGTTACTGATTTATCGATAAAATGTTTCAACATAAATTGGGGGGGAGGGATTCCATACATGAAATGTAATCCGTTTACGGTTCGGTGGAATATGCTCTCCATAAATTTCCCCCCAATTCATTAAAAGATACCTTTTTCTCTTCAGAGGTGCCACATTATAACCAATATATTTGAATTTAACATTTAGCGATTTTACAGTAGACGCCAAATGGTAATCAATCACTGTAAAGAGTAAGATTGACACTCCATGTAATTGATAACGAAACGAAGCTTCCGCGAGAAAGGTGCTGTCTACCGCTTATTGCGTTTCAGAGGAGCGTTTTAAGTAATAAATAAAATATAAAAAATTTAATTAAAAAAGTTATTGTAAGGGAACATGTTTATAATTTTCTCACACAGAAGGCATTAATAAAAAATTATAATTTTGATGTGCATAATAATTCAATCTAATAAAGCATAATTTTTAGGATTTAATCTCTATATCCCTTACAGTTTAACTTTATTTAACAAAATGAAGAAAAAAAATACATACAAAATTCTTAATTTCAAATGTAAATGGATATCAATAATTTTAATTCTTTCTGTATGTATGTATAAAGGCTTGTAAGTATATATCTTCCCCAAGCTGCTACTTGAAATGAGCTAATGTATTTTTTACGCTAAAATTGCTCAAATAAGTTGCTGTTTTTTCAAAATATTAAGCGCTTTATCTAAAATAAGATAGGAGTCAAATTAATAATTAAAAAGATAACTGCCGGTTAATTATTCGGGGGAAAGCATACTTTTAATAAGAAGATGTTGATAATTATTGAAATTCCTTCAAATCTGAAATATATTACCTCATTTTCTAGCGTTCCTCACTTCATTTTTCTCATTTCCTCATTTAATTCTCAGATTCAGTATCATAATCCAAAGTTTTATTGGCAGGTAATGTAGTAAAAATTTCTGCATATATTCTTAAAAACACTGCAGATGATTTATTACTAATTCCAAATTTGTCTTAAATCTATATACGAAAGAAACTTAGAAACAAAATGTATTACTTTTTATATATATTTTTCGTTATTTATTTTTTTTAGCACCTGAATTTATTGCCAAAAGTATATATTCAAAAGGATTGGACCTTTATCGTAATCAAAATTGAAAGTACGATTGTAAATATTCAAATATTAGGCCATAGAATAAAATTGATTGCGCAGCTATGCAAACATGAGGTCTGAAGTCTTTTTTTCTTCTAAAAAAGCACTAAGCAGTTGCACTTGCAAGAACAATTTTTTTAAATATTGCATCTAAACATATTTCGAATTACAAAGTTTCTTTAAATTAGGTAGGTAATTGTACAAAAATTGCAAAAATTAATTTTTTTGTATCCATTATGATTTTAAGTATAATTTTTCTCTTCTTTTCATCTACAAGTACAAAATTTCATATTTCACATTCTAGAAAGTTTGCAGATATGCTTAGTTTTAAATTTGAAGGACTGTCAATAAATGTGGAATAATGTGTTTATTTCGGAATATATATATATATATATATATATATATAATGTTTAATGAGAAAGTATATTGTATGGTAACGATAAAATCAGTTAATTTTAATTCAGATTATATTTGAATTAAGTAATAAATTAACTTTATCTATTATTATCCATTATCTTTAAATATCATCTATTTATCTTATCTAATTACTCTTCGCTGGCTAACCAAAAAGCCAATCCTCATGTCCCACGAAATCAATCGCATATGCCCAAGTATTATTAAGTTAATTTAATTATGCATAGATGATGAAGGTGTTAATTTAGAATCAATTTTTAAGCGCTTTAATTCATAGAATGCCATCCTATCTTTTTAAAATAAAATGAAATAAAAGTTAAGAAATGTAATATGTTTTAGCAAAGGAAAGATAGAATTTAGACTGCTTGAAATTAAGCAACAAAATATGTTATATCCTTTGAGAGTAAATTTTATTGACCACGTTTTAATACTTATTATAGTACAATTTTGTTCAAATACTTTAAAGATAAGCTCAGGTTATTCTTTTTTATGGGGGAAGTTCTTCAAAGAGGGCTTAAATTGGAATTAAAATTATTTACTAAATTTGAAGAGTTATATCGTAGATCTCAGAAAGCAGTTATTGAACAGCTATTAACATTATTATAAATTGAAATCAGAAAAGACTAAAGCAAAAAGACAATAATTAGTATAAAAAGATGCCAAACAATAGAAAAAATAAGGCTTTGTACTTTTATATCTTGAGGAACAAACGAATAAAAAAGAAAATCCTACAGTTCATAAAATATCAAACATGAATTCAGATTTTATATGTTGATATGAGCTTGAACCTCAAAACCAATGTTCCATTATTGAGCTTAAAAAATTAGTAATGTAATTCGTAAAACCATTTTCTTTAATTGACAAATTTCTTTCTTTCTGTTATTTTAAAAATATTCCTATTAAAGTAGGCAATATCAAACTAATTTTTTTTTCTTAACTAATAAATATAATTATGAAGGAAACAAAATCTATATAATGATAATTGTGTGGAACGCACTAATCATTCTATTTACTAATCAAATTATTCTAATAACCATTCCATTAATAGCCCTAATCATTCTATTTAATTCCTGTGTATTCGATAACACATTCTAAGATATAGTACTGCATCAATTAAATGTTTTGAAAGTAAACGAAAAATTGAACTTTACGATGAATCAAGAGACATTTTTGTTAAATAATTCTTTCAAATATTATGTAAACTATGAAAATTATTCTGCATTGCATATATATCACTCAATGTTCAGCGACTCTGCATTCAATTTTCATATTTAAAAAAAGAAGTGCATGGTTTTGGGGGAAAAAATATATATTGATAATAGCTTAACATTTCCACGCTAATTTAATGTGCAAATTCTATGGGTTCTGACAGAAATTAGTAAGAGATAAAGGATACAATGAACTGTTAAAGGTCTACGCAACAATAGTATGACTGAATTATATAACTATCAAAAACTTTGATAGAGAATATTTTGAAGAAAAAGCTATAAAGAGATTAAGTTACATAAAATATGTGATTGAAAATTTTAGAGATATTTTATACTGGCGAATTGTTGGTGGCCAAAATCAGCTAATTTCTTGATAAAGATATTGCTTTGTGAATTATTGTATTATAAATACTCACACATGCATTTTTTCCCTTTTATGAATATAGGTAATAACGATTTTCAAGAAAATTCATTCAGAAATATGAGAATGTTCTAATATTAGTAAATTAAACAAATATAGATTTTCCTACATTTTACTTCTTTTTAAATGCATTTAATTCCACTGTTTATTTTTCTGATAAAAACAGTCTTACTTTTATTAATAATTATCATTTATTGAAAAATATATGAATATGATAAGTGAATGTACAAGATCTCGTAACTGCAAGATCAAATAAATAAAATTTTTACAAAAAAAAGTACAGACGAAATAGCATCAATTTTCTGAATTATATATATAAAAATTCAGTTATTTAAATATCAGAGGAATAAAAACTACAGAATATCGGGTTTTCTAACTTTTTTTCTTCTTTTTGACCTCTATAATAGCAGAAGGATCCCGAAATATCATCCAATAAACAAAAGCTTTATTGTGTTATATGCAGCTGACCCTGCACTTGAAAATAACATTTATGATTTTTATTTATTGTTGTATTACCACCTTTATTTAATTTCTAAAATAGAAATTTTTTAGCTTTGATTCCTTTGAATAATATTTTTACAGAATTCTGAGCATTTCACTTCTACAATTCTGTCATCGCCAATTAGCCCGTCCGGAGATGCAGCTAAATAGGCAAAATTTGGGTTTGCAAATAAAATGCAACATTGGACTTTCAAATTCTTTTATAAAAATTCACTAATTTTGTTTCCAGAGGTGCGATAGTATTCGCTGAAGAAAATAATCGAAGGCGGAAATAACCGACCAGAGCTGTTCTCAGACACCTCTCTACATGTGCGGCAAATTTTCCTGCCAAAGGTAATAAAATTCCAGTAAACCTGCAAAGTAGGGGTAAGAAATGATCAATAAAGCGCAAGTTCCACAATCCCATGTTTACACATACAAAAAAGTAAACATTACTCAAGGCTGGATTCGGAATCGGTCACAAATATTCTAAACATGTCATTCATTTTTTCGATAGAAAAAACAACAACAACAAAACATGAATATCTCTACACTTTTGCAGAAAATATCAATCAGAATATTTGTATTTTTTAACAAAAAGATAATATGGATATACAAGCTGATTAAGAAATTTTGCGTCTATAAATTTGAGAGGAACAGAAAATATAAGATTGCTCATATTCACTGAAAACTTTGCTCCGTGATGTGCAAATTAACGCAACGGTATGGGAACAAAAATAGAAAAACCTTTATTATGAGAAAATTAGCAGTTTTCTAAGTGGTAATTGTTACATATCACATAAAGTGATCAAAATAAATTTTTATAATAATACAAGAGTTTGAAGGTCTCTAGACATGAACGGGGATCTGATATATCCATATTCAGTAATGGCATGACGATCTTTGACAAGGTGAACGCTGAGTCAAATTGTTAGTGTTTGATTTCCCATCTTCATTGTTTTATAATTTCTGAATCTCAGTGCATGATGGCAGTTAAAAAGTGATTTTTTTATTATTTCCTCGGAAAATTCATTTGAGAAGTGAGTTCGAAATCGCCATGTATAAGCAAATTAAGAATTTTGAACATTTCCCGCAATTGAGAAATTATTAAAATCTATCTTAACAATTCATTTTTCAAAATATATGGTATGCACAAAATAAGTAAATTTACATAGCAAAGAAGGCTTCAAGGAACCGAGTCTCAAAATATTTTTATGTGTTGAATAAGTATTAATTCCAAGTAGTTCAAGGAGAAGCGATAGAATGACTGCAATATTAGCAAGCAATTTTAACCTGTCGTAATATATACCTTTTATAATGGGGATAGTGATCTATTAAACAAGGCAAACTGCTAATTTTACTTTATTATCACTAATGCGTTGATGCGAACGTGATCAGAAAGGAATTCTACAGATTTTATTACTTTTTTCAATTTAAAATGATCTTATAAGTTGGAGCAAAAGTCTACATTATTTTGTGTGTGTGTGAATGCATAAATATGTGTTGCTGAAATCATGAAACAATTCTTTTTTTTTTTTTAAATTGATTCATTTTCTAACCAGCCTCATTTACACGAAAGTTTCTAATTACCTCAGTGTTATCCCAGTTGCAACAGAGATTATGAGGTACTTGAGACTTTCTTTTAAAGTAACAAATTGGTTTGAAGAGTATAGATTTGAGATAGAAACTGTTATGACTTGGAACACCACTTTCGTTTTCGTAATCAGTTTATTTTGATCCAACATAAGACAGAGAATTTCGTGCGGCTATTTACAATGATGATAGAAACAGATGAGTGTATTTACAAATGAAGGATCTTAAAATTGGTCTAATGATCCGTACATCATAAAGATGAAAGAACGTAACGTATAAAAATTCCAAGCTTAAAGTAAACACACCATATTCTACTTAAATCATAACCAGGTTGCCAGATTCCAAGTTGGAATAAGATGTGTTTACTTTAAACATGACATTTTTATACATTTCGTTCTTTCATCTTTAAGATGTACGTTTCGTTCTTTCCTCTTTAAGATGTATGGATCGTTAGATTAATTTTAAGTTCCTTCATTTGTAAATACGCTCATCAGTTTCTATCATAATTGTAAAAAGCTACATGAAAATATCTGTCTCATGTTGAATCAAAATAAACTGATTACGAAAACGAAAGTGGTGTTCCGAGTCATAACATATGGCGTCCGTGAGCTGGACATTGTATTCTGCATTACGTAACGACGCAGAAAATGTCAAATTTACGATCTGAATATTATTTTGTTCGAGATAAACCAGGTAAATAATAATTTGATTTTGA
The DNA here is from genome assembly GCA_026543055.1 of Argiope trifasciata. Classification (NCBI taxonomy): domain Eukaryota; kingdom Metazoa; phylum Arthropoda; class Arachnida; order Araneae; family Araneidae; genus Argiope; species Argiope trifasciata. Next base: position 14,356,352 of record JAPMOQ010023642.1, on the reverse strand, counting down.
GTGCTTCTGTTTTATTTATATACGAAGTTCCTTTTCCCTGTAGAGTGTTATGTTCCATTTGATTTACGTTTTATTATTAAGTAATATGACTCGGCACAAGTAGAGAAAGACATTGAATTAAGAGATGTGAATAATTAAGAATTTATTAAGAATCATTTTATGGAACTACTTTAAGTTTACATATAAATATGGATGTTCTGAAAACAAATCGAAAGCAATTAAGAACAGCATTTACGGCTTCGGCGAATAAGTTGAAGCAATATTTGGCGTCAGAAGTTGGCGCCAAGGATGGCGATAAGCTATACGCATTGAATACACAAATACAAGACAAATATTTACGTTTAGATGAGATCCAGAATGAAATTTCGTCTTTGCTTCTGTTGCTGAATACGAAACCGATTTTGAAGCGGCAGAGGATTATAGAGATAATTTTCTTGAACTGAAAGGAAAAGTAGAAACGCTATTAAATACAGATTCTAGTTCTGCCTTGAAAGATTCATCAGAGAATGATGCAGCGAAATTAAAATTACCTAAATTTGAATTTAAAATGTTTTTGGTTGATCCTAAAGAATATTTAACATTTGGAACATTTTTTTCAAAAATACATGTTTCAGAGGTACTGATTGCTATAGAGAAATTCCAGTATTTTTACCAGTCTATGGTGCCTGATTCAAGAACTGCTAGATTTATATCCAGTTTGTCAATAACCACTGAAAATTATCCGAAAGCCGTCCTACAGCTGAAATTAAGATTTGGCCGGGAGGATCTCCGAGTGCAAATATATGTTTACGATCCCCTTTCTCTGGTTCTGAAAGATGCTACAGCCGGAAAGAATGCACCTGATTTAGCCACCCTCTACGATCTGCTAGAGACAAACGTAAGAGCATTGTAAAGCTTAGGGCGCACAAAAGAAAAATTTGCTGACTTTCTAGAGCCATTGGTTGAGTCATGTTTGCCAGAAAATGTTTTGTGAACATGGGAAAGGAGTACAATTTCAGAAAATATTGATGACGCTACAGTCAGAGATCCCTGGAAAAAACTTATGTACGTTTTACGCCATGAAGTCGAATCAGAAGAAATGAACCGTTTAGCTCGTGATGGATTCGGTAAAAATAAGGGAAATGGTGCTATGTGAAAATATTGGCAGAAATCAGTTCAGATAGATGAACCTACGGCTGCTACATTGATTGCAAATACTACATCAGGAAAAAATTGTTGTGTTTTCTGTGACCGTTCTCATTCAAGTCAAGATTGTCAGAAAATATCGAATATGAATTATGAGTGCAGAAAATTAAAAGTAACGCGTAAAAGATGCTGCCTAGTTTGCTTCAAACCTGGTCATATGGCCAATAAATGTCACAGTGGCATAAGATATTTAATTTGCAAAAGTAGGCACTATGTATTACTTTGTCCAGAATTACACAAGGAAAAAGAAAAGGTTTCATCTAAGGACAGTACAGCCGATATTTAGAAGAAATCTACAGAAACATTGCTAACAAATCCTTCCACTCAACACAAAATATATCTCAAAACCATCATGATCAGACTACGAAATAAAGACAAGGAAATCTATGTCCGAGCGTTATTGGATGATGGATCACAGCGATCTTATATCGAAAAGAATTTTGCAGCAGAACTAATCCTTTCTCCCTTTGGAAGAGGAATATTTTCTCAAGGATTGTTTGGAGGAGTAATTTCTCCTGCTTCTGAGCATAAAAAATACATAGTAAACGTAGAAAGCTTACATCGCAAATATTCAACACCATTGTCTCTTCTCGAGCAACTAAGGATATGCTCAGCCCTGCCTAGAATCCATGATAGAGCATGATCAGGCTTTCTGAGCTTGCTTCCCGAGGAATAAAATTGATAGATGTTGGAAAGGATACGTTTCCTATAAGAGTTATTTTAGGAGCTGATGTAGTAGGCTGCATTTTGACCGGAAAGATTGAGGTGTTTACATCTGGAGTGTCAGCCATAGAGACTTTATTTGATTGGACAATTTTGGGACTAGAGAATGAAAGGCAAGTAGTTAATATGGTCACGTAACCCTTACAAAACATCGAGTTACCTAAGATTTGGGATTTAGAAATTTTGGATATCAAAGATCCAATCGAAAGAAAAAACAAGACCCTCCTTGAAGAAGAGACTATGACCCATTTCCGGAAAACCTTAAAGATAAATGAAGATGAAAGATGCGAAATAGCCTTACCTTGGTTGTCTGGACATCCACCTGTTTATGATAGACACGATATTGCTGAATCTAGACTACGTTCAGTAACAAAACGCTTACTAACAGAAAAGTTCTGCGAAATTTACGATGACGTCTTGAGACAATGGCACAGGGAAAGCATAATAAAAGCTATACCGGATGATGAAATTTCGAAGCCAGGTCATTATCTTTCTCGCAGGCCAGTCCTCAAATCTTCGAGTGCTACAACTAAAATCTTTGATGCCCCTTTTAAACGACCTGGATATGCTTCTCTGAATGAATGTTTAAGTGTTGGACCTAGGCTTTCAGAGCAGATTTCCTCACTTCTGTTAAGGTTCCGAACTAGCGCCATAGAAGTGATTGTAGATATTAAGCAAACCCTTTCACAGTTGAGTGTCAGACCTGATGATCATGATTTTTTGAGATTCTCGTGGTATAAAAAAACTAGAAAAGTTTAAGATCCCAACAATGGAGATAATGAATGGTACTTCATTTGAATTGAGATGTTGGGTCCACAGTTACATTCAAAATCAAGAAAGTCAAAATATACTTGGCCTTAAGAGTGATGAGCTATATTGTGTTAATCACAAAATTGATAAGGAGCTTAATGAAGCTGTTATCAAGAGAAAATTTCTCCCTATTGTTAACAGTATATACTATCCATTAGGATTCACATTACATGCAACGCTACTGCCAAAATTGTTACTACAAGAAGCTTGGCGTAATAAGTTGGATTGGGATGAAGAGCTGCCAGCCGACATTCAATTACGTTATCAGCGATCTTGTAGAAAAATGTAGAATTTCTCGTAAGATATTGCATGGAACTATTGAAAAGACCACCTGAAACATATTTAAAGATGCCTCAGCTCATGGGCATGCTAGTTGTGTCTTCCTATGGTGTGAAGAAAATGAAGATGTGAAAGTCTCATTCGTTTTAGGAAAGGCTAGAGTAGCTCCTGTGCAAAGACCAACAATTCCGTGACTAGTTTTTAGGAGTTGTGCCATTGGAGCTATTATTGCTTCTGTGATATTAGACTCGCTGAATTTGCCTTTGAAGAGCTATTTTTGGACCGATTCAATGGCAGTTTTAAGTTGGATTAAGAAAAAATAGCCGAGGAACACATTCGTGGGAAATAGAGTAAAGGAGATCAGGGATTTAACCAATTTAGATTACTGGAGTCATGTGCCTGGAGAGGTGAATCCTGCTGATCTGGCTACCCGATTCTGCGATTGGTCGAACCTCCTGCAAAACTAATGGTGGGAGGGTCCAAGTTGGCTGTATTAAGACGAAGAATCTTGGCCATATTCTGAGGTATCAGAGATTCCGAATGAAGCCTTTCTAGAGCGGCGTAAGACAGTTGTGACAAATTTAATCACAGGAAACGAAGAGAGATTTGGAGATAGATTCTATACTTTTCAAGCTATACGAAAGTTCTAAGAATGACAGCTTATGTTCTCAAATTCTGCAACTATATTAAGAAAAACACTCCTAAGTCAGCCAATCCCCTTTCAGGTGAAGAGATTGTAAAAGCAGAGAAGACTCTGATAAAAATCATGCAGTCAGAGGGGCTCTTTGAAATACGTGAAAAATATAAGGATACGGTACAGTTTTTCGAAGAAAATGGCCTACTGAAATTTCAAACAAGACTATTTCTCAGTCAAGATCCAAAGGACTTTACACATCCTACAGTTTTACCATACCAATCTCTTCTAGATAGACTGGTTTTGCATATTCATAGATCCTTAATGCATGCTGGGGTATTAACAACCTTAGTTCATTTAATAGATAAATTCTGAATTCCCAAGGGTCGGAGAGTTGTAATTGCAATTTTATAACAGTGTATAAAATGTAAAAGATTAACAGCTGGGAACGTTAATCCAGATCCAGCTCCTTTACTTCCCGACAGAATACACAGAGTGGCAGCCTTTCAAATAACTGGCGCGGATCTGGCCGGTCTGCTTTCATTACGTGGTGGAAGCAAAGCATGGATAGTTCTATTCACATGTGCGGTATATTGAGCAGTCCATCATGAACTGGTTTCATCTCTCTCTACCGAATCGTTTATGCAAGATTTGAGAAGATTATGGGCAAGAAGAGAGAGATGTTCTACGTTGTACACAGATTATGGTACAAACTTTGTAGGGGCAGCAAATGCCTTGAAATCTTTGGATTGGGATTTCATTCCAGCTGAGTGTTCTTTAATGAAAATAAAATGAGTGTTTAGCCCTCCTTCCGCTCCATGGTACGGTGGATTTTGGGAAAGAATGGTTCGTAGTATTAAAGAACTTTACCGAAAATGTTTGGGCAAAGCTTGCGTAACGTATGAAGAAATGTTTACTTTACTTTACGATTGTGAGGCTAGAATAAATGGGCAACCACTGACATTTATGTCAGACGATGCCAAGGAGCTGAAACCTCTTACACCAGCTCATTTCAACCAAGATATAAAAAAAGAAACATTTGATTTGGATCTGATTGATTTTCAGCATATATTGAAACGAGTGCGTTACCTTCATACCTTACGATTAAATTTACGCAAATGTTTCTACAAAGAATATCTTGGAGAGTTAGTAAGAAGTCCCAAAGCAGCTTCAAGAAGAAAGATGATTTCTCCGGGAGAAATTGTCATAGTTGAATCAAAGAACCCAAACTGAATGAATTCGCCTTTGGTTCAAGTCATCGAATTGTATCCAGAGAAGGATGGCGTGGAACGTGTAGCCAAGTTGACCATAAGACCGCTTCAATGAATTTATCCTCTGGAGCTTAGTGCTTGTGATCATAGCAGCAAGGACTACTAAGGAACAGAACTTGCTGCACAAAACCCAGACCCTACTACAGTTGATGTTCTCGAGGAAGGAAAGAAATCTCGATATGGCAGACCATTGGTTCCTGTGAAACGACTGGACTTCTAAATAGCGGCAAGCAATTCTTTGTCTTATGTTGGATCAAAATAAACTGATTACGAAAACGAAAAAGGTGTTCCGAGTCATAACAGAAACATAATATTGCACATTACATCAAATATGGGAATTTCAATCAATACTAACACTATGTTTATACTGTTTTTTAGAAAATGTCTCTTCTATTTCATGGAATATAGTATTTAAATTCTCATAATTATGTAATTCTATCTGGAACAATTTATAATATTTCCACCACAAATTTTGACAGAAAACTGCCCTTTATAAAATTATAAATGATTGAATATTGTTACACATGACAGGGAAATATCTAAAACTGAAAATACACACACACACACACACATTAAAATTAGTAAAAACTTAATGATTCAGTTTAAAATTAAAGAGCAAAATTTCTACTTCAAGTAAAAAATAAACTCTAGTAAATCATTATTCTTTGTTTATTGCATTACCTGAAAAAGCATTATATTTTCTTTAAAAAATATGTATCTAAAGAAGAATCTGAGGTTTATAATTTATCTGAAGTCTCAAAATAACAATAAGTCGACAAAAGGATTTTTATTTAACCAAACTGGTCTCTTCAAAGATGTGACATCCAGTTTATCAACATCAATTATGGAGACATACAAAAAATGAG
>JAPMOQ010023642.1:14330171-14350484 GCA_026543055.1 Argiope trifasciata | reverse complement strand
ATATATATATATATAAATCAATCATGGACAATTCTAGCTGCTTCCTCTATCTTCAAAATTATTTTCACTTTTTGTTGGAGATAATCAAACCGCTATCATAAAAATTCCTCCATAAACATATCATTTTCTACTTCCTCATCATGTGTTTCCTTGTTTAATTTCATATATGATGTGAAATGGCTTCAATTCATTATTAACTATCAACTTTAAAATGTAAATGTCGTGCACATGGTAAAATGTTTTTAAATGTTAGTTGTTAGTTTGACACATAATAAGCATCACTTGACAGAATGCTACTATATTCCTAGATTCGCTATTACTTGCTATATTGTAATAAATAATAACAAATATATGAAAAATAAAGGTTCTTGTTACATTAAAAACTTATATCCCAGAACTGGATATTGTCAGGGTCAATAAAGAAAGAATACTAAACTTTCCCAAGGGTTGTTACTAAGTTGTTTTTAAATAAATTTAATTCAATTCATAAATCCCTAACGCACTGTTTATTGTATCGTCCATTTTACTTCTGATATGACTAACAGACCTAATATCTCTTAATTAAAAACTATTTAACATATTAAATAAATATAAAATAATTAAGTACAAATGAATAATTAATTTCAATCCGTTTAATTAGTATGATGTCGTGATAAGGGATGAATGACATCGTGCATGTCATTCAAATGCATGATGCACATTGTTGTGTTGCAAGATTCGCAATGGATTTGAAAATGATATTGTTATTTAGCCTTAAACTTGCATCAAGTCAGCACAGTAATAATGTGTAAATAGTTTTAACGATAACGATGCACATATTTTTCATCATTACTACTTTTGTCAATCAGTTGAAGCAGTTTAGTAGTTAACTAGAAACTATCTGAAAACTATTCGGTTACATTTTCGAAACTGAAAGCAGTAAAAAAATATTTAAAAAATAATAATAACGCCTTCACTTTTTTACATTTAATTAAATCTTTATTTTCTAAACTAAATATTTTAAGTGTTTTGTTTCGAATGTTTACGTCAATTCATACGTTAAAATGAATGAACCTCATATTATTTGAAAAATAAAATTTCACACAGCATAAATTGATGGCCGATAATAAAAATGCACATTTTACACCAAGTGAATGAAATTACTTCAATAAATTCGCTTATTTATTACATGTTTCAGCAATTTTTCATATTTTAAGAGATTACATGCTTTAAAAAGCAATTTAATTTTAAATAAATTAAAATTTTGAAATAAAATTAATTAATTTTTTATAAATTAAAATTTTTAAAATAATATTAACTTATTTTTAATAAATTAATTTTTTGAAAAATAAAATTAATTCACTTTATTAAGGCATACATTTCAGAAAAAAGGCGAATTCTTTTAGAAAAGAAATTTTAAAGTGCAACCAGAAATTAAGAAACCTGGTTGATTAAATTAATAAATGCCCAGGTTTATTTAAAGTAAAAATGCTGCTCAAATACCTTCAATCAAACCGCATAATTTAGGAAACCAGAAAAAAAAATGACCAACTGATAGCTATCTTCAAAATAAAAGCAACAATTGACCAATAAATTGCTAGAAGTAAGAAAAATAGAATTCATTTGCATTTAGCGGGAAAAAATGAAACTACAGTTTCTTTAAATGTCAAATGGCAATATTGGCTTTTGCCGGTTTCTCTGAAGATTTAACTTGCATACAAAACTATTTAAAATATTTTTTTTTTAAATTATTGGTTAAAAGTTTTTTTTTTAAATTTCTGACCATCTTATTAAAGAAAGCATAATTAACAAACATTTCAAGTATACATTATATTACACATAATTGTAAATTCAAAAATATGTTGAATGATTTTTTTTAAAATACTCAAACAAATAGCATACTTTTTATTCGTATTTAACTGTTTCACTCATATTTATCAAACAAAATATATTGTTTTATTGCGGGTTATAAAGTTTATCACATTCACAATTTGTTATTAGACGCGTCTCATGAGTATCATGGTCGTAATTGAATTTGCAATTCAAATAAATTACGATTTAGAATTTCTTTAGATTCCCCTACAAGTTTAGTGAAATACCCAAAAGGTTCTAAATTAAATTCATAAATTGATAAAATATTTCGAGCGATGAAAATTAATTAATTCAAAAATGCATTTATTGAAGCGGCTCCGTTTTGAATTAACTACGCCGTTATACGCATTTTAAAGCGAGAGATTCCGGAAGGAAAATTCTAGAACGCCATAGAGAAACATTTCCTAAACGTAATAAATTTCATTCACCTTTTCTTGATATCTATGCCATCAATTGCTAATGGTGGAATATCGAAAATCTCACATTTTTCAGACTTAGAAACAATTTTTTGAGTTCATTCAGTCATATTTGGCTTGTAAACAAAAGATATTTGGCTTTAAATTACTAGGATAAATAAAATTATACAGACAGCCATTTAAATTAGCTGCTATACTTAATATAAACATTCGAAATTCACATAATTCTTGTATTTGACGTTTATTGAAAAGGAATAAATAATTTTCTTGAACAGTAAACCTACGACTTATCATCCCACGCAAGTGTCAAAGACAGTTTTCTGGAATGATAAAGGATAAAAGAAATCTTACCTGTAGTGTCCTGGTCGGAGGAGCCACAGGTGGGGATGATTTGGGAATGAATCCCTTGCCAGGTGTTCCGGATCGGGCCTCAATCTCCTGCGCACGCGCTTTCACTGAGATGGGGGCGGGGGGTGGAGAGGGAAGGCGAGGCGATACTTCTGACGTCATCCCCCCAACACAGGCAACGTCACACAGTCATGTGTCCTTACGCTCCCTAGGCTGCACCTGTTGGCGAAAGAATAAACATCTTTACATCTCTCTCTCTTTTTTTCTTTCTTTCCTTTTCTTTTTTCTTTTTTTTTTTTTCAGTGAATACATACCGAAACATAGAGTGATTTATGGACTGTAGTTTTTTCAAATACCAGTAGTCTCTCGCTTAATGAGATTTGTTAGGAATTCGATTTGCAGAATACTGCTGACAATTTGCCGATTTGTTTTGCTTTTTTATTCTCACTTTTGCATTAGCTAGTTGACTGAGATCTAGGAGATTCAAGTTTTTAGAGGGGAAAAAATATAAAAAGTGAAAAATGGGAAATTTTGCAACTTAAAAAAAATCTTTTCTATCATTCCTTTCATATCAACTGACGTTGGAGTCAATTCAAGAATCGTAGGCATATTAAAAACGCATCTACAGATGTTTCCTAACAAGAATTTATTTTAAAAAATATGAATTCTGTCCTTAAGTCTTCAATACAAAGAAAAGTAATCGGAGTTTGAACAGCAATTTCGCTTATTTTACTAAGGCATTAAATTACTTTAAAAGAATAATTTCATTTTAATATTTTCTATAAGTTACTTTCGTAAAAACGAATGACAGACGATTTTTTACTTGTTCTTTTTATGTGATATTATTTTGCACTTTTTGTAAGAAAGACGTAACAGTGATACATTTTAGTGTCCTTAAGCTGTTTACAATGGAACCTTGAAAAAAGAAAAAAGTGATCGAAGTACTTAATAGAAACAAATAACGGCACATTGAAGATTGTAAAATGTTTATGTAACAATCAAGATAATAATAGCAACCACAAAAAAAATAGCATAAACTTACAATAGATAAAAGTATTGATTCATTTGAATATTCAATGCACATCAAAAGGAAATTTGTTAACTTAAATATGTTTTATAAAAAAAGTTTATTTTATTTAAATTTTTATTCATTTTTGTGCCGCACACATAACATAATGAAAAGCTGTCTCCGTTTTTGTAATTAATCATCCTGCATTAAAAATTGTCCAGGCTTAAAAAATTATAAAGTAATTCTGCAGTATTATCTGGAATTTTTCTACTGTTGCATATCTGACTTTCCAAATGAAATAAAATCCATTTTACCTCTAATAAAGTTAAGCATGAATAACCTTTAATAATACTAATGAAAGCAAAAATAAGCCTTCATGTCAGATTTTGAACAAATTCTGACATTTACAGAAATGGTTAGATTTCAAATCACGAGTTGGTGTCATGTTTATTAATCTTCCGTTCTCTACGAGTATAAATGTCAGGATATAATTGCCTTTTTAGATTCAAAATAGAGATTTGTATGTCATCATATATTAAAACTAGCAACTTAAATTCAGCTAATCAGCAATACTCTGAATACTAAATGAATCCATGTATAATTTCTTTTACTAGATATATTTAACAGTTGCGCTTAAGATTATTAAGATATAAAATAGTCAATGGAATTACTAAAAAAATTTATCTATGCAGATATGCTTAGAAATAAGCTTCTAGTCTAGTGGTTTAATACCTATGTAATTGTTATCAAAAACAGAAGGAAAAAAATTACAATAGATTACAATAGTGAGGTTTTTGGATATTTATTTTATTTCTTAAATGTTTATTTTGCACAATATAAATATTGCTCTTAAAAATATTGACTTTAGGATTTGATCCAGAATGCAATTTTCAAAGAAGATTTATTAGTGTTTTTACACTTCTTCCCGCTGAATTATGTGGAATACAAGAGGGAAAACGATAAAAATTCTTTACATTAAAAAAATAATAAGGGTAGTCTCTCCAAAACTTTCTCGTATACTTTCTAATAAAGGGTTTCCCAGAGAAGGATATGTTTGGCATTGACATACAATAGTTTCGAAATATTATTCTTTGGCATGAATTTAGCATTTCCGAACAAGGAATTTGTATTTTAAATGCATTTTACCCATCCGACTGAAATCAAAATTCAATGTGTAGAAATTCAGATCAGACACAAAACTACAATTATAGCAAAAATTCACCTACGAATATATTTAATATTATATAATATTTATATATTTAAGTCATTGCGTTTTTGAGTTATCACGTTTATATTTTCCTGAAAGCATAGATAGTTTAACTGTCAACCATTATGTGGATTTGGTTGAAAATTACACAGATGGCTAAAGTACAGATGTTAAATCTGTGCACCAAATTTTTTTACATCTAGCAATCTTTGTTTTGTAGTTATAGTGTTAACTTACGTTCGAGCAGCCGGACAGATAAATTTTCTCAGAACGGATTTTTCTCAAAATTTAACAGAAATCTACAAATTAAGTGTAAAGATCATATGCAAATATTACTTATATAGCACAAAGCGTTTTGTGCTATCTTTGTCAGAAACAGATATTTTCTAAAAATGTGTTTTTCGAAGTCAGGGAAATCTAACATTTGGAGATTAGTTCAAATTTCCAGTTAAATTTTTTTGAAAATTTCAATATTTTCTTTTTACCTAGTTTACAAGAAAGTATAAATGATGTGTAATAATACAACTATAAAATTATATAATGAACTAAGGATTCCTGGGGAAAAACTCTATGTGCAGAAATCTCGACACACAAAATTTCAAATGAAGAAATAAAGAAATGCATATTGGAAAATTTTCATTATTTTCGAAAGTTAGTCACGTATAATTAATTTTTTATTGTTAAAGAATATTCTAAGAATTTCAGTATTAGAGAAATATGTTTCAAACACAAAAGACGAGTATTTAAAAAAAAGTAGTATATTTATACTTCATGAAATTTCATACTTTATTTTCCATCCCACTTTCTATGTCTTTTCTTAAACTGAATATTCTCTTTCACATTTAAAGATTTCCGCCAAAAAGGCATGCTCACAATACTTCCAAATAGCAATAGATTTTCTGAAAATTTTTGTTGCATTATGAATCGGTGAAACAATCTTTTTTTTTTTCTTATTTCACCTCTATACTTTTGCAAAAAACAAATCAACGCTCACTTTTTGATTGTGGTACATAAAAATAAACTTTATGCGACAATTTTTTTTCGATACATCGAAATTTTATTCAATAAAACGAAATTTTTTCCTATTGTAAATTCAAGATTCCTGAAAAAAATTCGATATGTAGAGATTTCTGATGTATAAAAGTTAAATGACTCGAGATTCCAAGAAACTTCAATACACTTGAAAATGAGATAAATTTCGTTTAGAGACTTCAATTTTCCTTTTTTTTCCCGAAGCATAAACGGAAACTTTCATTGCATTCCAAACACGAACATGTTTTCACATCTTTCAAAAAATTGAAAAACTTATTATTCAAAGTGACATTTCTATTTTAGCATAAATAGGGGAAATAATTTAATAGTTAAATATTAATACAAATTGATATGAATATTTTTTGTGTGCTAAAGAATGGCAAACTATTAAAGTAACACAATTTTTAAAAAATAGCGAATCTTTCAGTGGACAGATTTATTCTAGTAATTTATTTAGTTATAAGCTTATATCGTGAAGACTAAAAGCCAAAGAAATTAAACGCTATAAATCTTTTTATGACTCTAGCTATTTATTTTGTAACTTTTTATCAAAATATTAACATTATGCGTTTGTTTTTCATAATACCTATAGTAATCAACTAAAAGCATCTCAACAAGATTGATTTTGTGCCTTTTTGTTTTCAAGAGTAATATTCAGTTACTTTTTAGATTTATTTTTAGTTAGCCACAATTTTTGTTAACTTTTTATCTTTGACTTAGAAAAATCATTAATAATAATTTTGAATTGAATTTCTTTTTAGTTATTATTGATTTTTAATTTCTATCCTTATTTCATGTTTCAGCCTTCGTTTCGAGCTAAAATGTCTCTAAAAGGAATGGTGTAAACAAATTCAAGAAGTCCTCATATTGATTCAGTTTTCCTAATCAACTATATTATTCAAATAAAATTTTTTACTCAGTTATGAATAGTTAAAAAATCCAAATAAGTATATCATTTTGAAAGAAAAAAATCATTTCAGAGAAATTATTTGGATAACAAAGCAATCCAATTTAATTAATGTTTAATTTTTTATTCCTATAAATCAATTTGGGGGAGGTGAATAAAAGAAGTTTTAGAAACCATATTTAACGCAAACGAAAACGAAAGTGGCATCAGCTTACTTATCATAAACGTTGAAGTTCTAGTTTTTCCTCTTTCATAGACTGTCTTATAAAAAAAAATAATTGCGGGCATATAAGAGTGTCCATCAACACTAGCCCAACTTTCAATCTAATAGTTCCTAACTTAGATCATAGTTGTAAAAAAAACTATGTTTTCTTCATTTAAACTGAAAATATTTTACTAAGGCGACCTTAACCGACAGAGCTTAAGTCGAAAATCACTGATACAGCAAACTGTGGTTGAAAAGCCAATGACCATGGCCACCATAATTGGAACAAAGCAGCACTTTGTGAACTTCCAAGAAGAGAAGTCGCCAAAACGAAAATTGAAAATTGCGTTACTTCACAGCAATGGAAAAAATAATAATAAAATAAAACAAAAATGATCTGAAATGTTATATTATTTTTCTTTTCCCCAGGACACTCTTGAAAGGCAGCACTCAGTCCATTGAGTTTCCGATCAGCACAAAAACATGACTAAAGAGAAGAAAAAAGGACGTCTCAGTTACTTCGTTTTTTATGAAAGAATTACAATCAAAAATAGAAAGAAAGTAAGGACGGAAAAAGAAAGCACTTGAATAGATGGGTTTTATTTTGCTTACATATTTTTTGGAGAATGCGAATTTTATTATTTTATTTCCCATACTTCAATATGTAGTGATGACAACAACATTCTAATTCCATTACATAAGAAGTCGGTGGCGAAACATAAAATATAATAATTCTACTAAATAAATCTTTATAAAATCAGTTTTCAGTTTCAGAGGGAAAAACAGTTTGATTCCAATGTGAAAAATCATGAATAATGATCAGAATAAAATATGACCTTTTCCCTTATTTTAAGAAAAGCAAGAAGCATGAAATTCCCCCTTTACTATGCCATTCTAAAAGTAGTCTCGCCTTGATAGAGAGATCCCGGCATCGGGAGTGGAGACTCACGAGTTAACTCCACTGAACTTAAACCTAACATAATTCCACTGAAGGTCTATAGTCTTTATACCCTAACATTTCCTATCCAACATCTAAGGCCACAAATTAATGTAGCAAATGGAAAAGTGGTTTCCCGATTTAAATTTGAATCCGGTTAACAGTTGCGAGGTTTGTCAAAAATTTCCCCCAGGTAATTATAATCTAGAATTGAGCCAGCATAGTTTGAATCTATGTTAATTAATTTCTGCAATTACAATTTTTTTCAGGCAAACGATATGATTTTCTTAGTTTTAAGACAGGGGCATTGATAAAAAATCTTACAGACTTATTTTTTCATAAAAAAATCTTTATAAATAAAACTATCCATTAAAAAGCATCAGTTCACAATAGATTGAACGAACGTTGCACGTCCTTGTTAGTTGTTACGTAGAAAATTAATGATGAGCTGAGCTCATCTTTTCATTCCGAGGTGTTAAGTTTGAGGCAATTCATATATTTTTTTCTTTCCTGCGACAGAAATGAAGTAAATTGATATTGTAATCATACGACAAACATAAAGGAGCAAATCATTTAGCATCAGTTTGTGCATAATCTTACATTATATTAGGATAAATTAATCCATTTCCTTGGTGAAAAATCTTGACAAATAATAATATTTTACTAATAAAACGTATTTTATGCGTATCTAGTAATTTACTAACTTGTGTAGCGTAGCATTTGACATCGAGAATCAAATCTCCTCAATTTCCTCCGACGTGATAGTTTTCAGATAGACTGCCAGCTTGTATGTCATCACAAAATAGCCCTTATATTGTTTCACAAAGGGACGCTAATGTAGCGAAACTTGTATAGTGAAGTAAAAATTCTAGAATTCTAGATAGAATTCTAGATTCGGAAAATTTGAGAATAAGCTATACCTAACATATTTCATTACTACGCACTGGCCAAAAACAAAATGATTCACTAAAATATATTTCCATAGTAAAAAATAAATAAAGAAAGAAACTACGCTTTATATTTGATATTTTTTTAAGGATATGGTAAATCAAACGGTTTAAAATTAAAATTGTGATCAGCAGAAGAAATGTAGTCCAAAGTCTTGCATTCTGTTTATTAATTCATGTTGCATATGAATAGAAATAATAATTTACATTTATTGTTTTAATTATCTTTTGTTTTCATTAAAAATAATAATTTATGAAAATGGCACACATCATGAATACATTAAAAATAATAGAGGTCTTTGATATTTTCATGATTAAATCTCAATTACTTTGTAACGTGAATGATTACTTTATAAATAAATATCTTAGAGCCTAAGAAATACGTTTTTATTTTAACGCATGGAACTCTCCTGTGTAATAAATATTCCGGTATATCTAAATAAATCACATATAAATAAATTAATTATTCATTCAATTTCAATTAAAACCAAATATTCGAAAAATATACATATTTTTATGAAATATACTTTTATATTTAAACGTGCACAAATTAATTTGATCTTGATGCCTTTGTAAAGATTTCAGAATAAAACTTCTTAATTAATAAGTTTCAGAAAAAACATAAGATCTCTTTCTATTCCGTAATAAACTGAGGCAATAAATATGCCAGTTAATCACGCTGTTTAATATCTGTTACAATTTGAAAGAAGCAAAATATTTTTACATATATCTTTATTGCATAAATTTAAACTATATATCGCTCACAAAACACACCTCAAATATACTTTCTTACAGTAAACGCTAAATTAAATTACTTAACCGAATATTCTGGTAATAAGCCGTCTGGCTTCATATCTGATCATCCCCCTAAGGACTTCATTAAAAATATTTATATTGCTGTACGTTCACAGACTTTCGTTATCAAAGATTAGAAAGAAGTTAGTTAAAACATTGAGAACAGTGTAACGTTAGGAAAATATTTGTCTAAGACAAGTTTCAGAACAAATCTTTAACTTCAAAAATGGATTATAGTTTATATAAATTTAAAATAAGAGTTATTTTATAATCTATAGCATTGAGTAATTTGTGAGTAGACACATTTAATTAAGCAAATTATTATAGAGAGAAACATTACCGAAAGTGCTGTTTCGTCTTAGGTGAAAGCGCACAACTATTATTGCTTCTTAAGATAATTTTTTAGTGGAAATGAACTTATTATAATAATGTAAAGAAGTAAATCAAAAATTAAGGATCAATGAAATAATGCTATATATTCAGAAATTTAGAATTTTTTATTTATATAAAAAGGCTTGGAAAAATACCGTAGAGTAAGTAAAAGCTATAATTTATTTATAATTATATATTTTGTTATATTGAAGTCAATAGCAGAATTCATTATTAAGTAGTGTTACTAAAATGCAATCAAACTTTAACTAAATTAATTGACTGGTTGATAATTAAGCTGTGTATAATCAGAGCTTAAGAAATTTGACATATATAGAGGCTTGGAAAAGTATTGTAGGCAGTTATAATTTATTATTATAAATATTTTGCAATATTGAAGTCAATAGCAGAATTTGTTAATGAATAGCACCACTAAAATGCAATCAAAATTTAATTTAATTAATTCATTAATTAATAATTAAGTTTTGTAAATAAGAAAATAGTGTAAAATAGTGGTTCTAAAGATACATGTATGTATAGAAAATTTTAAAACTCAAGAAGTGAGTGAAAAATCGACCAGAAAACTCCTACTTTACAAACTTGAAATGCGTCGAGATTGAAAAAAATGCAGAACGAGAGCTCTTATGAGTATGAAAAAAAATGAATAAAAAATCATAAATTTAATATGATTAGAAGAAAGAATAGAAAATTCCATTAGTGAATGTAAAATAACACGAAAAGTGAGCTTTCCGCTACTCTTTTATAAATATATAAAATAAGTAACTGAACAAGTAGTGCTGCACAACTTTGAATTTTTCCAAGTTTTATTCTCACTACTTAATGTGATTTTTAGTGCAGAATTAAGCATTCCACATCTTGGAAACTCAGTTAAATTAGGAAAGCAAAGTTAATTTTTTAAAAATTATTACAATTAAAACTTTAAAAAGATTTTATAATTGAAAAATCTTCATTGTAGGGGATTTATTTGTATTTTTTTCTTTTCTTAACGTAGTTTAAGAACAGATTCAAAGATATTTATTGATTTATTTAAAAATTAAGAACAAAGGGATATGCTTTGCAAAGTAATATTAACAGAAAACTACTGTAAAGTAAAATCAGCTGACAGAAAAATAATTAAGGAAAAAAGGTAAAAATGAAAAATTATTAATGAATTTTTTAACAGAATTTCTTTCAGAAATATCCTAAAAAATTGGAAAATAAATCATTTCTTTAAACCAAAAAATTGTTCGAGTTAACAACAATTAAAGCAAGCTGGAATTTTGCCTTTGCCCAATGAGAAATACCAATTTGCCATGTTTTCAATATGATTTTGCCTTTTAAAATATGATTTTGAAAAGAAGGAAGCATTTATTGAAGATTATAAGTGAATTTTAAAATATAAGCTCTTAAAAAATGTTTATTTGAATGTTTCGTTACTTGTTCGTTGAAATGAAAATCTTCATTTATTACAAAGATATGTTTCGGGAATTTTAAATTTAGTTTTAACGGTACAAACTAGATAGCGCTCTATATCTCATTCAATGTTTATCTGAATGACAGGTTAATTTAAATTTAATTTTGATGCATTGATGTAATGAACATATCACAACGAGGAAAGATCCTCCCTGTCTGATTGTCAACATTACTTAAATGAAGTGTAGAGAAAGATAGCACTGCACTAAACAAAAAGAGCGACCTTGAGATTATAATGTTTTAGAGCTATCTGAATTGGAACAAATTAATTTTATTTCCTCGAATATATAATATGAATGCAAATGCATTAATAATTGTGAGAAATTTTGATCAAGTAATTTTAATAAATCTTAGCATTTTAGATGTTCTTGATGTCGAAAAACACTTCACCAAAAAATTTATCTATGAATTCGATGGCTCAAAAATGCACAAGGCTAGACAAATGATATTTGTCAATGTTTTTTTTTTTTAATTATTGATATCTCTCGAGTTTTTGAAAGCAGGATGTTAATCTGTCTTTCCATGTCCACATGAGCAATAAATTAAAAAAGGCAAAAACTAGTAGGGCAAATAACAGATTTCTTATAAGAATCATGGGCCTGTGTATGATATTGGATTATATTCATCGTTTGCTGTCAGTTTACCTGTAAATTCATGTTCTTGTGAACATGATTAATGAAAAATGAAAAGACTTAGATAAATGAAATGCGACACGGGATCTTAAAATCAAATTATATATCTGCGATTGCTTCCATTTGTTGTAAATAAAGCGTCAAAATGTACAAAATGAGCCAAATTGTGGCATTCTATGTTGAATTTGAAAGGCGAGGAATTTAACACTGCCCTTCCGTTTGCCTCGGGCATCGATTTTAATATTAATAATTCAATAGAGTTCTGAGCATTAATGAAGATTCCGATCTTGAATAAGCTTCAAAATTTTACTGCAGATCCCTACCTCTGGTCGTACATTAAAATTGTAGATCTGTATCAAAGTTTAGAATCGATAAATTTAGGGGAAGTGATCCAAAAAGCAAACTTGAGGCTCACCCTGTGCAGCTAACAGCAAAACACGCCATATTGTGAAAGTATATATGAATGTCGAGGAAAAAATTTTATTACTATTTTATCTTAGATCAAAGTCCAGTATTAGATCTATATGATACTTATTTTAGACTGTAACAACTAATCTGATCGCAACTTGAGTCACTACCCATCAATATATTTCAACGGTAGGAGAAGGGACATCAGACTCATGATAGATTTAGCGTGTGCAGCCCCCTAGACAAGTACCATTGGAGGAATGGAATTTGAAAACCGCCGCTCTTTTAGCAGAGCACTGTGGCCTCAGGAAGTGAGATAGATCATTGGAAATACGAATAATTTTATTGAGCTGTAATATCTAATATGCATGTTTATGAAATTCGAATAAATTTTGTATCAGATATTTAATTTTGAATTCAGTCAAACATGTTTAAAGAATTTTTAAAATGTTACAATTTCATTTCCCAAAATATCAAATTAAAATAGGTAAAAACTGACGGGAGAGCAGCAATGCACTGCATTAAAATAATCCATGACTTAAAAGAAAGTTGATTCCGGAAAAAGTAGAATTTTTTGCATACGTAACTAAGCAGTGTAGTTTTAAAAAATCCTTTCTGCTAGAGAAGAAAATAGGACTTATATCTGTGTTTTTTTTTCAATTTTACAAACTATCAATTTAAAATTGGTAAAACTCGACGGGAGAGCAGCAATGCACTGCATTAAAATAATGTATGGCTTAAACGAAGGTTGATGAGGGAAAATTATATCGAAGTAAATTTTTTTGAATATACAGGAAAATGATATGCTTTTCTTTAAAATCCTTACTTTATAGAAGAAAATAGAATTTATATCTATCGTCTGCATTCGGATTTCGATTTTATTAATTTTGGAAAGGGAAATCATAAAATACGAAATAAAATATTTTCAAAATGAAAAAATATATACTTAAAATAAAATGAATAAAAATTTACTAAATTCCAACTTATAAACTAAATAACCAAACGAAGTAATGCAATAACGAATAATTTACCATTAAAAATACCATTAATACCAATAAAAGTACAAATACCTATTATAATGTTAAGCATAGAAGTATAAAAACACAGATTTCAATATGGTTAAAAGATTAACAGTATGTAAGGAATTAATTTGAGTCCATTTTCACTATGTAACAAGCAATTACAGCAGGGTTAAATGTGTCTTGTTCTCTGAAAAGAATAATAAATAATCCAGGACAAAAGTGTTTTAATAATATTTCAAGAACAGACAAAAAATGTTGATGGATTTTGCATGCTAATAAATATCACCATTATCATTATCATTTATTCCTTTCGAATATAGCGAGCTATCATTTTGCTTTCATAAATCCACCCATTCATCCTATGACTGATACAGCTCATTACAAATAACCGTAGTTAATTTTCCTTTGAAGTCTTTTAATAATTTTTTTTCTAATTCCTTTTTCAGTTTCAAGACTTCTTTTGTGTTTTTCTTGACCTGTCAGCTGGGTTAAAAAGCTCTCGCTGTCTTCTTGCTTTCCTAAGCATCTTATTTTTTTCAGATATTTTCCTTTTATATAATTACCAGACTTTCTTGCTTCCAATAATAATAAATAAAGTTCGGGAAGTCGATATAATTCATTTTGTGTTTTTCTTTTTAATACAGACGCCGATTCTTAAATTGATTTTAAAAAACAGATGAAAAAATATATTTGAAAAAGTGTACAAGAATGCATTTTCATTGATTTTAAAAAAATACATTACATACTTAAAAGTTGGAAGTTTTGGATCTCAATCACAAGCGCATACAACTTGCGTGTATAACAAAACATTTTTCAGCTAAAATTGTTTAATATTTATTTCTAGACTAGAATAGTATAATCACTCACTTTTGTTGAAAGATAGATCAACATTATAATAGATATTATTTTCCAATAAATTATGATCCGATTCATTCAGCTACACTCAAGCCACACAAACACCCTTTTAAAGCTCTGGTGAACATTCTTTTATCATGGACTTCCAGAGCAATGACATGAATTCATGTTAATAGAGCTTTAGTTTGCGGAATTATTTGAGATTTTCGTAAATTAGGATTCCTGACCGGAATATACATTGCTTGATATATGCTTGTTGGTAGATGATCTAGTATATGCCACGTATGTACTCACTAAGTAAGCATAAGTTACAGTGTTACAGTTTTATCAGTTCTTGAATGTACTTTATTTAAAAATTTATGAGCACGCATTTTGAGTATTTATCTTGCTCAGCTGGAAGGGGGAAAAACAGCAAAATAATAGTTTTGTTGCCTATCCATCTCGACTGCATTATTATTTGTAAGCAGTGAAAAATCGTTTACTGTCTTAATCTTTTCTTCTAATATAACAGGGGTGATTTCATTTATTCTTGGAGAAACATACTGTTAGATTACATCCAGTAATTGAGGAAAAAAGTTTTATAATAATTATCTGAATAAGTTAGATTCGTCATAAATATTTTGGTAAGTTAATTAGCGATTCAAAAAAATATCCTTGAGAGAGCTATCTTTCACTAAAACAAAAGAAGTAGGATATCTATAAAATTTGGAACGGGATTTTTGGAAATGTTAAGCAGCTGTCAAGTAAATTATAAGTTTGAATTTTACAAGTCGTTTAGCAAGCAATCGTATGGTTATACAATTGTAGAATGTTCAAGCTATTGCTACAGTTAACTAAGAACAAAGCGTTTCAATTGAAAAATATCTCTTTGAAATACAACACAGGAAGAAGAAAAACAATAAAAAAATTTTAAATAAACATTTTTTTTTTTTTTAAATTTTGTAAGTATATGCAATAATTCGAAACCCCAATGAAAGAAAAATAATCACACATTAGTCATGATTTTTTAAATATAATTTGATGTAATCAATAAAAATATATCCAGCTAAATAAATATATACTTGGACTTCGAGCTTGGAACAAATAAAGCCTTACACTACATGAAGGTTTTTTTATTTATTTAATGTAATTTGTGCAACTACATATAAATGTATATAAGGAATGCAGGAAGGACAATTATGCATTTATTTTTAAATCAAGATTTTTTTTATTCATGTTAACAGTTAAAATATTAATTGCTTATTTATAATTTCAATACTAAGAGATATTGTTCTTGACATAAGAAATAAAATTGGTGTATTTACTGAACCCTTCAAACTTATTTTTCAAAAGTAATATAAATGGTAGTAATTAAATAGCAGTATATTCTTTACAGTTTTAATTTAAGGAACTTAATTTCATATTAAATACTGCAACGTAGTTTCTTAAATTGCATTTTGCATTTGTGCTAGTGACCCCACAAGTACAAACAAGTTTCAAGAGCAGCTGTTGGTCCATTTGTGCCCATGAATCAAATGTCGCAGTTGTCACTATTCGAAGATGGAAGACTGGTGTCACAAGAACAGAATCCCCACCCAGGTATGCCACATAAATTTAGCTATCATGTAAATCGAAAAGAAGCTAAATGATAATTTTGAAGAACAATCACTCTTTTTTCGCATCAGATTTTATTTTTGGACAGTTCAAATGTACAAAAATTGTCATGTCAGCCCCAAAGAACTTTATATTAACAGATACAAGCGTAGATACTTACAGAGAAATTTAACTTACTCTTCAAGAATTTATGAAAATTTTAAAATACTATCTATAAATGATTTATCATATTTCCGGTTTTATATTCCAAAGGATTTATTTTTGCTCATTTTTAGTCTTGAAAATAAAATTTGATTTTTCATCTAAAGTGTATTTTTTGTCAAATGTGATTTTATGTAAAAATTTGTGTTGTTTTGGGAAAAAAGTTTTTATTAAACATTTTAGGTATAAATGTTATGCTTGAAATGTTTAATAAAAACTTTTAATATGTTGAATATAAATGTTTAATAAAAAATTTAATACGTCGAATATAAATGTTTAATAAAACCCTAGGAAAGCTGATGTTAATGAAAATAATCCAATCCTAGGAATGCTGATGTTATTAAAATTAATCAAAACCTAGGAATGCTGATGTTGATGAAATTAATCAAACAATAGGAATGCTGATGTTAATGAAAATAATCAAATCCTAAGAATGCTGTCGTTAATGTATTTAATCAAAATAAAAGAGAAAGCTTTGCTGTTGAAGATTTCTCATCTCATATAAAGTAAAATTTTTAATCGTAAAGCTGTTTTTTTAGGGTTAGACTAAGAGTATAATTTGCATTAATTGAATGTGATGATTGGATTAATGCGCTATTAAAACAATTTAGAACACTTTTAGACTTTGAAAATAGTTCACAGCAGACCTAAATTCAGGCAAACAATAGTAATAATAATAATACAAGTGAAATATCTTTTTTTATATTATCAATGTTTAAAAAATGAGAAATTCTGATATGGAGACAAAATTTCAAATTTATATAATAAAACACTCCATTAGAAATATATCAAATGAAGCTGGGTACCAAGTATGATAAGTATTATTATATAACTTCATTAGCATTCTTGCTTGTTTACTTATTCTCACATGTTTTGAATCATCATTTTTATCAAACATAATTAAACTTTGTAGCAACTATGAATTTTATTATTTATTGTAGAATAGTAATATAGTATTTTCTTACAAACACACAGTAACAATTAAAATAACAGCAATTCTCGGTTAAGAACGTTTCGTCAGACTTGAGGATTTTGCAAACTGGCCCTTCAATAAATCGTACTCATTTGAAAAGGCGGAACAAGTTTTAGCTTCCTAACTATTGGTTTACTGACAAATATCAATTTATTATCTGCGAGGATATTAAAACATGATAAATGTCAAGGAATATACATGACAATTAGTAAAAGGATAGTAAAAAAGAGTAATTTCAATTGTACTGCATTATCGCAGCATTACTACTTGAAAATATAACCTCAATTTAAATTATTTCAGAATCGAATTAAATCATCGTGTGAATGGATTACGACGTCGATTAACTGCACCCATAATTAAATAAATAAACAAAAAAAAATCAAGAAATGTGTTGAATTAAAAGTAATCTTGAGATATGAACCAGAAATAAAATTTTGTGAAGACCACACTCTTTTAGCATACCTCTATCGTTAATCATCCTATGTTCCTTACAGAATTTAAGTTAACTGAGAAGAAATTTTTTCTTCCAGTACCAAACTCAGAAGTTGCAGCATTTACCACAAGGAGACTGTTGTTCCCTACGGCAGTCAGGGAGAAAAATTACCGCACCTTTGGAGGTCAAGGTAAACTCACCAGTATATATCAGCGTGACATCAACCAAATACTGCAGTCTAATCTGCATTTCCGCTATTTTGCTTAAGGGTGATCATTTTAATAATACATGTTAAGTAAGATGTATGCAAGTTGTTAATTATGACTTTCTGTCATAATTATCACACATATAAATACGCATAATTACTGTAATTGCCATTCATCCATACAAGTAAGTCTGAAAGGAAAGTAGAAAGTCATTAAAGCTACATAAAAAAATAAAATAAAGACTTTGCTCATAAGTTGTAACTACTAAATATGAGGACAGAATAAGTTTAATTCTGAGTTATGCAATTTTGCACTCGCTCTTCCGTTAATTAAAAAGAATGGGTACTGACTCATCCTTGGCATACATATAAGAATAATCAACTTAATATGAAGAAAAAAGAAATACGCAAATCACAGATCATTGAATTTTTTTAAAGGAAGAACCATGTGAATATGAATTAGCCTGTTAGTTGTAGACAGAAACTAGAAGATCACAAACTTAAATTTCTTCTTTATGCAGATTATGTAATAATCTTATAAAATGAATGAAGAATTGTTATTCTACTTTCCTTTTGATATTTTTTTTTATATTTCAATAATTTATGCAATACGTAAATATACAAATGGTTTTAAAACAGACAGTAACTTCTGAATTATATTTAGGCTGGTTGATTGATGATGAGTTTTAATAGTGCAAGAGAAAATCTTTGGCCAAACTGCGCTAGTATTATGTATAAAACACATTCAGTAATTTGCCAATAATAAAGCGTATCTGAGTGAGTAAGCTATTATTTAGTAAAAGCGGCCGGGCAAGCATTACGTTTCTAGTCGATATA
The DNA here is from genome assembly GCA_026543055.1 of Argiope trifasciata. Lineage (NCBI taxonomy): Eukaryota > Metazoa > Arthropoda > Arachnida > Araneae > Araneidae > Argiope > Argiope trifasciata. Next base: position 14,331,829 of record JAPMOQ010023642.1, on the reverse strand, counting down.
TAATGTTGTAATCAATTAGGAATTAAAAAAAATAAATAGCAATAAGTAGAAGTAGCTTTCCATCAAAATATCATAAATAATGTCTTCAAAATCTAGCTGTGATGCTTATACTGACTTTTGAAAATTTTAAAATGTTTCAAAATATTGATATAATATTTTTCGAGTTATTTAAGCTTTTTAGGCTGGAACTCCAGAAAAAAAAAACTAATTTTTCAGTTTAGTTTATTCACATTTAAAGCATGTCAATCAATCTTTATTCAATGTATCATAAGAAAGTGCATAGTTCTCGATATTACAAAAATGACCATAAAGGTTTCAAACTGTTGCAGAAATAAATTAAAGTATGATGAAATTTACTTACACTGACGCAGAAAATCAGTAGGTAAAAAGTTACCAAAAATTATTTCTTATGACTTTATTTTGATTAATCGAGCTGCTTACTGGATTCCTTTATTTCGACAGACCTGTTATCTACTCTGTATAAATAAATAGGTTAATACTTATTATTTTTATACTAATTATTATAGACATAAATCATCAAACACTCTCATGTATTAATACTCATTCATAAATGTATAGTTAATTAAGCCCTTATCCTGAACCGGTCATCATCTAATATTCCCAATAATTCTCGAAACCAGAATCCTTCAAATTTTAAAATGTTTGAAGAATTAATTATGGTCAGAATACAAAAAGTTCCTCTCGCTCTAAAGATACTAGCAATTGAGATATATCACAGCTCTAATGAATCAATCGAAAATTCAGTAACAGTAAAATGAAACTTTCGCGAAAGCGAATTTCATTGTCCAAGTGAAAAGCGTTCATCAAATAAATGAAAATATATTTGATTACATGTTACTGGAATAAGAAAAGTCAACTGACTCAATAAGTATCTCTTAGAATTTTGGAATGGAAGAAAATAGATAGATACGAGGTTTAGAAAAGAGTTGACTCACACAATTTCTGAGAATTGCTATGAAAATAATGGTACAAAAATACAATAAGTTAGATTTTTTAGAGATGATTGATTGATAGATGTAACATCAAAAGAACTATTCCCGCCTTGCCGTAGCGTCCGAAATAAGTTGAATGATCCCACACATCTTCCTAGCATTCAAGTGGGAACTAAGAATTAATTCTAACAGAAATAACCGTTCCCATAGAATGTATGTTCCTTCATCAGAAAGGAGATAGTCAAATCTGCACCATTAATTTATTCATCATGGAGAAGATAAACAACCACTATACCACAGGCTTCTCGTCCTCATTTTTGAAGTGCATCAGGAGCATTGAATAATAAGTGTAAACCTTCTGCAGCTTTTACAGTCTGAAAGAAGGTTTTTAATTATTATTATTATTTTAAAGGTTTTCTTACAATAGATATTTTTAAGTCTTTCAAACAATTCTTTAAGTTTTAAGGATAAAAATTTGGTTTTAACCAATGTTAGAATAACCAAAAGTTTTCAGTTAAATGAGTTAAAATAAAAGTGAAGTGCAGATTCAGATCTTCTCGATTTTGAAACTTTTTGATTTGCAAATAGCAGCAAGACAGCCAATTATCTATATAAATAAAAATGAATGTTTGTCTGTATGTCTCTTATGCGATGCCGAGCCGCTCATCCGATTCCAAGTTAACTTTGAATACTTATTAGTGGCAT
>JAPMOQ010023642.1:14288984-14329771 GCA_026543055.1 Argiope trifasciata | reverse complement strand
GGTCTTTGTGTTATGGAAGATAAGAAATCTGATAATGATGAAAATTCCATAGACAATGATCTCTCAGATGATCAAGAATGTGTTTTGCACATCAAAAAAATCCGTATCCCAACTTGAAGAAACAAACGGTAAAAAGTTTGGAATTAGTATAGAAGACTATTTAACAGCAGATGATGATCTTATGGTTTTCGCAGGAGTAACTGATAAAGATATTCTCTCTGAAATTACTGATGAGATAGGAAACAATGATGAAGATGATGATGATATTGATGATGATGATAATACAGGTCCATCGCAGTCCTTATTGTCATCCCAGGAAGCTCTTCAATCTGTGAATTCTCTACGGAAATATTTTTAAGCCTTCCGTCGACAAATGAAGAACATTTTCGTGCACTAGACTCAATGCATACAGTATTGGTGAACTTAACAGTTAAAAAAATGAATAAACAAACAAAAATATTGGATTATTTTCAATAAAAAGTGTTTTGAGGAATGTGTATATTTCTGTGCTTATTTTCTGAATTTATCTTATTTATTTATTTTTTTAGTATTTAAACCACTATTATTAGTATTTTAACAAATTAATTTCTTCTAAATATAGACCTAAAAGTAGTATGTTATGCACCTTAAACTAATAATAATAATAAAAAAAAACTCTTATTAAATGCTCAAAATATGTGGGCCCTCGATATAACAATATGCCTCTCTACAACAATATATTTATTTGGTCCCTAAAATATTGTTGTAACGAGGTTTCACTGTATATATATATATATATATTGCCAACCCTAAAGTCTTGAATAGAAAAGTTTTAAGAAATAGAATTAATATTATTTCTGCTTCTTCTTCATATATCACACAATTTCAATGAAGGTATTCATTTCCTTTACGAAAATAAATATTCTTCTTTCCGTAATTCCTAATTAAACAAGACAGTTATTTTAAATTTCAACTGATATTCCAAAAATGATTTCTTCTGCGACAGCAACGCGCCAGGTACCAGCTAGTGTAAAAAGAACAGCAATGCTCTCGAGAAATCAACGTATTTGGAAGAGAAGCACTTTCAGTGATTAATGTTAACTCTGAAAAGTAAAAGGCAGTAAAAAGAAAGACTTACAGAATGCGATGTCTTAATTGCAAGGAAGAATGCACTATAATAATAAAGTCTGATCAGCTTAATTGTAGCTTCTTTCGTAATAATGTAGTGAGGGGAGATAATTATATTTTTTTCGCGCCAATCACGGAATGAGGCACTTGGCTTTTCCGTCGTTTTCTTGAGAAACGAAGTGGAATTTAACTGAACGTGATGAAAGGAAGTAGAATGAAGCCATTATTATTGAAGCGAGATGGTTCGAATCTATTCTTGACTATATGGTTGCAGGCAATATGTGAAAAAAGATCATGCAAATCAAGACAAAAAAAATCGATGAAAAATGTAACAAAATATTATGGATAAGAAAGATATTCATAGGAAAAAAGAAACAAGAGATATGTTTTTAAAATATATTGATATATTTCTGTGCATTGTTGTAGCACTGGAAAAACAACATTCTATTTTGCATTTAGATGGTTCTATGGAAATAAGTCTTCTCAGACGCAATGCATGCATCACTGACATAACAAGAGATCACCGAGATGAAAATTCGGATACAGATGAAGTGGAACAAAAGAAGATTAAGATGACAAATCGAAATAGACATTTTTATTTCAAAGAAATAAGAATGTATAGCAGAACCTTTTTTTTTCTTTTACATATTTTTTTTCTTTATTAGTCATAATGCAGCTGCAACTATTCAAACAAATGTAATGGCTGCAAGAGGTGAAATATTCAATATCGTTTTCAAGTTTCACATAAGGAAACGGAAAGAAAAGATGTTGAATTTTAAGAAAAGGATTTAACCAACTATCAAATGTCATAAACAAGATTTACATTTCTTGCCGTCATGATTTATGGCACTTCATAAGCCCGCTGATAGTTATCTTGCCAGCGATTTAAGCCTCTCTTGCTTTTGAAGTAGTTTCAATATATATATATATATATATATATATATATATATATATATATATATAAGGCATAAAAATAATATAAATATATCATAATTATAAAAGACAAAGTTTCATCGAAAAACTTTGTGATCAATGATTAACATCATTTTAATACGTTTTCAGTAAATTTTATTCATTCCATGCGTAGCAGTTTTATTTCCGCTCATACTTAAATAAACTTTTAGCAATACAGCATAATAATAAATAAGATGACTATTGATTGTACTATTGACTGAATCCAAAACCAGATTTTAAATATCGATGTAAAACTATTCATTTATCATTTTCCTGCTAAAAATTCTTTACTTTAATAACTTTTGATAATTCTGAATTGATAAATAGGTTTTAAAGCTTTTCATGTCGTTTTTTTAATAGTCAAAATCGATCGCATTACTAGTTACATCCATATACTACTCAAATTCTATTTCGAGCGAATTTTACTAAAACAATTCCAGGGGAGATCTTCCATCTCCGCTCTATCCATATGTTCCAATCATACCTCTCCCCCTTGAAACAGCTGCTGCTCTCTTTACTTAGACCGAAATTTAAAACGCAATAAAATGTATAAATCTCTGCAGTTAAGAGTTGTAATCGGATGCATTTTGAAAAGAATACTGCAAAATGCATATGTCTGAATGTTTAAAAGGAGTTAGGTATAATGCAATGGATAAATATAAAAGATTAGTGCTTATCTTTCTATATAACTAGAATAGAAAAATGCTGAAAATAAATTGAAATCACAGTGATTTTATCTATCCATTATATTCGAAAACTGCCACTCATATTTTTATTCTTTTCTTTTACTCATTCTTGCGAGTGCACCGATTTCAACAGACAAATGTCGGGACATCAAATTCCTTTAATGGGAACAAATGGAGATTTGGAGCTCGTACAACATTCGATTTCCACGTAACAAGATAAATTGTCGGATATATGCTGTTTACTGCCACTGTTTCAATCCAGCACAACGAAATGTAGTTTCAAAAGAAGCAAAAACTGCCATTCTAAAGATGCAAAGCAACAATTTTGCCGTCCAACAAACTGTCATCGAGGAGATGGGAACTTGGTCTTGCTCCTCTTCCAACCAGTTTCTCCATCATTTTCTTTTAAATAAAAATTGCAAACTATTAACGAATATTTTTAAATTTATAAAACGATATTTTTGAATAATAATATTAGTTTTTTAAACATTTAATAAATTCCCAATAGTCTTTATGATATTAGTTTAATAATGAGCAGATTTTAGCTGATAGTCAAAAGTTATAATCCACAGTGGCTGTCTTTGAAATCCTGTTAGTATCTCCATATCCTTAGGTTTACAAAAAAAAAGTTAATTTTTTAAAGCATTCTTTTGCTGTCTGACAGTTAAATTTTATCTTTCTTTTCATAATTTAAATATGTAAAATTTTATTTCAAGACAGCTTTTTATCACCTCAGAAGAATGCCGACTCGCAGCAATCTATTTTCCACAATGTTTTTCTTTATGGTTCAATCTTCCATTTTAAAGAAGATAGAACAATTTCTTTATTTTAATAATTTATTATACTTTTTCTTCGTTGGATTCACAAAGGAATTGATATTAAATCCAAAAAGAGTAGAAGACATAAAATCAAGATTCAAAAAAATATTTAGATTTAGAATGAGTCGAGCTTCAGAGAGTAGACCAGTATATTTAACGGATTACTTAGATTCTATAGAGATCACTGCATTTAAAATTCAGACACTGTAGTGCACTAAATAAAATTCTGATTGTTTTTCTTTTGTGTTTGTGTGTGTGCTGGTTTACTTTATATTTAAAAAATGCGATGCAATATTTAAAAAAACAATAACAAGGAATATTTATCATGGTGCAAAACTGCTGAGAAATGTTCTTGCACATAAAAACATGTATAATTCAATGTATGTATATCTGTATTTTTGCAATTTCTAAGCTATATGTGTATATGCGTATGATGATATTTTAAACATCTAATTTAAATCCAAATTAATTTCTAGGATTTTATCTTAATTTAGCCCATATCAAAGTCATTTTAAAATTTTCTATTATTTCCAGATCCAATTCCATTTCTCTACTTAATTAATTCAAGAAATGCTTTGAAAAATGTTTGGTTAGCGATTCCCAAGCTGCAAAGGATTGATAAAAGTTGCTGACCTAAAAAAAAATATTTTTTTAAATATTCCTGCGTTTCCCCTGTTTGAGATTGACTAACGCCGAAATCCTAATGAGAATTTCCTATCAAAATATGGTATACAAGCTATTACCCGCGACTCTGTTCGCGTGGAAATTTTGATGTATATTTACGAATATCTATTAAATAATGACAAAAAAAATTTAACCTAACTTAAAAACGATGCATTTAAAAGTATAGCCATATACGAAAAATATATAACATAAATACAGTTTAATAACAAAAACATACAACTAACGTAAAAACAATTTATTTACATTGTATACCCAAAATAAAACGAAACAGCAAATCAAGTCCTTATTTCTTTAAAATCAGGCCAAATCCATTTTATTTATTGATCGAGATTGAGATAGCTACAACATGATTATACACATGCTTTTTAAACTTTTAATTTAAAGGAAAACACAGTTGTCATCACGCGCAAACCAGTTGATGTCACGACAATCATGCCCGAACTTTACAGGCGTCTGCATCCGAAGCTGGGATGAGTCAATCTTAACTCTCATTGGTTATTTAGCAATACGATTTTGACGGTTGTTTATAGACGCCAGACAAATTTTATTTACATACTGTTTTTTTAAAAAAAAATGCGCGTTACATAATTGCACGTGTTATCCATTTCACGTTAGTAAGATCGAAAACAAAAACAGAAATGTTCAATAGTTACTCTTTTTTTAAGCCTATATGAATTGCTTGCCAACTTTCCATGGTTGCCGAGCTTCAAGAGAAGTCATATCAGCAGCCAATCAGGGTTAGGCATGGATTCACTAACAGCTTCTGAAATAGGTGCTTCGCGAACTTTCAACGCCAGTTGGAGTAACGCATATGTCTGACTATCCGACTCCAGTTGCGTTAATGCAAAGAAGATTAGAAATTATTTTTTACCTTTATTCGGTTTTCTTTTAAATTTAAAGGTACAGTAAAAGCTCTTTATTTGCGGGGTATATGTTCCATAAATATGCCGTGAATACAGAAACCGTGAATACGGAATGGTAATTTATATGGGATTATAGGGGATACGTTCTTAGGTGACAAAATAAAAACAAATACATAAAAAATAAATTTAATTGAAGTTTTTGAACATTTTGATTTATTATCTTAAGGCTTAGGGAATGGTTTGAAGAATTTTGTAATCTTCTCTTGCTTGGCAGTTTTTAAAAGCTCCTTCAATTCGGACTGATACGCAGCAGTCGCATTAGCAATTCGTCTCTTAAAAATAAGACTTCGTTCCATAGACGGATCAATGCTCATAAAGAAATCGCAAAGCTCATTTGCCATTCTTAAACCTTCACTAAGATTTTTCAAATTAAATGTCACGTTTTTAGTGCTTGTTGAAGCCTCTTCTATAATGTGTTGTGAATTTAACATTCCTCCAAGCCGGTTTCAGTCAAATTTTGTGATTCAAGCAATTCCTGAATGTCTCTTGATTCTATCAGTTAGAACCCATCTCGTCCTATGCCATTCGCGATTTAGGCTATGTTCGCAGTTTGCATTTAACAACATACTTTAGGCAAAGTTGTAAAAAGATCTATTTTACTTTTTTATTAGTCCATTTGACGGTATTGACAAAGGATATTGGGTTGGATACCTATTGGAATCTTTTTATCATTATGTATGTACTTATTAGATCCGCGAATAAAGAAATTTTTAGCCGCGAATATAGGAATTGGGTCGCATTTTTTTAATCCGCCAATAGTGAAACCTCGAATGAAGGAAGCGTGAATAAGGAGCTTTTACTGTACTTCAGAATGAACCTGAAAGATCGATTAATTAACAACATTTGATATTAAATTCATCAAACATAAAGAAAATAAAAAGAATTGTTTGAAATAATCGGTCGAAATTCTGCTAAGCCTAACCTAATTTCTGCTGGAAGGAAAAACTGCAGCCTTACTCATCCTTGGCGGGGTTTGGCCTCAGCTTTTTGGCGCGAAAGTTAGTTTTTAATAATTAAAAAATTAACCATTCAATTAACCAGAATAAAAAATTAGCCTATGTTCTTTTCCTGACTATAATCTGTGCTAAATTTCATCCAATTCTGTTCATCCGTTCTGGCGTGATGGAATTACAAACATCCATCCAAAGTTTCACATTTATATATTAGTATAGAAAATAGATGGGACGAGGTAAAATTAATTTCAGTCCTTTTTTTGCCACTTCTGCTTGTTCCGTGCTGCGTAACGGACTTGTCTTGTCTGCGCCTTTTTGTAAATATGCTTTCAGGGGAGAGAATAAAACGCACGCACGCACACACACATATATAGTGTCTTGTAATGTTATTCTGCCTTTTATTCATTTGAGAAAGCTATCAACTATTGTTATGAGCTTGATGTCTATGTCTTCAGTAAGTAGATAAGGAGTTAAAATTCCTTGGCAAGATATAGAGGATAAGTCAATTACAAAATTGTACAACATCTTCGCTTTAGTACAAGAAGACACTTTGAGCGTATTAATGCAAGAAGCAAAGCTTGCGAAACAAGAATCTGTTTGGTCGCGATTCCAAACTCTTACTTCAGAAAATTCCAAACTCTTACTTACTTTTAAAAACAAAACAGAGTAATTAGTTATCAGAAGATACTTAAATTTTCGGTGCTCGAAATGCTCTCCGTTAGCTGCAATTCACATCTGGAAATTTATTTCTTACAATCTTTTTTTTTTTTCATTGAAAAAGATTGTTTTTTTCTCTACTTGTCAAGAGTAATTAGGTCACAGGTTTTGAAAACAAACGCACTCTATACATTTCGTTCTTTGCGTTATTGTGATCAAGGTGCTTTTACGGATTAAATCGGAAATGTACAACTTTGTAAATGACTTTTTTTTTCTTATCGTGTACATTTTTTAAGATTATTATTTGCCGACTGTTGAGCAGTAACCGATCTCTTTATGCAACACAAGGTCACTTCAATAGAGAGATTAAGTTTCAGAAAATAAATATTGCAGTTCTGAGATTACGGGGAGGTAGAAAGACTTTAAAGGACACCCAATATAGAGAAAATATTTCTGCGCAGAAATAAAATATATTTAATAATGCATTGAGGTAACAAGTAAAATTTATAAGATTCCAAAATTCTAAACTCTTACCTACTTTATTATGAAAAACTACTTTGAACTACTTTATTATGTAAATAGTTAATTTCTTTCAAACTTTAATTCGTTTGTTGTCTAAGAAATTTTTCCAAGGACTTTCCAAGGATTGAGAAAGAAAACTGGATGGGAATCAGTAAGATTGATTTCCATATTCTAAAGGAATTTGTAATTAGCATACTGTAAAAAAAAAAAAAAAAAAAAAACGCTTTGAAAACTAACAGAAATAACTTACAGTCCCTAGAAAAATTAAAATTGGGAAGAGAGAAAAAAGAAAGCGAGCCATAATGAATTATATTTTCAAAAACATTAATGAAAATTTTGAATAAAAGTAAGATTTTAATAGAAATATTAAATTTGTATTCTTTCTTGAGGTTATAAGTGAATGGATGGAAAAGTTTTAATAAGTATTCGGTGAAAAATGACCAGATAATTGGAACTTAATTCCGTAAGTGTAGAATGCGAGCACAAAATCCAAAGTGATATTTAAAGGAAAAGACTGGATATATTAGAGAAATGAGAGTAAATGTACTGAGATTAACTGAGGGAAAATACATTAGCCACATATATCTAAAAAACTCTTTATAAAATTCAGATTATTAATTTCAGATAATCTAATTTTTCATAAAAACAAAGAAAGGAAAAAGAAAAGCTAAGAATATATTTTGCAATCGCATAAACCATTTTTTCTTTCAAACTTATTCAGCCACATAAGCCATATAAAATTGAGAGAAAATTCTTCACAAACTAACTATTTCTAAATCCAAGTCTTGTTAATTCTTTTTTTATATGAACTCTTAATCAATAAACTAAAGAACGAGGTATTTTAGAAACTTTTTTAGTTCGAGATAAAAAGACGAATATCATGATTGTTAAGGCTAATCTCAACATATGAATATTTAACATAAGCTAGGAATTTTAAATTATTCTTTTCAAATATTAAATCTTATTAATATTTAAACATTAACATTTTAATAAAACATTAGTAAAATTTGGAATAAAATCAATCAATTTTTATTCCGGGACAAACAATGAAAATTCGGGATTATCCCGAATAATTTCGAGACAAAATCTAATTACCAGTTGTACGGAGGTTTCTTTCACTGTCAAATTTTTACTTAAATGGACACCCTTAATATATATAGAGATATAATCCTTTTTAATAAACCATTAATATTCAATTATCTTAATCGAAACAGCTAAATGATAATGAATAATATAAAAAAAAAATATTTAACTAAACGGGAAGGCTCCAATATTGCGCTATTGGACTTAATTAGATAAGTTAAATAATAAATATGTTATTTAAAAAAGGCATTCTGTTGAATAAGGCTTCAATTGAAAATAATTAATCATGGCATGTACTACTACTTAGCACCATTATTAGAGGCGTACAATAATTACTTAGTCAAAAAATCTTCAAACTAAGCCAAGGTAAATTATTTTTAATATGGTATTAATTAAGTTATCACTTGCATCTTTTTATATGAAACGAAATATAAAAAGGAAAATTATTATTTTAATGGTCTATGATTAATTAACCTCACCCATAAGCAAGCACTTCAGTAGTATTACAGTTTACGCATCTCGTTAACATCCAGGTTGTAACAGGATAGTAGAATCGTAGACAGAGGTATCATTACATTTTTTTTCAGCTTTCTCGAATGAAGTCGTTCAGAGATAATATTTCAACTGAATCATGCTATCAGTCTTGGATAACTACTAAATTCAAGTTTGTTTTCACTCAGATATCTAATTTGAATGAAAAGTAAGCAGCACGCATATTTCATTTCAAATATATGACGAAACAAAAGTAAGAGGGGTAAATAGAGCTTTCTACTTAAATACCCGAGTTTCATTACCGTTTAATTTAAATATGTTTAAAGTGAAAATTTTCATTTTTGTACTGAGCAAAAGTGCATTTTCTTTCTCAGCCATTGAATTGCATCCAGACAACGGACATGTATTGGCCAAGTGAAAAGAACTCATTCCAAATACAGAGACATGAGAACGAAAAAAAAAAAAAAAATCTAACGTTTTTCTCGTAAGCTTAAGACAAAAGTTCGAAAGAGTTTTTTTCGGCATTTCCGGTCAAGATAAAAGTATCAGCATGCCAATTTATCACTGGTATCAGTTTCGTCTGCTACATAATTCAGTCGTCGTCCTAAAAAAATTATCTTTAATTTATCGACGTTCTTGTTGTATATTTATAAAACAGTGTAGTACCAGACAGAAAATAAGAGTTTAATTTTCAAAGAAGTTCGATTTGATTAATATTTGTATTCAGTAGGAATTGTAAGTGCTAAGTAGTGATACAATCTTTTACCGGTGCAGCAGAAAAAGGTTCATTACTCTTTAAATGGAGTGAATGCAACAAAGATGAAATTATCCTGATACATTTTACCGCTATCACAGAGGTTAATAAAGGACACTGTATAGCATTTCGGAATTAGAATTCAGAAAAGAAATTTCGGTAAAAACCTATACTAAACAATCAAATTTCTTCTTTTTTTTCTAAAAAGTTACAAAATTATTTTAAAGACTATTAGATTTTTATTCTACTTTATATTTGGCTTAAAACTTTTCGTATTTTAATATTTCCTTATAATGGCGCGATTTTCTTTTAAAATAATACTTTTAATATAGTATTCGAAAAATTTTCAGCTAAAGAAGCTGTTTTTAGAGAAAATGTTAAATTACATATCTAAACAGAGAATATCGTTAGCTCTAGCACACTGCTTCATATTTCAACATTCCTAAAGGATAAACTTTATTAAAAAATTGTATATTTTCTAACATTCAGCGACGTCTGTTGCGTAAGATTAGAAGGAAGTCAGCAAAGACATTAAAAGTCACATTACGTTAGAAAACTATTTGACTAAGAATAGTTTTAGATAAATTTTTTAAATTTAGAAATGGGTTGCAACTTCTGCACTAAGTGCAATTCTTAATCCGCAGCTATAAAAGAAAAGTTATCTTGAAGCAAGCACGATTTGGTTCAGCATATAAGAAAATAACTCAGAAAATGCTGTCAAGTCAAGAATAAAAGCATTTTAAATTTTCAAATAGTTTAATTTTATTCAATCGTTATTATTTTTTCAATTAGAAAAATTGTGGGTGTCACTTAGACATAAATTTTTTTCCTCGACTCGGAAGAGTTGATATATATCATAAATATAGAATCAAATAAATTGGAAATTAATAAAAAGGAAATAAAATTAATAAAAAGGAAAAACTTTTTGGATAATCGTATAAAATTACGTTTCATCTATCTTTCAGAATAAAATATTCATCATAGAAGACAGAAGTTTCAGTAATTACTTTTCCTGAAAAGTGATTGAATTGAAAGAATTTTTATTTTAGATTTCAAGTTGTAGAACAATGAGACAAAAGTTAGTGGCTTTAATTGCTCAAAACACAGTATCTCTGGCTCCAGAAATTACAAACATCTAGTACAAATTTTAAATAGACTTAATAAAATAATACCGAATATGAAGTTACACCGATGTAACGGAGAAAGGTTTTCAGAAAAAATGTGCAATACTTTAGTTGAAACCCTCTTCCAAATTTCTGCACTACACTATCGACATTTCTAAATTATAGCTCTACAATGTCTACATTCACTACGGGATTTTGATTGAATCCAAATGGATAGAACAATGCTCCAATAAGATAGCTGAATTAATGGCATCAGTTTATTGCGTTACTCTTATTTCCTGAAATTCACCAAATATGATACATTGCATTTTTTTAATTCCGAATTCAAATTGTTTCATTTTTATAGCACCACTTATTTTCTTAGATAAAACAGCTGAAAACAAAAAAAGTTAAATATATGAGTATTAAGACTGTTTGATAAAGATATCGTTTTGAAATTAGTTGTGAAAAGAATAATTCCAGGATAATAAGTAATAAATAGTTGTAATAATAAATATTTGTGTAATAATAATAGTAATAAATTACTGTGCAGTAATAATAATTATAAATAATTGTGCATCAGCAAATTGAACTGAAAAATCAAAATGTCAATATGTTTTATGCTCCTAGAAATAATTTCTACCCTTTATGAAAAGAAGAATGAGAATACTAATCATGAACATTTAAATGCATTAAAGAAACACATAATTTTACCCAAATTCAATATTTCTTGAAAAATTTAACATGATTTAGTACGTGAGTAAAATAATTATAATATTACAAGTCTTGACTTAAAAAAAAAAAATTCCAAACTTATTTCAAGACATTTTAGTGATCTTAAATGCATACATGGCGTGGGGAAAACGCCAGAAAGAAAATGAAGTATCATTCTTGGACATTTAACGATATATGAATAGAAACTTAACGAAATATATTTACTTTTAATACTTTACAAAAGCTTTATAATTCGAGATTTTTCACTGAATTATTTCCGATTCCTTGCACTGAAGGAGAAATTTTTAGAAATATTCTTTACCAATATTTTCACCAAATATATAACATTTAATATTTTTATATTTTATTTTGGTATATATTTAGATATTCCATGGTTTCGGAACTATTATTTAATGTGACATTTTGCTCTTTAAAAAGCATAAATTTCAACAGCAAACTTTATTAAAGTCGAAACATTAAGTACAAAACCTAAAATTGCCGTATATCTTATAATTCGTATTTGCTCAAAATCACTTCTCCTTAAAAAAAGCGGAGAGTTCTAAAAGGGTAACACGTCTTAAATTGACGATCATACAGTACAAAGCATAAAGTTGATTCTAGAGACCTACATTCTTCAATCTCGTAGGGGGGAAAAAAAAGAGCAAAATAATAACAGTAAAAAACACATTCTTTTTCTTTACCAAAAAAAAAAAGAAAGAAGGCAAGAAAAAGAGTCTGTCTTCCAGTAAAGCGATTCTGAGGCTGAAAGCCGATTCATAAAATGAGTGATGTTCATTTAGGAGCAAATTTTCGAGATCTTTAATGAAAAGACACTAAACGATGGGAATAAGTCGAGTTACATTGTCAGGGAGAACCCTCTCAAAAACAGTCTCGCTATCCACCTAATTATCTCCTTAATTATTTCCGTTGAACGCTCATCTATTCATGTCTGAGAATGACGAATTGCGTCTGTGCATCTCTGTCAGCCCACTACCACTTAACACGGGCCGCCGCTCCAATGGGCAGAGCAAAAAGAGAACTGTTCAGCTTGAGAAGGGCTCTTCATAAGCGAAATGACGATAGTTGAGCTTAACAATCGCCTTAGTTTCTGGAGGGACGTCTTCATGTTTGGAATCAAAATAGGCTCGTCTTTAATACTTCTTTGTTGCATTCACTTAGAAGAATTGCGAATGAAAGTTAAAGAGAAAGCGAATTAGTACTGAATATGAGAAAATGACGTCATGAATATTCATAATGTGCATTACTAAAGTTCGCACCTAAGGACAGTAAAAAGCTCTTACGCAAATGAAATGTAATGCATAATACTCATTTATTAATAATATTAATTGTAGAAAGTACCCTAAAAATACACATTCAAGAGAGAGCGATTGAAATTTACATTTATTATAGTCTTTTTTTTAGACATGTTAAAAATAGTTTTTTTAAAATATGTTCATTATGATCATTAACTCATTTAATCGTTAACAGAAAAATCGTAAAACGCTTTATCGTGTAATAATATAAAGATATTCCATTATAAACAATTTTTCAAATTTTCTACACAGTGTATGGTTAATTTCTAATTTGATGATACACGTATTCATACTTAGATATGAAAGAAAAAATTCTTTACTGCGAAAGTAAAAATTTATTTTTAAATTTTCATTTGGATTCCCAAATAAATGAAATGATTAATTAATTCAGAAACATCTGTAGTATATTAGTGCATATTTATAACCCAAATACTTTAGAAAGACATTATTATTCCTGATAAGCAACTGATAAGAATCAGAATCCAGACGGATATACATTAAGATTTGAATTCGTTTTAGATTGGAATCTATGTAATTTGTAAGGATTTGAATTATTACCTAATATTCGCAATTACAGGAATTCGTTCCATGAAGCTCATTTATTTTAACGTATTAATTATTTGTAATGACAGTAACCTTCTAATATGCATTTAGGATTAATAACTACATGTCCGAAATATGAATTAATAAAATGGCACACTCAGATATTGAAAGAAGTTCTAGTTGTAAATATTTAACATACCGTTATTCTTATGAGATAATGTAACCAAACCGTATTCCATTTATTTTTTGGACAGAGTATATTCAGAGAAAAGTAGTGCATTATACGTCAATATTTAATTAAAGTTCGATGACATCCGATTTAATAAAAATTTTAGGCCTTTGTTTCGTTATTTAATAAATAAAGATAATTCTTTTCTGAAACTATTTTGATGGTAAAGCGTAGTTTTAAATAAAAAGAATGCTATTTATAATTGTATGTGTCTGATTTATAAATTCAGTCAAAAATAAATTTTCCCCGAAATTGGGGCCAAATTTATGCAGCATTTTAGAAGAATGCTCTGACTGACAGAAAGCAAAAAAATCCCGCAGTATTTGAAGAGTGAAATCAACATATGATTGCCATCAAAAAGCAAATTCAAGGATAAACTGAGCAGATGGTCAAGTGCAAGCCGGCTATGTTGGAATCACGTCTGCATAAATGGGGAAAGGAAAACGTTGAATGTGTTGAGGAAAGCATTAATAATCAGGATTGGTGTTCAAATAACACGTGCATCATATTTTTCAACAACAAAAATGTTCTTTTAGGGAAAGCAGAATGTAGTTCTGAAAAATAAATTTATGTAGTAAAAGATGAAACAGAAAAAAAAATCCCTAATACACGAATTTTTGATTACGAGATTATCTGAAACTGGTCAAAATAAAGTTTACTTTCTTAATCCTCAAGTCATCAATAGTGGTAAAAAACAAGGAATAATATTTCACTGAATTCTCCTTTTTCTTTTTCTTTACTTATTTTTGTTATCAGTTTGAAGGATCATTTCGACTCTAATTCAAAACGATGCTTTGAGCCCATAGCTATTCAGCATCATTTTTTGAATCTAGTTGACCCATCGTTAAGCTGTTTAATATTGAAAATAAACATTCATAAAAATTTAAATTCAATGCACGCTTTTATTTATTTTGTTGGATTCAGTTCATTTGCTATTATTTTTTTAAATTTTATTTCAGTAGGCTCTTTCGAAAACAAACGTTAAAAAAAAATTTTAAGTCTTCAGATTAAAAATAAGGATTACATTGAAATATATTTTGTAATGATAGGACTTAAAAGAAGATTTCAAAATGATGTTCTTCTTTTTATTTAATTTATTTTGCAATTTTCTATTTTAATAAGAGACGATTCAGAGATTATCATAAATATTTATACATCTCTAAGCCTAAGCTTGGAAGACAGCATGATCTGGAAAGATCTTTGAAGATAAGGTTAGTAAACGCACCATTGTCTCTCAACTGTAAAAAGAGAGCTAAAGAAACAGCTGTGTTATGACTTCAAACAATTAAATAACGTAGCTGTGGTTGCGTACGCTAAGAAACCACAACCACGAAGCTCTAATGATTTATGTGAGTTAAAATCAGAGATTCGTAACAGTAATGAACGACCCAAATAGTGTCGGGCAGAAAAATATTATATTCGTGATTTCTCATAAATCCATTTTATTTTAGACGCACTAATAGTTATAATCAGAACAGCTTTAAAAAGGTTTTCGCTTGAAACAGTTCAATAAAATTTGCTAAATACATATTAGACTGGGTTTTCTTAAAATTAGTATGAATTAATTTTCCAATATCATGTTTATTTCTCATTTTTAAGCAGGAACTCGAAAAAAAAATCCCTTATTTTAATTAAATGTATGTAACATCAAAGAATTCAATCTTAATACACCATGTTCTGTAATCAGATATATTCAAGAACATTTTTTACAATTACAGATAAATTATTCAAATTTTCAGTATAAAGTGTATTTGGAAAAATAATAATTCGTCATCTCTTAGCTTTATCCAAAACAAGCTGTCTTTTGCTAAAAGGCGTGAAATGATCTACAAAAAATAAAAGTACCTTTATTTTAACATAGTTGTAAGTTAAATACAGAAATATAACCTTACTAAAATTCATTTTAAGTAAAGTTTTTTTAAAAAAACAATTAAAGCTTGAAGAAATAGTTTCATAATTAGAGTGACAATTTTTCCAAGTGCTTAGGGTCAAAATTAGCTTTCTTATTGTTCAGCTACTCATAAATTGGCTTTTAGAATCTGTGTTTTTTTTATGCATTATGATCCATTCAAACTATAATGTTAAGATAATGAATTTAAAACTGCAAACGAAAGTATAATTTCTCAAAATTTATTGCAATAATTAAATAAAAATTATTAAAGTCACCAGTTAAAATAAAGAAAAAAAAAGATTTTTCAAAATTTTTGGCATAAAAAATTGAGAATTATCTCATAAAATAGACAAGTTTATTTCAAAAAAAAAAAAAAAAAAAAAACTTCGGCAGGTATACAATTACATTCAAATTGACTGGATAAGTTTTAAAATATAAAAGGAACCGATTTTCAATTCCCATAAAATTGACTCTTAACAAGTTTTAAATTGCTTTAATTTACTCGATCAAGACTCTGAATTTAAAAAATATATATTGCTTTTGTATCTTTGGTCTAACAGTATAATGCCTTACGTTCCGAATCAGCATCGTAATTGCTTTCTTATAATAAGATTTCTACATACTATTTTCAAATCTAATCCTAATGTGGGAAAAAAGTTTGCTACACCCTTTTATTTATTTACTTTTTCAGAAACATCAGGTTTAACTTGATCCTTTTTCTTCCGGCTAGTGCTAACATTCTCTCCATAATCAGAAGGAAACTAGATATTTCATTTGGTTTTCCCTATTAAGTGTTTTATAAAACAAGAATTCAATTCAATTGTTCAAATGCTAAACTTTCAAGAATAACTAATCAAAAATCAGGTCACTTATTTATGCATTACAAATAATATAGATTTGCTACAATATCAACTTTCAATACTTTCATTTCGTAATTTTTTAAGACTTCTGACACTGATCATTTAGCTGGTTAAAGATTCAACAAATACTGATTGTAAAAGCGTTGGCTCAATAAATTCTGTGGCATAATATAATTTTTTTTTTTAATTTGCATGCTTGTTCGTCGCAATATTTCAGATAGTTAAATTCAATAGAACTTTTTAAAAAGAACTTTATTTAATAAAATATATGCATTTCAGTTAAACAAGAAATGCTTTTTCATTCTCTTTACAAATTCAGAACTCCTTCTCTGTTCTTTCTTCTTTTTTTTTTTAATGTGATCCAATTACTAATTTCAAAATCGATTATTCAAATGTTACATATAACTAAATTTGATATAATAATTTTTAAAATACACATTACACGCAAAATTTTAACACATTTAGCCAAGATGCAATTTGTCAAAAGATATAACCTATTACACTAACAACTCTTTTCTTTAAAAATCTTACTTTCCTAATGAATGAAAATTGCATTTGCTAGGCTAATATTCCAGTATAAAATATAGTGAAATTCTCAAAAGTAAGAATACTGTTGAACAAAAACGTATTCATTCATTGCAACTCAGTTTAGTTTCGGTTACATTAAAATCCCACTTATCTGTTCAAATATTTTAAAACAGTTCAGATCTTGAAACTTTAATTCAGTTTTTACGTATAGAAAATATGAACCGCCTATACTGAGTATTTTCCTGCCTGTCCTGTAAAACTAATTTTCAAAATATTTGTGGATAAGTCAGCTGAATTCGTTAGTTATCAGAACAGAAAATTTCTACCGTGCACACACATAATTATCTGTCATCCTTAATGAAAGGAGACTGATACGAAGCATTTTCTTTTTCTCAATCAGAATGCTAAAACTTAAGAAAAGAATTTTGACATTTTGCTTCAAGACATATAATATTTATTTGATAATTAATTGGTTAAAGCTATACTAGCATAATCATTTGTTAATTAGTCAAATTACAAAAATATATATTTAAGATGTATTTTAATTCGCATTCATTGACAAAGGACAGACTTTGCCCTTTCATTTTCAGGAGATTTTTGAATATTAATACTGATATGGCAGTTTACATCAATGGCTTAGCTGTGTGGTCAGAGTGGCACAATGGGATCCTTGTTTATAAATAATTTTCATCATATCAGAGGAAATAATAACAAGCATATTTGAATATCCTAAAAAATTCTATTCCAGAAAAAAATCATAATCTTTAATTATACTTATGAATTAGTAGACATATTTAAAAAAAAATCTGTGATTTAGCTTATTGAGATGTCTCTAAACTATGTGATTTCAAATGCGAATCGGAAATCTTCAAATAAGAAAAAGATTACAGTAAAATGAGTTATACAACAAGAAGAGGTACAGATTTACAAAATATAGAACAACAGCTTTAACACAACTGCGGTAGCTTGCTGCCGAACTTTGGAAAGGACTAACGCAAGATCATGACGCGGTTCTACCAATGATTCATCGAATTACCGGGATTAATTAATCAATCCACCTTGAACGATCATTTCCCACAAATTTGATGTAGAAGTTTGAAAATGGGGTATCAACTCAGCTATTTTCCTCGTCAAAATTACGCAGTCCGTCCCAAATCAGATAGACTTGCGGCAAAGTCAGAACAATAAGGTTCCAAGTGAAAAACCCAATTCCACCAGAAATGTGCCATGGAAGCAGGCCTAGTACAGTCTAGAGTGAAACATAATCTCCGTGGTTTGGAACGGAAGGAAAGAGAGAGAAGTGGAGGAAAGTGCCATCATCATTATCTAAACGATACTTCATATTTATGAGATTCATTCATTCCGAAATAGTTCTCTAATTTCTTCAAAACGGAATAGTTATAAAACTAAACTAAACAATACAGAATTAGTTTGTGTGTAGCTTTAAGATGTTAATTTCGTCAAATTAAGATTAAATTTATCAATCTAGTCAGCAAGTCGACTATTTACAATTTTCAGAACTAAATGTCTCAATGAAATCAGATTCAAAAGAAAATACATTATGAGAGGCATATTAAAGTAATAAGAAATTTTCATAGCAGACGGAATCATTATCAGTAAGCAAGTTGGAAAAAGTCAATACATTCAAATATGCTTAAGCTTATTTTTAAAGCATTCTAAAACTCACTTCTTTGAATCTAAGCGAAAGAGTGCAGTAAGCACTTCGTCAAGATTTGCTTCATATAATTACTTAAGGCAATCTTTTAATAAGTTTCACTCCATGCAATTTTTTGAGCATTGATTTCATTTAATTAAAGACGTGGCGTCTACTTTTAACCTTTGTTCACCTCGCTTCACCTCTCAACCCGACCACACTTAAAGATTCGCTCAACTCTTCATTTTTATTGAAGTCTTCCTAACCGGCAGACACAGAGATGATGCCTACGTCTAAGAAGATTGTAGTTATTTCCTTGTTAAATATTTACATAGCAGCCTGATACCACCCATATGCAAAGGAATAATATTAAAATTGACTGCTTAGCAAATTCAGATGATTAACTTTATTAAATGTCTTGTACCATTTCGTTGAATATCAGTAAACTACGCGCTAATGCTAATTCGCAACACTTAAAGATATACGGTCAATTATGTACATTCGATGTAAGAACTGAAGGATAATTTTTGATTAAAATATCAATAATAATCAAATGATATGAAACGTGTATTGAATGATTTAATATATCTTGTTGTAAGCAATTTGTATTTTCTTAATCATATTCTATGAAGTATCAATTTTTTAACAATAGGCATACATAGAAATAAATAATACGAACAATTAACAATTGTTTTTCTCTATTTCTAAGTCATAAAAAGATCAGAAATAAAAACTAAGAAACTGTTTAAATTGTTTTCTTCATTTGTAAGAAACTGATCTATCTGTGCATTATTATTATCATTTGTAATAAATGTAGATTATTTTTTTAAAACTTGTTGACGTTTTTAAAAAATGAACGCAATACTATTTTAGCTACAGTTATTCGACGATGTAATTATAATTTACTTCGTTGAATGTTTCCTTAATTAAATACCATACATTTTATATCAATGGTTAATGAAGTACTTCTTAAAGCTTTATTTAAATAATATAACCTCTCCTAAGTTCCCTAGCCACCGCACGAAATTCGCGCGTTAGAAATGAAATCTTACGACTTTATAATATTTGAAATCTTATTTGCTAAGAACTTTAATGTACCCTAATTAATTTTTAACTAAAACGTTTTTACAATTATTAATTAAGGGGATGTCTAAATTATTAATATAATTCAATGGACTAGACCAGTGATAAAAATATTCAATTTTTAAAACAACAACAACAAAAAAACCCTTTCGTATAATCTTCAAAAGTTTTGGTTTTGAAAATTCGATGTTTAAAAATCTTAATTTCAAAAAATATGCATAGTAATATTAATTGGGCCAATGCTATTTCAGTTAGTTTTAGATATGATGTTTTAATGATCGCTAATTCCATTCAATGATGTTATTATTTTTACTTTTTATCATGGAATTAATCATTTTATATATAAAAAAATTAATTCCCAATTTCTTTACGAAGGGGCCCAACGCATTTGTCCATTAATCTTAATGAAAAACTAACCATAAGAAAAAATAAAATGTTTCCTATTATTAACTTTTTCTTCTAATAACTCATACGCGCAGCCAGTTTCGACCATTTGTCAACAACAATCTAAACTTCGTCTGGTTCCATCAGATATTAGTCTCCAAAAGATGAGATATGATGACATCAGAACGGAAGCTTGATCCCATCTATGTTCTATCCTCTCTTCGGGATATTATGAACGGTTATCCTCAAAATCCATCTTTCATAACAAGAGATAAGGTTATGAACGACCATTCATTTAAAATTGTGTTTTTTTTTCAATTAGTTATCTTACTCTTTTCCTTACAGTTTCTATTTCTCCCAGTTGGTTTCCTTCTATTTTATGTAATAATTCAAAGGGTTTTTTATAGTATTTGAATATTTTTTCAGGAATGAATTGATTTTATTCTTTGTTATAATGTCATAATTTATTTGCTGGAAAGTTACTATATAATAAATATTATTGTAATTTATTTGCTAAACTGAATTTTTGATAAGTGCTTAAACTTCCTATTTTAATAGTAATTAAATGAAAATATACAGTTCTAAACATTTATCTTGCGTTAATTTCAAAATAACAGCTCAATACAAAAAACATTAAAAAGTTAATATTCTCTTCCAGTGTGCAATAAATGTAAACGCTATATAATAATAATAATAAATGATATTTTAAAAGCATTTAAAACATTTCACGCATTTCAAGAGGAAAATTTCTCAAAAAGCATTTGAAAATCCTAAAGGCGGAATAGCACATATCTTTGAAACAATTTAAAGATGTATGACCTGAGAAGTGTATGTGAAAGTTAAAGTAATTTTTTTAAAAGATTCCAAAAGAGTGGAAATGAATATTGCATTTATAAAATGATTAAATATAAATGATATATTATTGCAATTTTATGTCTGCAATTCACTAAATTTTTCTTCAACACAAAGAAAAAGTGATAACATAGCAAACCGAACATTGCCTGAACTGCAATTGCATAGTAATTTTTCATTCTCTTTATAGATTTTTCGGAAACAATTATCGATCCATAAAAAATTGGATGTTTCCATTGCATAAAATTACTGAAACGAAAAAAGAATAAAACATACACATAACAGAAGAAAAAAATATAAAAATGTCTTCTCTTTCTGCACTATTCAATTATTCTCTGAGATTGCAACTTTTTAATTTTATTTATTTATTGCACCATAGCTTAACAAGAACCATAAGTTGGACTTACCGTGACAACAGCCGGTACGAGCAAATGTTTTGAACAACAAAAGTTTCATCCAAAAGAAGCGTCCGAACAACAAGAGGGGGAAAATGTTCCTAAGATCAACAGGTTGTTTCCCGCCAGTTTTGACAAAAAAAACTCTTCGATAAATTCTCTGGTATTCGTCTTGCAAATTAATTAAGACAATCAGATCAAAGAATCGGCCACTTCGGTAACCTGATAACAATTTTGAGATAAATGAAAAAACATACACCACTCAGGATTGTCTGATTGTGAATGTCTGATGCAGACCTCGGGTCTCTTGACCCAAACCAAACTTCTTCGCCAAGGGTTACTTGAATTTTTCCTCTTTACTCGCCAAATGGGAGGGGACAATGCCAAGCGTAAGTTAGCAATAGAGTTAAGAAAACTCCAAGTTTTCGAATTTCTCTTGTTATCTAGGTATTGGCGTAAGGATGGGGAGGGGGGAAAGAATGTAGATATCTCGGACTCCCAACTTTTAGGAGTGTCACGAAAACATAATTTTAGTTCATTTTTTTTTTCTCTTTTTGACGAGGAAGGTGATTGTATAATTATTTTTCCATCGAATATTATTTATCCTTTATATCTCTGTACAAATATATGATTACAAATAGTAAAATTATATATGTTGGGTATTTTTTTCTGAAGCTGAATTATTGCAGAAATCATATTTTGTACATGTGATAACCTAATAAAAATATCCATGCACGAACTTCATTCATTTTTCCTTTCAGACAGTCAGATTTTAACCAGAAAGAGGAAATTTTAACAAAAAGGATTAAGGTGTTTTACTTATAAAAATATTGATGTAATGCAGAAATGACTGTGCATTTCATAAAATTATCGATATTCTACAATTTTTTGTATTGTTTTTTATTATTCACAGTATACTAATGAGTTGAAACAAATCAGGAAATTAAACTGTTAATCCCTTTTCTTCCATAAAGTGGGTTAAAATATAATGTAAGCTATTTTTCTTTTTCTTCTAATTAAAAAATATTTTTCTTGTAAAATTTGAGTCAGCCTCTTTGTTACTGTATATACAAATGTACTATTGGAATATTATTTTGTTCATTTCAAACCATAATGCACGAAAATTAATGATATTCCAGATCGCTCTTTTCTAGGGGTAAGTTAAAGATAATGCTTTTTGGATAACGAAAATTTTTGCCTATCTCATTTTATTATGATGACACAATCACTTAGTTTCTAATTTTTCAAAATTAATATAACTGTTTTCGATTCTCTCTGGAGATACCTGGATAGTTTGTCGCCTCTTCTTTCTTTAAGTTTTTTATTTCTTTCTTCTTTTTCTATTTTTGTCCTTCCTCCCTTCTGTGCACACCCAACTTGTTAGATAATTTAGAGTTATAGGCACCGGGGGAACAGGATGGCATTATGTTATGTATCTGAACTACGTCCCTGAGTTTCGAATGCTCTGGAAATATTTTTTATTTATTTGGAAGTTTTATGTATCAACGTTATATAATAGAATCGTGTAAGTAGTTATTTAATGAAACTAAATTTCTGAATCGACGAATTTAGTGTATGATGGGGGAAAACGAGGAGTACAAAGAGGCATTGGACAAGCTCTAAAAGCTATATTTTTATTTGGAGATCCTATTAGTTGGCAAAAAAAGCGATTAAAGTTTTACGGAAACTAATAGTTGTAATGACTTGTTATAAAGTAAATGAACTCGAAGAATCAGGTATAAATTTCTTTAAAAATAAAAGTGCCAATACAGAAATGTTAAGCAATAAAAAACTATGATGCGATGAAAGATGATGCGGATATCAAAACAAGCTGTTAATTTGGCATTTTTATTCATTTTGAAAGTGGAATTAACTTATTTCTTTTCAGGTTTGAATCACAAAACTACAGTGCAAGAAACCTCAAAAATGTTCTGGCTTGCTTTCATAAAAAAAGCATCTGCATTAAGTTTGAAAACGATTTTTTCGCTAAGAGTAGAGCTTAATTTAATCCTGTTCAGTGCCAGCTGTGTTTTTTTTTGTTGTTGTTGTTAATTATGTTTTGCAGCTTGCTGAATGAAAGCATAACATCATAAAAAATCATTAAGTAGAATTTAGCTTGTTTATGCGTATAATTTACGCTTTCTCAGCTATAATGGTCTTCAATATTGGTGTGAAGTATATCGAATTTCGTTTATCTAATTTTCGTGTTTCTGAGACAAAACATTCAAAAATACATGCCTGAAGGCAAAAAGACTGTCTATTCTTTGACAGATAAAATTTAAAATTTGATACAGCTGTGCAGCATTGTAGCAAAAATCATATATAAAGATTCATTTATTTAACTTGTGACGTTTTTTTTATTTTTCGCGTTTGAATGAGCACGAAACGCTAGCCAATCAAATATTTGATGAATTTTATAAACGATTTGGGATTTTAGTGACAAATCACACATAAAATTTTATCGACTTATTTCATTGCATTTGTTGTTTATCCTGTTCACTTACAAATAAATTGACAAATAGAAATTTTTGCAGAATTTTTCTTACGTTTGATACATTTTGGTTTTAAAACTACACACGAAATTTTAGCTATCTAGCTAGTTTTATTTTTGAATAAGCATTGATATACATATCAAATAATAAAAATAGCCCTTTCGTGTTAGAGAAGGTCAAAAACACCGAGATTCGTGAGAATCACAGAATCTTTCAATACTTATTGAAAAGACTGAATGGAAATAAAAAAAATGACTGATTTTTTAGGTTTATTTTTAAGAAAAGGGAATTAACGAAATCCAAGATTATCATCATTTGTAGGATTTAAAGATCCGAAACTTAGAGAAGCAATGCAAAGTTAAAATAGCAAGTGCGGGAAAAGAATTATTTTTTAAATGTCCTACTGAAAAAAAAAACGGGAAAAAACATATTTTGTTAAATAATGATTAAGCATTCCCTCCATAGAGTAAAAATTTGATGTTGGGGGATTTAAATAATTGTAGATGCTGCAAAGAAGATTTTTATGATTTTGATAGTGAAGAAGACTGAATAAGATGTCAGGCTTGTCAGCATTCGACACACAAGAAATGTAATAAATCTTATGCCATGCATGTTTGCGTAAATAAACGTAATAAACGTTTGCGTAATAATGAGTGAAACGCGGTTTAAGAGTGAAAAAATAAAATGTAGATGACTGAAAAGAAATCTTTTAAGCTTATTCATTACGTCGCGAGACGGTCTGTCTTATTTGGTATGATTATAAGGGAATAAAATAAGTCAGATTCAAATATTTTGTTACTCTTTTCGTTATGATTATTAAGAAATATTTCATCGATTGATATAATTATAACAGTGACATATTTATAACTGCCTTTTGACATTACTTATAAATTTTTACTACCTTTATTGATGTGACTATAAAGAAAAAAAAAACGTGATTGAAATCCTTAATATATTTTTACTGACTTTTTCCTTATGATTGTTTTTAAAAAATTGATTAAAATCATTTATAATTTTCATGGTTACAATGCATAATGCAAGAAATTTTTAATCAATAATGGGTTGTTAACTACTGAAACATTTTTAAAAAGCGGCATTTAAATTTTTTCAGAAAAAAAAATTAGCTCTCCCAATTCTGAATCAAAAAATTTGAAGTTTACACTAATATTCACATAAACGAAGGAAGATAAACCGATTATATGATTAGTAAGCGAATAATAAAGAATGGTAATTTAAAAAGTAATAAGAAAATCGAATAAATTGTAACAAAATGTTTGGCCTAGCTTTATTGTGAATCTTTATGCAATATAAGGTTATAATCATTACTCAAGCTTTGGATTAAAAAACTAAAAAGACAATAAATGATTTTTTATGATCGGATGTTATATTTTTTGTTAAAAATGAAATTAATTTATTTTCCAAATTAAAATTTATTGTATATCGAATACAGTTTCACTTAAATGAAGTTTAAGTTTATTGAATAATAGCTGGTACCCGGCGCATTGCTGCCGCCGAAAAAATAACATTAAGTGCAATCAATTAATAATTTGGCAATGTTTTATCGAAATAGGATGAACGGTACGACAGTCCATAAAATACGAACAGATATCCTTTTTTATGTATTAGATTTGTGCATTCTTTTAGAAATGTAAAGTTGCTATTCTATCAGAATGGTAATGAAAGAAACTATTTATTGTTTCTTTAGATTCGTTTAATATTCGTTCGGAATTCTCAAGTTTAATTTTAGAAAATGTGATTAGAATATTTTCTTTCGAAATTCATTAAACATAGAAAATGTATTTATACCATAGGATCTTTAATTTGGTTGAAAAGATATTTTAAAAAAATTAAAGTGGGGCAAATTTATTTATACTATAATATTTTTGAAAGTTACTGCGGAAAACGCTAACATTTAATTAATGTTTAAAACCCCCAGAATTGGTCTCCCTAAAATTTTCCCTCATAACCTGTAATAAAGTTGTTACCTCTGAAAATGACTCGCATGACATTTGTGTTCAATAGCTAGACAATATTAACCTTTAACTTGGATTTAGCATTTCTACTGAATCTATTGTGTCTTCTCGGAGAGTTATTTGGATATTTATCCTTGGTAAATAGATGCGGTTGAGATCCGAATTTTTATTTTTTTTATTTTAGATAATTGTACTATGCCTATAACCATACCGTAGATGTAAGCAATAAGCTGACCAAGTTTAATCGTAATTGAATGAACGGTTTAGGAAGGCATAAGGGACATACAGACAAATATTCATTTTTATTTATATAGATTTCTTATTTTTGCGCCATTTCAATATGCTAATCATTCGGGATTTAAATCTTCATAAAGCCTTTTCACCTTATTTACTCTAAAGAATTTAAGTTTTTCAAAGAAAAAGTAAAAGAAAAAAACTTTTTTCAGTTTAAAAGAAATTTTTGCATTTTTTATTTATGTTATAATGTTATTTCTTAGTTATTGTTACAACCTATGACGACCTTCTTGCATATCAAGTACATAGGTTATGATTCTTATAAATTATACCTCCTATACTGTTTAAATTATCTTTAGTAAGGGATTTAAAACTTCATATTGTGATAGACATTGAAATAGAATTATTGTAGAAATCTTGTGTTTGTTCCGATCATTGTGATCAAGCCCTTATTTAATTTTATTGACCTGCGATGTTTCGTGAAATTTCAGTTTAATGTAAAATATGATAGAATATTTAGATACTCGTAATAACATTAGAATAGTTAATCACTTTCAAATATGCTTTTGAAAGATTTTTTCTTTGCTTAATAGTACAACTAAACAATGTATAGCATTAAGAAAGGTAATGAGATTCATACTATGGAAGTTTTTCCAGTTTTTATTAAACAAAAGCTGCGTTTGGCAATCACTTAATTTTCTTTAAAATAATTGTAATTAATTTAATTTGAATCTTTGATTATGCATAGGGTTTCCTTCAACAAAATGTTTTTAAAATGTAATTGAGATTAAAGACTCTTATCTTTACAGCATTATACTTATTTTGTTTATTTTGTCCTTGAACTTTCTTAATAGAGTCTAGTCCCATGATATCAAAATGTCATTAGGAATTCAAATATCGATGTAATTTATTTCAAATCACACGTTGCCTTTTGCGGTTAAGTTACTTCATTTTCTGACTCGCGTAAGCAGATGATAAACATTATCTTTCTTCCTTAGCTTTCAAATTTTTAAATATCCGATGAAATAATGAAAAGATTTGAATTCTATAACAGGAAATATTGTTGAAAATTATGCATGCAAAAATGCTTTTTAAAATTCGTCAAAACTATAAAAAAATTAATTAGCTCGACAGTTGATTTGAAAGAATTAAAAAGTCAATTTCTAAATTTTTAAATGGATAAAATAATTTTTCATGCTTTTGGAAGTTATTGCTGAAAGAAACACCAAGATCTCGCTTGATTTTAAATTAATTAAAATTTTATTTAAAATTTCAGAAAACCCCTCCAGGTGCACTTTTTCATCTCCCAAAATATATATGCATCAAAATAATAATTAGAAGATAAATGGTCTAATAGACATATATTCTTACTGTCGAGCTCCAATACAGGCATATTTTTCTCACTAGTGGAGAAGATGTCCATAATACAACCAGTCATAAACATGGATGATTAAAGCTTTACTTTAAGTTGCTTAAAACGCTTAATTCTCTTTCTTGTAATACAAAATATTTTTCTGTATTTGTTAGCTATTCATAAGTTTCACTTGAATTGATTCTTGTAGACGCATGATTTAAAATCCTTAATCTGTCTCAACTTCCAAAGTATATCAAACTATTCTCAGATTGAATAGCTTCCCTCTTTTAAAGTATAATGAGACAGTTTTCTTGGAACATGTCAGATTCTAGATTCATCTTCTTGGGTACCTTCAAAAGATACTTCCAGAAAGTAATTGGAAATCACGTCTGAAATTTAAGCTGCACGATTGGGTAGAATGAAAAAAAAAAATCCACCTCCTCAAACAGTTATGAAGCCTTACCAGGTTTGTTTTCTGAGAAAATTCCCCCATTAACTTACAAGCAGTCTGTCATTAGATAAAATTTCTCACCAACAGCCACTCTTACAGACAGATCAATACGTCAGGCTAGTTTTCTTAAGGGAAGGGCATCTTAGCTACCTGAAGCTTTATGTTTTGTTCGATGTTTATATCTCCTACGCCACTATTCTACCGTTCTCTATTAAGTGCTCTCTCTTTTCTAAATCCAGTTCTAATTGTTTTTGGGAGCGGCTTTGTTAATGTTTCTGGCCATTGAAATTCTGCACGCGCGCTATGAAATAACGCAGCAGGAATTACAATTTTTTTAAAAAAAAGACTTTGAGTTGATGATTTCAGGATGAAAGTTAGGACTATAGCGCTATCAAGGTATTTCAGATTTAATGGGCTTTTTTCAGTTTGACAGTAGAAATAATTTGTTATATATCTAAATCAAACCTCTGACATTTCCATTATTTATCAAAGTTGTAATTGCACTAATCTTACTTTTCGATGTTCATTTTTAGACGCTTTTTTGACATCGAATAGAAAAGTTAAATAACTTACAGTTTTTTCTATTATTTTAAGTGAGAATATCCTGTTTTAAATGGTAGAGCAAGATCATTTGAACCGTGAACTTCTAATCCTATTGGGGTCGAGAAAACTTTGACACCACATACCTCATCCCCAATCTTTGTTATTTAAAAGAAGAACAAACAAAAAAAAGAAATTTATTTAAAGCAATTCATTAAAGATTGAGTTATGTTTTTTCAAGAATAGCGAAGAGACATCTAGTTTGATTAGACTTAAAAAATTAAGAACTATAAATAACCGGATTCAACCTAGAGTGAATTCTCTTTCTAAGAATAATCGAGTCTGGGTTACCAATTATAATGCAATATTTTGGTCTCCGATAAGTGAATGGAGCTTATGAAATTAAAGCTATACGAATGTTTAGCTATTTGATATTTTATTAATCAATACTTCATTTTCTTACGCAAACTAATGATTGCAAAAGAATTCTTGACCGAAGGGGGCCACAAACATTCCTTATAGACGAAGCTTAGCTTAATTAAATTAATATTCCGTTTTGAAGCAATATGAGAGTTGTTTTAGAAAGGTTTTGAAATTTTGAATGTACAATAACTACAACTGTTAGTTTTCAATTACAGTTATTTAACAGAAGCAAAAAAATTTTAGAAATAGATCAATCAATGTTCTTTGGATGATGACGGCGAAATAAAAATTGCAGTGTCATATGTGATGGGTCATAAAAACCTCAAAGAGGGTTCTGAAATGATGGGTCCTAATCTGAATTGGGATTATGTGTTTGAATTTTTGAAGTTTTTGAATCACTAACTGCGAATTACACATTATTTACCATTCGTATAAAAAACTTTTCAAAGAGACTAAATTTTTTAATGAACTCAGCAAATTAAACTGATCTTTTTATAATTAATGTTAGATTTTTCTCATTTGTTTTCGTATGTGTTTAGTATCAAAAAAACATTTTGCAGATGGAATCCAGGACTTTTACAGTTGTATTAAAGTCTCGAGAAGAACAGGCTTAAGAGACCATACTTGGATATTAATTTTGTGCTAAAAGGATTTCAAACTTATGTCTTGACAAATTAGGTTTGAAACAATGCTGCACCCGTTTATTTTGCCTGTTTTTCAGTGAGAATTACTTAAATTTTAGAAGTTGGAGTTAGTCATAAGTTACCTTCAAATTAAAGAGATTCGAAATGGGAAATATACAAATAAAATCAGTTTGATTTTATAATCTTAATTCCTCCCAAATATATGAAAATTTAGACTCAAAAAATGTTAATTGCATTTTTAAAAATTTAATTCATGTTTTTATATGCATAAAAAAAAGGAAAACTTCACAATATGGGGAATTTCTTGCAGTATTCAATTCAGATAAGAAAGCTTTTACATAGCACTATGATCTAAAGCACCTAGTCTAATACAAAACATATTTTCAATTTTACTCAAACTATCTCCTCAGTTTATTGTTCTATCAGAAATTAAATATTGATGACACAATTCTACTTAAAATTATATCTGCAAATTTCATAATTCAAAATGTCCAACCCACGGGTATATGAAATCGGATGATCAGTCAGTGAAATGAATCCAACCGATTTTTCTCCCTATGTAGCTACAGTAATAGCGGTCGGCCATAATTTACTCATTAATTTTCCAGACAACTCTAAGTTAGAAATTCGACCAGACACAGCAGAGGCCTGCCCACACCCCGTATGCCGCCAGCGAGATACCCTAACTGAACTTCTCGATCTACTCCAGATAAATAGCTCAATCATTTGAATCAGGGCTTCTTGTTTTGGCCTGAGCCTGCCCATGTAGATGTCTACTAACAGAACTTATTAATCTCATTCGAATATACTGATATTTATCAGTTCTTGCTGACAAGTATCTCATTTCTTTTCTAAATTATTTCGACCACAGACTACTATCTTTGACTTATGAATCTTATTTTAATATATTTCAATAATTTATTGTCCGAAATAGCATGTATACTGAAATGTGTCAAAATGTAAATTAAATGTAATCTATGCTTGCAAATTTTATATTTGCTTCTGCGGCATAAGAATTTTGTGGTTGCTTGAAATGATTTCATTTGCATATTTTGTAATTTTATTATGTTTGTATCTGACATAATCCCTTAAGGCTTATTTATTCGTAACATTGTTCCATCTATAATAATATTCTGCTGCTACATCTATTCACACTAAAGTGCAGATACCAGGTCATTGTATATATTCTTTTAAGCACTTCTAACTGAAAATCCGTCCTAAAATCATCCGAACACTTCATTTTCCATGTAATCTATAAAAATTTAATTAAAAGAATGTCTTTTTAATTTGGAATTATATCCTATATAAAATTTTGTAAACTAATTCTCAAAAGAGGCCACCTATACAATTATCATCTTCAAATTTTCGAATTGTAACCTCTAATTTTCCGTCTTTTAAATGAGTGGGCATTACGAGAAATCCTGTTGTATAGGATTTCAGCAAATTGGAACGAAATAACTGCATCCGTACAGTAGAAAACTATTTAGCAATATTTAAGTATATATAAATGTTACAAACAGGCAAAGTATTAAAGCAAACGTTTAATACTTCTGTTATTCAAGTCTTCCTTTCAAACATTTATGCAAGAAATTGCTCTAAGAAGGGTTAATGTTTTTTTCTCAAGCTTACAATACAAAAATGAGAAACATGACTAAATAAGAACTGAAAATTCATGCTTTTATTTGCATATTTAATCACAAAAATAAATAAATAAATATTATTCACCAGATGTGTTATTTAAAATTATCCAAAATTCTTAAAAGGTTAAAGAATTAATCTTGAATAAAATAAGCTTAAACTAAAGCAAAAAGTTGGAGCAGCTGTTGGTTTACGTGTTTTAGTTTCTGCCAAACGATACGTTAAATCATTTTTACGAATCCAAACCAAAGATATTTTAATTTTTGTTTTTCAGTATAAAGAGGGCTAAATAATAAAAAAATTAATTCACTAAAATACTTTTAAATTTTTATTTCATTGATTAAAAATTATTTTTCCACAATCTAATTATAATGCATTATATATACGCAAGGAATTACTACTTTATTTTGTTTAATAGCATTTTATTCTTTCATAATGTATCACCTTATAAATTCGTATTTCGTGCAAAATTTTGTATCTGTGTTGTCAATTTAACATATCATAAAACATATCTGCAACTGCAATTGTCTTCCATTTCTCCTTTCAATGATTTAAAAGTAACTTCATTCGATATGTAACAGTAAGACTTGTATCTTGGTCCAAAACTCACTCTTCAGATAAGCTGTACCGATATTAGATGATTGCGCTAAGGCAAACTAGGAATGCCTAAATTAATTTGATACCCGATTTTGAAATAAGCCAAGTAATTACAAGAGAAACTATTCGATGATGTAATCAGTAATTAAAATTTCCTTGATAAAATCAGTCTCTTTTAAATAACAGAAAATATTCAAATATGGTTAATGCCCTTTTAGAAATTGGGAATAACAAACTAATGAGTTAAAGCCTATAAGACGCAATAAATCCAAAGATAAAAGTATTTTATAACATTTACCATGCGTTTACATTTTAATTTTTCTTTAACATTTATAATATGTTGGATAGATAAAACATCGTCTCAGTGACTGCAAATTGGATATGGTTGCTTAAAAAGTGTATGTTTCGGAATTATTCAACAATGTCCAATACGTAAATTCGTCAGAATAAATTCGTTTCGGCTGTTTATGAAGGAAGGCAGAAGTTCAATAAAAATTTAGAGAGTGAGTAGTTTGTTTTCATTCTCAAAATTCCTTGGCTTTGCCAATTCCTCAGCAGCCATTGAAGATCACCAGAAAGCACATCAGCATAAGAGATGGCCTGCTTGTAAAAGTCACTGGCTGATTTTACATAAATATTCATTGTCTTTTCCCCTTGAATGTCCACAAAGAAGGAATTCAAAGGAAAAAGAATTCTAAATATTTTATGTGCTAAATATTTAAAAAAAATAAAAGTAAGTAAATTTCCATGGAAGTTAAAATTTAATATATACTTCAAAACCGCAAACCTCCAGTCTCTGTCGTAAATTTTTCTTACAGAAAAAATAGGTGCTTAACGGTCTCCGTAAAAGAGGCTTTGTCTTTTAAAAATTATCAGTAGTGGTATGTCACATTCGGAACTCACTTTGAAACAGGGATAAAAGTTCATTGACTCCTGAGCATGTATCAAATGCACATCCACCCTTTTCTCAAGAAGTTTGCACTCACCTGTAATTCATTAACGTAATATACGAGGTATTGAAGGTCCTTACCATGTTTTAATACAAACGTACCATAGTGCTTTCCCATTGAATGACAGAAACTTTTTCCATCCAGATTCAGTTAAACCACTGCAAGTTATTTATAAAAGTATTATGAGAGAGCTGCTTAAACGTGGCATACGTGATTCCATCTGGACCAGATGAAGTTTTCTTTGTACTTGTTGATGCCTAAGTCAGCTCGGGAAGGACAAATAGGAATTGTAAAGTAAACATTTTGGTGTATGAAAGCTCAGAGGTACGCATTCTGACCTGCCTTTACTAAAAAGATATGGCTCTTTGCAATTGCTGGAACTGAACCCTAACTCAAAAGCTTCGGCATTCGAAATCACTGCTTCTTGAAAGTTGATAATTTCTGCGTTGCATTTTTATAAAGACGAAAACAAAACATCAGGGTAAATCTCACAAGCTTTCGTTATTCTGATCTACATGTCTTTTGCCGAAACAAAGGACGTTATAAATACTAGAAACAATTTTAATCAAGAATATTTCCAATTCCGTATTCTAATTATTCCCTCAGATTTACTGTTTCATTAAAAAGCGATTTGATATTGGTGGTCTCATTTCAGAACTTATTTCATTTTGTTGTCTTTTTTTTGCCTAGTTTTCGTTTACTCTTGGTTCTATCAAGTTTCCAGATGTCGAAATTGATGAATCTCCTGCTCTTATCAGGTGACAGTAGCCAAATCAATTACGTCACTTACATTAACAGCAGTTTCCATTTCTTTTGTAGTATTTTATTTAAGAGAAAATGCAGTCCAGTCAGCGAACACGAGAGGTGTTACATCAAAAAGCTACTAGAGTAAACGGATTCTAAGAAAATACGAAAGCGGTAACTTCCCCAAGAGATTATTTCTCATAAAATTAAAGGTCTATGCAAAAGAGTGTATTTAAATTGAAAGATCTGATGAGCGAAATGTTCTTTTCTGGTTGTGAAAATATATTGGTCCCCATAACTTAGATGATAAGAGAATGAACGTCAATCATCTATTCAGTTTGTCTCCCACGTGAATACCAATTCTCACTAATCAGGTTAATAATAATGAAAGAAAATTGAAGTTCATTCAAGAAAAGAATTTACGTCTTTTTTATCTATAGAACTACTTAGTGGCGAGTATATTTTGCATCTATACTAATATTATAAATATGAATGTTTGGATGGATGGATGTTTGTTACTCAATCACGCCAGAGCGGATGAACAGAATTGGATGAAATTTAGCACATAGATAGATTATAGTCCGGAATAAAACATAGGCTATTTTTTATTCCAGTTAATTGAGTGGTAAATTTTTTATTAATTAAAAACTAACTTTCGCACTAAAAAGCTGAGGCCAAATCTCGCCAAAGATAAAAGGCTCGATCTTTTTTTACCCGTAGAAATGAAGTTAGAGTTAGCAGAATTTCGACCGATTATTTCAAATGATTCTGTTTATTTTTTTAGGGTTTGATGTATTTAAAATCAAATGTTGTTAATTAATCGATCTTTCGGATTCATTCTGAAGTACTTTTAAATTAAAAGAAAACAAATTAAAGGAAAAAAAGTTTCTAATCTGCATTGCGTTACCCCAACTGGCGTAGGAAAGTCAGACGTGCGTTACGTCAACTGGCGTTGAAAGTTCGAGCTTGATTGTTGACAATTGCGTTTTCACTTAAATTAAAAGTGTAAAAATTGACTGTTGTATCTATCTCATTCTCGATCTATAAATTAGCCGAACTTGATTTGCTGTTTTGTTTTATTTTGAGTCTACAATGTAAATAAATTGTTTTTACGTTAGTTGTGTGCTTTTTGCTATTAAATTGCATTTATGTTATATATTTTTCTTATGTGCTTATTCTTTTAAATGTATCATTTTAGGTTAGGTTTATTTTTTTTATTTGTCATTATTTGATAGTCTTTCGTACATCTGCATCAAAATTTTCACGTGAACAGATTTGCGGGTAATAGATACTAAATATATAAATAAGAAGTAATTATTTGTACCTCAAATGTCTGTAAATTCGTGTACAAAAGTATTAGATTAAGAACTGTTATGGGAGATTAAAAGGGCAGCATGTCCAGAAGTTAGACTTGAATTAATGTCTTTCGGAATGTAATTTTTCCAAGATTAGATGGTTTCAAAGAACAGAAAACAAGTGTAATATTTTTAGTGAATCAGGATTTTTTATATGAATTACTTCCTTGCAAAAACTTTGACAATTTGGAAAAATGAAGTTGCTGTAATCTTCAGCTTTTATCTGGAGAGTTTTCTTCCTCTTAATCCCCACTGCAGGACTTTTTTTAGGAAGTGGAAGAATCCAGCACCATATCTAAGAATTCGGTAATTCGGAAGGAATTTATTTATTTGGGATACCAAGAGATATTGGTGCTTTTGGTGTGGTGTTTTAGAAGCTTGTAGAAGCTATTTAAAATTGAGGAAAGGTATGTGACAAAGTTAGGACTGGATTGATTCCCGAATAGCAATACCGCATCAGTTATGATGCAACAGCAACAGCTGCATCAGTTTGGGGGCAAATTGTCCAGGATGAATTTCAGAGCAAATGAATTAGAACATCTCAGATTTAAAAATTGTATCAGTAACTTTTTCCGGGCTTCTGAAAAATTGGTATTCTTTTTCTTCCTTTCTTTTTCTGTCTTCTGATTTTCTTTCCACAGTCCACTCTGGGCCAGGCTCAGAAAATACAACTTGTGAGGCAAAGCAGTTAATACGTTTCAGAATATCAGATTTAGAAGCATTAATATCGCCCCCAAATTCAGCATATTTGCCGCATATTTTATCATTTTCTCAATAGACGATTTTTGAATACCTATACCTCTGGTATTTAAAGCAACGACGAGGTTTGATGGTATACACAATAGATTCCTAAAATTAATGTAATCATCTTCAAATGTTTTTACCAGAGCATGTGTTTGAAATTTCACGCAATATGCTATGTTTACTTGAATCTATCAAAGGACAAGGGTGTTAATTGAAATCAAGCCACAGGCATGTTGATTTAGCTGTTCTTCAGCAAATTCTGCTTCTGATAGCTTTGTAAAGGGCTATCTGCGTTAAGGGCGGTCACTGTCCCCGGTGGTAACTCTGAGTGTATAGGTTCCAGCTAGCATTAGGATGGATGCCGAGGCTGGGAAGGCTTGTTTTTAAGAAGCAAGCCCAACAAATCATTAAGTTAAAAGCAATAGCAACTATTCATATTACTGTTCAACCACATGTGTGACTAAATTATTTCAAGGGCTTTATTACTTGGGGATGACTCTCTAATATACCTCTAAAGGAAATAACCCATTAATTCAAGGAGTGACGCGGGATAACAATCCGATGGGGTGGACAACTCCTTGATACAAAACATCTTATAGTAACGTTTCACTCTCCTAAATTGCAGGAATTTATCTATGCTGGGTACATAAAACTACCAGTTAGGCAATATATTCCAAATCCCTTCAGGTGTTTTCAGTGCCAACGTTTTGGCCACTCAAAAGCTAATTGGCGCAGGACTGTCACATGCGACCGCTGTGCTGAAAAAGGCCATGAGAGCCAGCAGAGAACCAAACAGTAAAAGTGCGTGAACTGCGATGGTGCACACTCATCCTTTTTGAAAGCTTGCAAAAGGTGGGCTCTGGAAAAACAGATCACTGAACTTAAAGTAAAAGAAGGTATCCCGTATACCGAAGACGAAAACCTTAGCTCAGACGCCAATTCAAGGCTTAAGTTATGCCGCGGCATTGCAAAAGCAACACTATGCGAACTGCTCGTTTTCAAATTTCGTTAAGTATAAAACACAAATGAAACCACAAGACAAACGATTAGATTCAGATATTGAACAATCTATAGCTAGGGCTCCTGAAATTTTAAAAGCAGAAACAAATAAACAGAAGACTAAATCAAATAAAACTTTGAAATTGAAGCACGTAAAACGTGTCTTACAACAAAAGATTTCCCTGCAAAACAAAAGAAAGTCAACATCCAAAAATTCCGTCGTTTTAGGGCTAGCAATGAAGGGTATTGTCCTTAAGGATTTGGCGTTCATCTTTTGTGGCGTTAGCCATAGCCCAGATATTAAATTGCATTCATCAGAGGATGAATCAGAACTGGAAATGAGATGTGAAGACCTGGCAACTCCAACAACTGCTTCAGTAAATTCCCCTTCCAAAAAATCACTTGATGGGTACTTTCATCTCTTGAAATTGTCGCACCATCCGGTCCAAACTTCATGAAATCAAGTCTATTTCTTCCAGACTATAACTTTCATCCCGTTTGTTGTGGTGTACACAAAAATTTCTTGACACCCAGCATTTCATTAAAATTGTGCTGTTATACCTGTGTTCGGAGGGATCTAGATACAGGGCCTTGCTGTTCGGGTGGTATCTGTCAATTCATATCTAACCTTTATCCGAGCACGCCTATTGCTTTACATATTCGTCTTCAGGCTGTGGCTGTTCAGGCTCATATACGATCCTTAGTCACAGTCTGTTGTATTTATTTTCCGCCTCATAATATTATACATCAGTAAAATCTAGACACCTTAGTGAACCAGCTTCCTTCGCCATTTATCCTTCTAGATGATTTCAATGGCCGCAGTACGTTGTGGGGTTCAGATAGTACAAACTCTCATAGCAGATCGAACAGTTCATTATTAATAACTGTCTATATCTGCTCGATAATAACGAGAAGACTTATTTTCATGAGCCAACACGTAACTTCCATTGTCTTAGAACTTAACTTCCATTAACTTCCGAACTAATAACTTCCATTTCCAACATAGCCATATTTTCTCCCAAATTACTACCGTTGTTGAATTTGACAGTTGGGAAATTGACCCTTAATAATCACTCATGCTGATAACGGTGGTACAATTATTTGCCCTCCGCGTTTTATATTCCAACGAGCAAACAGGACTAGTTTCTCACAACATGCTATTATCAATGAAACCCTGATCAATAATGTAGATATGTCGAATGCCGAACGATATGTCGTAGACTCGATTAAGAATGCCGCTAATGCCACTATTCCAAAATCTATCCCTCGTCTTAGAAAATTTGGTAGGCCGTGGTGTAAAGAAGCCTGTCTCGACAGTTACTAGAACCAAAAAAGACTTTGGAACAAATTTAGCCGGTCCCCAACGTCTGAGAATTTAGTCGCTTTTAAAAGAGCCAAAGAGCCCTTGCTCGTCTTGTCCGACGTCATAGTCAGAGGGAATCTTGGATTAACTTTATATCATTTATTACATCTTATATTTCTATTAAACTTTTAAGGAAAAAATTGAATGCAGCTAATGAAATTTATAGGGATTATTCCTTCCCTGTTTTAAATATAGGGGGATGTGTCCTACTCAGCTCCGTTAGAGGCTGCCTATATTTTAGGCAAAGTATTTGCACAAGTGTTCGCGACCTATCCTTACAGTGTTGATTAACTATCAGTCAAGAATAGAGCGGAATGGGTGCATTTATGCTTTAATACCCAGGGAACATTTCCATACAATTATGAATTTAGGATGTCGGAACTAGAAACGGACTTGTCCCAAGCCTATGATACAAGTCCTGGACCAGATGGGATCACATACAATATGCTCCTCCATTTGAACGCAAATTCCTTTTCCAGTTTATTGCTCTTATATAAAAGAATCTGAACTGAGCATAAGTACCCTTCACAATGGCAGGAAGTAACTGTGATCGCTATTTTAAAATCTGGCAAAGACTCATTAAACCCTCTGAATTACCGACCAATTGCTCTCACTAGTTGTCTTTGCAAAACCTTCG
The DNA here is from genome assembly GCA_026543055.1 of Argiope trifasciata. NCBI lineage: Eukaryota > Metazoa > Arthropoda > Arachnida > Araneae > Araneidae > Argiope > Argiope trifasciata. The sequence continues at coordinate 14,291,451 of JAPMOQ010023642.1, read as the reverse complement.
AACGAATGGTTTATTCTCGTCTCGTATACGGATTGGGGAAACAAGGATGTATTCCTCCTTTGCAGTGTGATTTTCGTAGAAGTCGGTCTACTTTTGACAACCTCATTCTGCTGGAAACCTAGATCCGCAATGCTTTTGTTAAGAGGAACCATCTTGTCTCCATATTCTTCAATATTCAGAAGGCTTACGACCTTGCATGGCGCTACGGCATACTTTTAACACTTTTTAATTTTGGTTTTTTGTAACTTACCCATATTTTTACGAAACTTTTTATCACATCGTATTTATTAGAGTTCGTGCAGGGAACATTTATTCAAATCATTTTATTCAAGCTGAAGGAGCTCCCCAGGGAAGTGTCCTCAGTGTCACATTTTTTATTGCTCATCTTAGTCAAATTTTAACACATTTACCTTCATCTGTGCATGCTAGTCTTTATGTTGACGATCTGCAGGTCTCATGTCAGGGCAGCAATATAAGTCTAATTGAAAAGCAGTTACAAGCCGCTGTAAACAAATTGGTCTCTTGCTGCAATGAAAATGGGCGCACGATTTCTCCTGAGAAGAGGCGATGTGTCCAATTTTGTCAGAAACGAAATCTTTATCTTGATCCGGGAATTCCTATTCTGAATATTCCGATTCTTGTGGTAAACAATATACGATTTTTGGGAGGGATTTTCGATAGAAAACTCACCTTCCTACAGCATATCTTATATATCTGGAAGAAGTGTGAGAAATCATTAAATATTTTAAATCTGCTCTCAAAAACGTTCTGGGGTGCCGATTTAACATCCTTACTTCGTATTTACCAGGCAGTAATCCTTTCTTGAATTGATTACGGTTGCTTGATTTATGGCTCTCCACGCCCTACAGTTTTGTGGCAATTAGATATTATCCATCACTCCGGATCAGCTCCGGAGCGTCCCGAACTTTACCAGTGGAGAGCCAGTATGTTACTTGCCACGAACTGCCTCTTTATCTAACGCGATAGTAGTTATTTATTTTATATCATTATCGTACAAAGTCTGTCTCAAATCGCCCTATTTGTAATATAAATCTTCCATTTGGTCTTCGTAGACTATATGATGCCCGTCCTTTTAACATACTACCAATTAATGAGAGAATAAAATTACTCTTGCATGACTCGAACGTTTCAAAAGTCACTATCCAGACAGTTGATCCATTTTGATCTTGGAATATTCTACATTTTCCCTTTCTAAATCCCTTTGCAGATTTTGGCAAATCGTCAATAGCTCCTGTAGTCTTCCAACAGCTTTTTCCTTAATATCTCTGTCGGTATTCTTCATTCATTCCAATTTTTACGGATGGCTCGAAATCAGAAGGGTATGTCGGTTGTGGCATTGTACTTCCATCTGATACACTGAGCTACCGCCTTCACGACAACTGTTTTGTATTCACGGCTGAGTTAGTGGCTATTTTCTGTACTCTACAGGAGATTACGCCTTCTGCTCATCGAGATTTTATAATCTGTACTGATAATATGAGTGCTTTGGAGGCACTTGCTCATTTTCATAAAAGGATGCACGCAGTTGTTATTCGGAATTTGAATATCCTGCAAATTTTACAAAATAGAGGATTCAGTGCCATATTTTGTTGGGTTCCTGGTCATATGGGTATTTCCGGAAATGAAGAGGCAGACTCTGCTGCAAAACAGGCGACATCGTTTTAGACATACGGCATTCCATATTATGATGCGAGAAAGTCCATAAAAAATTATTTTTTCTTAACTTGGATGAAGACATGGGACACGCAGATCAACAATAAGTAACATTTTATCAAACCTACAATTGATTTCTGGCCTATAATCCCTATAAGAGAGCTTGATGTCAAGTTGACTCGCTTCGTATAGGGCATACTCGATTTATCGTTAGGTCCTTTTCGGTGAGAAAGCAACTTTCTGTGCTGTATGAAATATTTATTTTAGTGTGAAACATGTTTTGATTGAATGTCCGGTTTTTAATTCACATCTTCAATATTTTTTATTCACCTTCTCTAAACTTGCAGGACATAGTGGGTGAGAAATGCCACCCATGGTTTTCATAAACACATTTAATACTTTTTACTTGTTCATGGTATATTTTTTTAAATTGCAACTTTTAAGTTTTGTATGAGTCATTGCCCATATCTTACTTTTTAACTTTTTTTATCCTCGTTGCTTCATAAATCTACTAGGGGCTTAATCATTCCCACTTTTTTTTAACCTTTTATTGCTGATTCCTTTTAATCTTACCAGATGTAAAACCATATGTTTGGCGCAGTATGGCCAATAATGGATCTTGTGCCAAAAATTCCCAACAACTAATCAACCAACCAGCCATATGTATGCGCCTTTCTCTCAGAAAATATATTCCAAATCCATTTCATTGTTTCAAGTGTCAATTATTCGGGCATTCTGAAACTTATTCGCCCTATTTGTAATATAAATCTTCCATTTGGTCTTCGTAGACTAT
>JAPMOQ010023642.1:14263044-14288584 GCA_026543055.1 Argiope trifasciata | reverse complement strand
TATATATAAAAATTTGATAATCACCATAAGTTTGGCGCGGCATAACCAAATATGGCTATCGAGCCAGTAAAATTCAATCATCCAACCAACCAAATATCAAGCTTTTCGTCATCGCCTGCTATGGAGCCCGACAAAGGCAGGTAATCAGAGTGTGTGGCCATTTCTAACACTTGTTCTTATCATGCTGTTAACCAGAGTCTATGTATCCGGAGTTACAAACGCTACGTCGAGAATCCTCGCGCATGGCCAAGACGTGAGGGTTTTGAGACTAGGGTTTTGAAAGAGTCAAACAAAGCGGGTACAGCTTGTCTTCGAAGTAGAGAAGCAGAAAAACCCAAGGCAGAAGCTGCAGGGGAATGTAAATCTGAAAGGTGGCCAGATCATCAGGAGTCTCGGGATCGTGAAACCATTACACCTGCAGAAGATCCATCCCTGAGGGGGTCACTTGAAATATAAATGGAATAGAATCTGTCTCTTTCAACGTTTTTTCCCTTTGTGACCTTCTCATTTATTTTTAAAAAGAAAAATTCTTAATCTAAAGCGACATTCAAAGAGATGCTTCATTTCATTTCCATTTCAGCGATCATTTATTCCTGCTTGTGAATCCTTTTGTAAATTTGAAATATGAGAGATTTTATACCCCCTCCCTCTCCCAAAGAAAGAGAACGTCATGCTGTTTTGAAAAGATTTTCTAGTTATTGTTACATATCATAAAAACTACCTGACAGAAAGAGATAAAATTTTGAATAGTAATGTTTCAAATCTCCTTTTTTATTTCTTCAGTTACTATTACATATCTAAAAACTAGAAAAAGTTTTGAAGCAATGTTTCAAATCCCAATTTTGGCATTAAATCAAAAAAAAATTCTATTTGAAAATATGAATTTATAATTTAATAAAACTTTAGTTTATACTTTCGCACTTTTAAAAACTATATAGCTTTTGCTTTGTTTATTGAGTATTTCACTGTGAAATATTTAAAGGGTCACTTGAAATTGTTCTTAACGATTTCCTAAATCTTAAAATATGTTGAAAAAACAAGAACTTTCAGACAATATTAGAAATTCCCAATTTCAATTTTTTATAACTTATGAATTGTTTACTAAAAATTGCAAGAAGCTCTTTTAATCTGACGAATTTATATAAATATTCGAAATTAGTTATTGCTATTCGAAAAAAACTGAACTTCGGTAAACTTAAATATGAGAACTTTTGCATGAAAAATATTTTATACCCGTAGAAGCGACACTTTTATACCACCAAGCCTTAGTAGTTTCATTATGTGATAATTATTTCGGAATAACGAATAGTGCTCGGATACTGGTTTTAAAAAAAATCTGAAAGATATGATGAGAATGAAGAATTTATCATAAATAAAATAATTTTGGCAAAGTACCTTTATTTGTAAATTCTCAATGAACTGCTTCAAATTAAAGTTGTTTCTTATAGATTTTTAAAGAATTATGTTTTACAATTCGGCTGATGAAGTATTTTTTACTGTTTCGAGACTACAAATTTTGATCCTCAACCTTTCTGGGATTAGAGTAAAAAATTAAAGAAAATCTGTTCTAGAAAATGTTTTATGTAAATAGAATGACTCTTCCAACAGTATTGTTCATTGTTGTTTCTAATGGCGTTTGTCATTGACAAACTGGAGGATGAAGCCAGCGATTTAAAATCAAGTCTTGTTTTAGTAGCCCCAACTAGGGCCAAGAGTACGTTTTAGCTACTAATGTATCACATTCACTTGCACTACACGTTTTCATAAGGAAGCACATTCACACATCTCACAGTTAGAACAGACGAAGAACAACCACAACCGAGCCAGGACTCGAACGCGGACACTCAGATCATTAGAAATACTCTCTACCCACAGGCCAGGACATCGGTGTTATTGTTTTAATATAATTAACATTAAAAAATTCCATTCGGATTCTTATTTATAATATTATTATATGTAAAGCTTAGATAAAAGAAAAACTTTAGCCTGTAACAAGTTAATGAAGAAAGGGAAAAAAATCCTTGTCTATTGGTTATGATATCAATTCAAACTCTTCAACTCATTTTATAGTTTCAATTTAGAGAAGTGAAATCTTTCAAATCAATCACTTGAAGGATTATACTAATATAAGTGTCGAATTTAATTCACTGAAAGTAAACACATTTACTGATTTATAATAAAGGCTTTATAATGTAGTGATATTTATTCTTGGGGATTGAGTCATTTGTAGAATATGTTAGTTTAACAAGATCTCAAGTCGAGAATTTTCTGATAATATGACTACTAATTATATATAAAGATGATTTTATCTGTTTGGGTTAAAACGCAAAGAAAGAGCTTATGAAGTGATGGGTAATTAATCAATCATTTAGTTGGGAAGTAATTAGAAATTCTGATTAATTAGACAATTGCAAATACATTTCCAAATATAGTCTTTCCAACCTTTAGTCAGAATAAATATTCACATGGGAGAAGCCTAAAAACAGACTCATGAGCCATTATTCTACTTTTTCGCCTTTTGTTTCATTTAACTTTCAAAAATGACATAAGATTTTTAATGTGCACGAAAAGACTAGAGCCTGATATATAGCATTATTTTTTCGTATTCATATCAAATTTGGTTTTAAAGTGTGACATAAATGACTTAACATTTTGTTTCCATGGTGTACCCAAGATTTTATCACAGAACATTTATATTTCCCTCTACCAACATCGTTTCACCACTTTCAAAATATAAAAAATAAAGCAAAAGCATGTCCTCCATTTGCATGAAAAGAGCATCCTTTACAAGAATTAGAAAAACAATTTAAATCTACAGGTCACTCTTTTATTCATTTGTAATTCAAGTGCTTGGAAACGAACATAATAGGGATTTTATTTCCGATTTTTAGCTATTCGTTTTACAAATGCGACCATAAAAAGTGATAAAATCATTTGAACTAATTTATAAACTAAATTTTTCATTCAATATTTTATAATTCCGTAGATATTCAAAAGCATTAATAGATATGAATGCTTACATCTTTATAAATAATAAAGATGAAAATTTAACGATCGACAAGCCAAATTGTTTGAGTTAGAGTTACCAAAACTGGCACATATATGCGGTGGAAATTCGCAATATTATTTTGGAGTAATTTTTTAAACAGTTTTAATTAGAATTATATTTAATCTAAAAATTAGCAAAATTTTGATGTTTTCCAGTGATAGCTTAAAAAAATAATGCAGTTCAAAAATGTTTTTAATTTCATCTTACAATTGAAAACATTTTCAATGATACCAATTTTATTGCCTTACCATTTATTTTCAATGAATTAGAAATCATTTTAAGCATATCTCACAACCATATATTTCATTGTTAAAATAAAACTTAATTTTTTCAAATTTCATCTTAAATATTTTATCTTAATTTGTTTTCCATTTACATTTCATGATCAAGATATAAATGGCTTATTTCTACTTCTTAGTCTTGCTTACATGTAGCTTAGATCATGCTTTTAGTAAACTTTTAAAATTTTGTCTTACAATTGAGATATATTTCTTATATTGAGTCAAGGCGAAAATTATAAAAATGTTCTCATTTTTTTCCAACGAAATAACTAGTTGTAAAAAGATTGAGAAACAAAATTAGTGAAATTCTAATAAAACTGTTTTCTTATAAAATTTGAATTTAAAAATATTTTATCAAAGAACCATTCAGGCCAAGTTAAGCAACACATTTAATAAAAAACTTTAAACAACCATTAATCACGGTGAAGTTAAATAATGGCTAGTTAAGTAATATATGAAACCTTAACTAGCTCTTTTAGAATCGCCGTTTAAATCTTTCTAAATTATAATAAGAATTACATGACCGAAATTAGATTTTTTTGCTGTAAATTATTCAGCATCGTTTACTTTTTGCTTGTTGTTGAAACTCAATTAATTTTATTAGAAAGCTACATATAGAGCTAAGAATAAACAGGAAGTATTTTCGTAATGTAAAAAGAATTAAATTTCAGCATCTAATGATAATTTTACTTCATTTTTCAAAATGAATCATTTTCCCAGATGCTTTCTACATACTTTTATATATATATGTATGTTGAAAATAATTGTGCGTAAACTATATGGATAAACAGCTTTCTTTACACAAAAAATGCATAGCTCTCGCATTAAAAAAAAATTATTTCTGATTATGAAATAAGAGATGGGGAGTGGTGGAAATTCTAACTAAGGTTTTTCGAACTTAAATAAAAAGATATTAAATTTAGAGGAAAAGTTTAAAATATATAACTTTTAGATATTATATTCCGAAGCAAAATTCGTTTGAAGTTTTTAAATTTTTATTTATTTATATTAGTATTTTTTTATTTATTTAATTTAGTTGTGGCTAATATAAAGACGTGATGTTTCCCTTTCGACTACAACTAAGCAAAATCTCCTTAAAATAAGGATTTTAGTAGAGAAGCAGATAGATATTGGACGACAATGTTCCTGAGTGATTACATTTGAAATGTCAATCGCCATGTAAATCTTACCTAAAACGTTATACGTATAGAAATTTCAGAAATACAGCGTTTCCACCCAGAAAATTCTTTTGGTACAAATTTAATCGTTAATTTATTTAATTTTGCGCCAAATATTTAGATTCACAAACTATCTAACACATTTTTTAAAGCACTTCAGTATATGCTTAGTTTTGTTCTATTTTGGTTTTCAATTGAATACAGAGATTATAGAAAAGAACATTAATGAAGATGTTAGGAATATGGTTTAAAATTGTGGAAAGAGTTCCGAGACACCCAAAATTTGAAAATAAATAAGAAAGAGAAGGATAAAACAGGATTTTAAAATGCTTAATTGTAGTTAAATTTGACTGCATTTTTTTTTTTCGAAATTCAAATGATTTTTCCGAAATTGTTTATTACAATTGTTGAACAAATGTGAGGAAGGTTGCTGAAAAAATGTCCCAGTATTATTCTGTACAATTATATTTGTAATTACGACCACTAGCAGTGGGGAGAGTATTAAATGGGATATGCATGTTACTAGTAATAGTCTTGGAGGGGGCAGACTTGGACGTAGATGTATTTATTTTACTTTTGAAAGGAAGTTTAAAGTTAAAATGGAAAATTATTGTTTCAATATTATGAGAAGTATTTAGAATTAGCAGTCAATTGAATGGTTTAATATAATTTTAACTTTCGCTAGTAGCGTCATCTACAGTTAATTTAAGAAAATGCTGTATCATAGGCTGTATAATTTTTATTACAGTAAATTATTAATTTAAAATTAAAAAGAGAAAAATAACTAAAATGATAGTGTAATCCTGTTTGAGCACTTGGAAAAATTTGTAAAAGCTACTTTAATAAAATTAATTAAGAATGATTACACATACTCACACATTGTTCTTATAAAAGATATATATATATATATATATATATATATATATATATAACTCTTTCGTTGAATTAATTGCCGCTTAGAGAATTAACTGAAATGAATAAACAATCACTCAAAAAGAGTCAGAAGGAAAAAAAAATGGTTTGCTCTGAATGATTATATTTTAGATAGACCTGTGGATTTCATGATGCAGATACAAACCATCTTCTTTTTTCAAAACACAATACTAAAGATCACAATTTTTTCTCTCTCCCCATTTTTCAATGAAAAGAAATGAACTGCTCGCTGACACCATTACTATGAGTTTTATAATCACGAAAAACAAATTATTTTAAGCATTAAGGCATCGCATTCTTTTCTTATATTCCGTAATGAAGATTTTGCTGGCTCAATTCTCACGCAATGGCAGAGATTAAAAGGAGTTCAAAGATTCAATTTAGAATTTTTCGATCGCTTTTCCGACGTGCCATTCTGAGCTAAATTTTAAGCCCTTGGAAAAAATATGTAGAATAAAAATTCAGTTAAACTAATCTTCATGCATATTTGTCGAATGGGAAAATAATTAAAATTGCAAAATATGCTAAATAATTGTTAATTGTAATGCAATTTAATTAAAATCTAAATTTGATTAATAAAACTAATTACCATACTAAATCTTAATTGTATCTGCTGACGTTAAAAATTATAAGGTAGATGTATTTTTTTTGTTGTATATGCACATTTTTGAAATCTGAGAAAGCACGTAATATAAAAGTTATCCTAACAATTTATTTAGAGTGGCTTTAATCTTTCTCTGTGGTATTGACAAGGAGGCCGAGGCAAAAACGATCGTCCGATGTAGAACGTGGGAAAATCCTTGGAATGAAAGCGAGTGTTATGAGTGGTGAAACAGTTATTTCCAGGTCTATCGGTCATTCTGAAACGGCAATCAATATTTTTTATAGTATGGTAAATGGAATTCCACGGGAATTGCATAGAATGCAATAAAATGAAAAGTCGTCTTCTGAAATTATTTCTGCCTATCATGTACAGTCGAACTGTCTGCAATGGGTTTTAAGTTCTAACAAGAGTTCACATGACGTCAAAATTATAACCTCGACTATTACAGCATTGACAAAGAAGAGCTGATTAGCTGGCTTAGCATTTGCTTAAAAATTAGTGGGAAGATATAAGTAAATGGAAATATATAATTTTTTCAGAGGAGAAATTTTTTAATTTTGATGTACCAGGCGGCTTAAAATTGTTCTTGCATGATATTTAAAAAAATGAAACCTTACTATTCTAAGTGACAATATGGAGGGGGACCAGTCATAGTATGGGAAGTATTTGTTGTCAAAGGCACGTTACTATTTGTGGTAATTTATACCAAAATGAATGCTGTAAAGTATCAAGATATACTGGGAGATGCTATGTTTCCCAGGGAGCAATAATATGGATCCACTAGCCACATCAAGAGATTGGACATTTCAGCAAAATAGTACCAGCATCCATGTTGCTTGCTCAACAAAACCTTGGTTTGAAGCAAATGAGGTCCTTCTGCATATTTGTCCTTCCTGCTGTCCGTATTTAAACCTAATGGGAAATATGTGGGCATACTTAAGCAATCTGTTTATAACAACATGTTACAGTATCGAGAGGAAGACGAACTCATCAATGCGATCAGGAATGCTTGGGATAATATCAAACTGGAACTGCTACTGAACTTGCTGTAACGATGACTGATAGACTGATAAAAGACATTAAGGAAAAGAAAAGGCGAATAGGATATTGACTTTGTATTTTCGTTCAAATGTCCTCGCCCTTATATTTATTTCCACGATGAAGTGTATCATATTTCTAAATTATCATGTAATGCTTTGATCATATTTTGCATATGCTCATAACTCATATTTGTGTTTTTTAATTTTATTTTTAAGATGGATAGATGTTAAAGTTTTCGTGTTTAATCAAGCTACATATTTTTTATTCATATGCTTTGAGACCTTATAATTCTTTCCAGGGTCTTAAGAAAAATTACAGTACTGTTATCGCTTAATTTATACACATTTTACCAATAAGCCACACTAATGCAACTGTAACAATGTCCTCACCTAAATTTATTCATGAAACTTAAACAAAAAAAGTAATAAAAGTATGAAACGTACAATAATAAATTTTATTATAAAAGGACAATAACTTTTTCTAATTTAAGTGTCTATTTTTAAGTACTTTGGAAATCAACCTAATTTGAAACCAAAAAGTTTAAATTGCAATGCATATTTCAACGCAGCTAGGACATTGCGAAATTTTACAAATTAAAACACTAATAAATATACACTAATGGAAAAAAAATCCCAACACTAGGAAAGAGCTGTACTAGATAAACGAAATTTGGTAGGCTTGTTTATACATCTGAAAGATGACGTCGATTCAAATTTCGAGCTACGCGCGTAAATGTGGCGCTAGTAGCGACACTATGAATATGCAAATGAGGTTTACTTTAAATAAGCGCTTTAAGGTTCGTGATCGTTATTTACTGTTGAGATTTGACGTAGTGGGTTAATGTTAGTCAAGGATGCCTCTGAGAAGACGAAGAAGCCATTATTAACAGCTCACTGAGTTTGAACGAGGTCGTGTTGTAGGGCTACGAGAAGGTGGGTTTTCTTTCCACGATATTGCTAAAAGACTTGGCAGGAATGTAACCACTGTGCATGAGTATTGGCGGCAGAGGTCAAGGGAAGGTACTGCCTCAAGAAGACCAGGTTCCGGGCGGCCACGTGGTACTACTGAGAGGGAAGACCGTCGTATTCGGCGTATGGCTGTGGCTAATCGTACTGCGTCTGCAGCTGAAATTCGAGCTGCAGTTGGCACCACAGTGACACAACGAACTGTTACAAATCGGTTACTTCAAGGACAGCTCCGAGCCAGACGCCCTGTACAGTGCATTCCACTGACTCCAAAACACCGCCGTTTGCGACGTGAGTGGTGTCAAGCTAGAGCTCATTGGAGAACGGAGTGGAGATCTGTTGTGTTTTCTGATGAAAGCCGGTTCTGCCTTGGTCGCAGTGATAGCCGTTTGTTGGTTAGAAGGAGGCCAGGTAAACACCTGCTAGTGATCTGTCTGCGGCCTAAACACACAGGGCCTACTCCTGGAGTTATGGTTTGGGGAGCAATTTCGTATGACAGCAGGAGCAATCTCGTGGTTATCCCACGCACCTTGACTGCAAATTTGTACGTCAGTCTAGTGATACAACCTGCTGTGCTGCCATTCATGAACAGCATTCAAGGGGGTGTTTTCCAACAGGATAACGCTCGCCCTCATACCGCTGTTGTAACCCAACATGCTCTACAGAGTGTCGACATGTTGCCTTGGCCTGCTAGATCACCAGATCTTTCTCGAATCGAGCACGTACGGGACATCATTGGACGACAACTCCATCGTCATCTACAACCAGCATTAACCGTCCCTGCATTAACCGCCCAAGTGCAACAGGCATGGAACTCCATCCCACAAACTGATATCCGACACCTGTCCGACACAATGCATGCACGTTTGCATGCTTGCATTCAAAATTCTGGCGGTTAAACCAGTTACTAATGTACCAACATTTCACATTTGAAATGGCTCTTCTCGCCAATGGCTCTATTTGTGATCTTGAAACTTTAATCAATTAAATATGTTACCTAGACAAATGTATTCCTAAAATTTCATTTCTGTACAATAATTTTTTCTTGGTGTTGGGATTTTTTTTCCATCAGTGTATATAAACACGCAATTAAAAATTTAAATAATCACATTTGGAATGATGTTATTGTGCAATTTTCCCAATTTCTTATCAAAACAAATTTTTTCTTTTCTTTCCTTTTAAAACCTTAAACTGATATTTAGTGAGGGACAAATTTTTATTCTTTGGGAGGTATTGGAATCGAAAATAAAAGATATTTTCCTCAAACTTTAGTAAACTGCAGCATTCTTCAAAAGTAAATACAGTGTTACTTAATAAACTGATAATGAGATCTCTATATCCTTTTTTTTTCATTTACAGATGTACATGGTTAATCTGTTGGAAGTTACGATCTTTTCTCTCTTTTGCGAGCAATGAGGAACCATTGAAAACATCAAAATATTTCGTCCCTGTATTTAAAAAAATCTATGTATTTTAGAACAATCTAAATAAAGACACTTTCGGAATTATATATGTCTGTGAATATGAATACTCAAAAATTTAATCAAATAGTTAAATGAAATTGGATATCAAAACTGAAGATTGGGGCTGAATTTCGGATAGATCAAACGGATTTAAATGTATGCTAGATTCTCATCACTTTTGGAGACGCGTTACACAAAATACATCATCTTACAGCAACAAATGAGAAAATTTAGTGAAGAATGTTTTTATTGGTTAAAAATGTGGAAAATAGAAAAAAAGCAGAAAATAAGATTACCCTCTTTTTCAAAACAGCGAATATTTAAACATTTTGTAATAAATTTTAATTTATTTAAAGATAGTAAAGATTTGAATATTTCATAATACATCTAAATGTTTATTTTATTATTCCTGCCTTTTATTAAATTTTGCTTGTACTTTTAAGTACAGGGTGCCCATAAAATAACTTTATGTGCATTGATCCATTTTCTGTTAAAAATAAACTAAACGAAGCCAGATTTTGTACATAAAATATGGAAGGTATAAGGAATTGAATATTGTAAATAAATATGAATAAACGAAAGCGAATATAGATAAATAAAGAAATGAATGCATATAAACGAATGAAAAATTTCCAAAAGGAAAGTGTTGCATGTGGGGCATGGAGCTTTATGTAGATGAATAAAAACACATTTCAATCTGTATATCTTCCATTTCTGCATGCACAGCTTTTATCACTCGAAAATTGATGAAATTCGGCACTATCGATTTTCCAATCCTTCAATGTAGTCATTGACCCCTTTTCATTCCGTGAGTTCTAATATCTCACCAAACACAAACTTTAGTTATTTTGCAGAATTCAGCTCCCATGCTTTCTATAGTCTATGTATAAAGTTCAATTTCTTTCTGTTCATTTGTTTTAGCTGTAGATGCTACCAAACAGGGAAAATTATTTTATTATATCTCTACCTTGTATAAACAACTCCTAATTGCTCTATTCTATTAAATTTTCTAACATTTGAAATTTTTACTAACTATAACCATTAATAACATGACACACTATTTTTAATACAACGTACTTCAGCCAAAAGCTTGATTGATGAAGAGTTAGAATCTTCTTAACTACCTCTACGATGGGTTTTTTTTTTCAGATTCTTCAAGACTGAATCTTGTTATCTTGGAACTATGCCAATAGAGGATTGATGTTATAGAATTTTAGAAATTTATCTTCTTCCGATAATGAATACAGACGGCAATCAGCAATAAAGCTTGGCTCAATTATTGAATGAACTTAATTCCTAATGTGAAATATTTAAGACCAGTGATTATTTTAATATATTACTTTGAGTATTTCTTTATAGATTTATCAATATTTTGCTGGCATTTAATAAATATTAAAACTTGAAAAACTTACTTCATTTTTGCAAAGAAATTTGACTTAGTTTTTAAACATTTTGTTATTTCAATAATTCAATTAGCATTTCATTAATGTTAAATTTAAATCATTAAGCCTTCAATCATACTGGTTTTATTACAAAAACAACATGATTGGTTAAGAACTATGTGATCATATTTTTTTTTATTAAATTTACAAAAAGCATACTAATATTATTAAATCAATAAAAATCAGAAAATATACTTGTAATTAATTGAGGCAATAATACATTTTCAGCGTAGTCTTTTCTTAAAGGCGTTATTTATAATCACAGATTAGGAGTTTATACTTTATTAATCCCTAAAAGAGATATGGAGGGCCGTACTGATTTAAATATAACCCTCTTTGAACGTATAAACGTCAAAGTTTATGTTGAGATATTATAAATTAACACTTCTTACAAAAATTTCTCGAAAGTTTTGCTGCAATGAACACAAAAAATATATAGCCTTTTAAATATTCATATATGATAACAGATAAAATTAATATTACTTTCTTTAGTTTTGTAAATAGACTGAACGTTATTTATTATTAAAGCAACGAACTTTACTGCTTCGACAAATTTTATTTATATTCAAAAATAAGATACTTTTTTACTCTACACTAATAAAACTGCAAGGGGAATTTATTGCTGCTTTTCTGTATTGATCAGATGCATAATTTATGAATCAAAGATTAAATTAAATATCTTTTTTAGTTTCACTTTTAATACTTTATTTTTTTTTACTGGTTAATCTTAATACATATCTTTATCGTGGTAATACCTTGATTGTGAGGCAAGAACATGAAGAATTATTGCTATTTAACCATTTCGAAAACTGCTGGCCTATTAGCAAACATCATTTTTATAAATAGATGATATTATTTATTAACAAACTTGAAACATTTTATTTTAGGTAAAATTTAATTTCAGACATATATTATTTTTTCTTTTTGAATGCTTTTCTGATGCTCCCTTCCTCTGAAGAAAATTAATGAAAATGTTTTATCTTATGGATGAAATGAATAAGAAACTATATCAAAAGTAAGGGGGTTCGTAGCTTTCACCATAATATGTAAATTTACGAAAATTGATTTAAGAAATGTAGATATTATTTCTTTATAAGCAAATGGCTCTATCTTTTTCCCCATTAATACATCCTATTGCATTTCATTGTCCAATTGTATTAAATAATTTCAGAAATTAATGCATTTGTTAGTAATTTAATCAAAAAATACTTTTACCTTTCTATGTTGTTATTTGCAAGAAATTTGTTTTAAGCATTTTCCCCTCAATAATTGTAGATTTTAAAACTTACGTAAGTAGATGCAAACACCATGTCAGATGAAGCAACGCTCACTTGTTTACAAATTGAAGATCATCTACGATTTCAAAATTTCAAAATACAAAAAAAGCAACCATAAGTAATGAAAAGTGCAAAATACAGTTGGTGAAGAAATAAAAAAATCACAATTTTACTAGACATTAAAAATCAATTTGTTTTCATTATTTCAATTACTTTTCACTTTTGAGTGTGATTCTAGAAGTCATTTTTTATAAACTCATAAAATCAGTATTCGCGGCTGGCATGGAAAGGGTATGATTAAAAGCGCACATATTCATAAAGATGGAAAATTTTTTGAGAAATATTCTTTTTTTATTGTCAGCTTGAATTTGATCCTCTAAACCTATAATGTCTGAACCAACCTTGAAAATATCAATTAACTCAACAATGTCTGCACAATAAGCAAGCATAGAAAAATTTCGAGAGGACCGTAAGTGTTGTATAGTATTTAGTTTGTATTTTATCAACCTATCTAATTTTTGCACTTCATAATAGTCTGTCGAGTCCTGGTTAAAATCAATCAAGAATGAATTTTTCTAAATTTTGAACACTATATTTATCTAATTTTTACTACGAATTTGTAAACGAATGAAAATAAAAATAAAAGCTCCTTGCATATTAAAAATGAAAACAAAACTTATTCTTTTTTTTACTGTGGCGAAATTAGTATTTAGTGGCAGGATTACTAACAATTTAAATTATTAGGGTGCTCTAAAACTGACACAGGAATTCATCTTACAGTATAAGATAAGGAAAGGAGTGAGGGTTCACAAATTTTTACTGTGTTATTACTCCATTACTCCATTAAAGACCTTAGCTATTAAAGGAGCTACCTAATTTATCGTAGCATTTCCTTTTCTAATGGTATATTAAAACAAGAATAACAAAATTGCTGCTTACTAATGTGAAAGAATGTGGTTCTTTTTTTTGAAGCTCCAAAGTGGAAGCCGATACATTTAACATTTTCGTCTCATTAGTTTAACTAGTGTCTTATTCATTTTAAACCATAAATCCGGCAATTGTAGAAATATCTGATAGTTTAAATTGTAAACTATGCGACAAATTAATTGAGTTATCATCAAATCATTATCAAAAAGTGAGTTTTTCCTCCTCTTCTTATGCGAATAGCATTTTTTCAAAGCTTTTCTTGCGTTTTTCATGATTTATTTTTTAAATTCATTGCTGATTTCTGAATCAACCCATATTATACACAAATTTACTTTACCTGGATACTTAAAGAAGCGAAACATTTAATCATGACTAAATATTCATAATTCGTTTGTATATTAATTTTTTAATTGTGTGTTTATTTCAATCGCACTAAATGATCTGTTGCTAACTTATATATTTTATGAAATTTTAATCCTACTACACACTATGCCGAAAGTACTCTAATAACAGTTATAAATAATAGTTCAGACATCACGAATCATCAGTCACTTGGAAAAACATTGAGTGGACTCCGAAAAGAATATAGTTTTCTCAAAATCAGCAACTTGCTTCGTTTATGTGGGGAGAACGAGGTAACGAGCAAATAAGGGGAGGGATTCCATTTCTGATGGATTTTATTTTCTTCCTAACTGTTTATGTCTGGAAAAACCAGAGAAAGAAGCAGGCATTGTGTGCAGAAAGACATAAAACCATTCGAGTTAACGATGCTCCGTGAATAAACATGGATTTAAAAACAGTTTTGCTAATAGCGAAAATCTAAAGATCCTTTCCAAATGATCGTACTTTGTTTACGGAATGATGAAATAGCAATAAAATGTCTCTTTTCTTGAGATAAATACATCGGATCAATCATTTATTGCGCGGTATAAAAACTGCTGTTGATCGGTCGATGAGTGCAGCACGCAATGTTGTGAAGAAAGAAAGGGTAACGATGTTCATTGAAATACAGTTTGAATGACTTTTTAAGACTCCCATTCAATCCTTAAAAAATGTTGTTATGAATGATAACATGCAGGAAAGTTTTGTATTGAAATGCTTTGGGCATTAGGTTCTCAAAATAACGTAGTTTTTTAAGTTCAGTATTTTAATTTTAAGATGGGTTGCAGTTTTATTAGTTATGAGTTCTGCTACAAATTTTATGATCATTTTTGTGGCAATACATTTTTATTTATTTTTAATTAACCTCAAGGTATTAACAACGTTTTTTTTTTAATTTTTTAAAATTAAAGAAGCATTAAGTAAGTTATGAAGAGATCATTTCTAATTTTTTTTTGAAGATTCACATTTTTAATAATTAAATAAACAATTTTGGCATGAAATTGAAACATAAATAATTACAAATAAATAAAATGAAGCGTTCGAAAAGGAAAACTAAATAAATAGAAAATGTATATTTTCTCGGTTCGTATCCAGAGAAGTAAAAATTCTGCAGCTTTCAGTCGATACATTTTTTGTGTTGATTTGGAAACAACAACAAAAGACTTTTGATTTTTGCAAATATGCCAGCATTACAATTCCAAAAGGCCTCAATTATTTGCATTTCAAAACAATTTTCGTTATTCAACTATATTATTTTTTGGAAAGCTGAGTTACACAAATACAATTCCTAGCACATAATTTTTATTTTCTTTCTCGGTATGTCACTATCTCCCTGAGATATCTTAACGTTTAACTTTTCAAATTATTGGGTTGTTCGGAAAGTCATTTCGTATTTTTGTGTCAAAATGAAAAGAAATTTTCGTTTAATGAATAAATTATTTATTAAATTATAAAATTGCCATTCTAGTCTAATACCTTTTGCCATATTTTTGGTAGTAACATGATTACACGCTCATAAAAGTTTTGATCTTTGCTGTAAAAAAAAACTGATCGAGGTGGTTTTTGGCCTCCTCATTTGAAGGAAAAATTTTGCAAATCAGTTCTGGTACTGATGTACTGTTAACACATCTTCTCCACACATATTGGCTAATTTATTTCTGGCTTGAACAGCATTTTTACCTTTTATAGCAAAAAAGAAAAAAAATGACGAAAATGCTGTTTATTGCTCTCCATATTTAAAAGGGCACCATCCAAAAACTACTGCGAAGAATCAGCTGCACTTTTTCACACTCAAGCCTTGCTATATCAGCTCTTAAAACATAAAATTATTTTGCGGTTTAAGTATGAAATTGGGTGCGAAAAATGCAATTAAATCCTTTGTCAGGAAAAAACGAAATTACTTTCCGAACAACCTAATACAATTCTCTTCCACTAAATTTGAAGTTGTCGCTTTGATTCCAGTGAAGTTGTAACTCGCGCAATGAATAAAATTATGCTTCATTAAGTATATTTCTTTCAACTCATGATGATGCATGATGTACTACTACACAAGTATTCGAGTTAAATGATTTCATATTTTGAAGAAATTTACATTTCTGAAATAAATTTTTCAATCTAAATTTGTGATTAAAGCCTCTAAATTTAGAAGTGAGCATATGTCTGTAAATTTTGTTGATAAAAGCATGCCATTTTGTTTGTCCGTAGGTGAATGTAAGAGAAATATTTTACACTGGGATCATATAGAAACTGAATGCTTTTAATTTATTATTATTAATTTCAAAGGGTTTTCACAAAACTGTTCATCCTATTTAATGAAACTTTGTAGTTGAAAGTATGTGTCTAAATGCAATATTTATATGTCTATAAACAATATTTACGCAAAACTATTATTTTATGAAGTGTGCAATTAAATATGTATAAAATATAAATTTGTATTTGAAAGCATATGGCTAAATGCAATGTTTTGAGAAGCAAGTACTTCTGATGTTTTTGGAGGCACCTTGCATATTGAAATAAATTACATCGTGCAATTAAAATAAACCGATTTATTTCAAGCTTTTATTTAGTAATTAAGCAAAATTACTATTTTATGAAATATACAACTAAGTATAAATATTGAACATAAAAATTGCTACAAACCATTTAAATCAATCACCTACATACGAAATACATTACATACCAAATATGATTCTAAAATATAAATTATCATATGCACATAATAATAACATAAAAACCAACATTTAGGAGCTAAAATACATCTAAATTTTATTTAATCCAGATATATAGTATAAATGAAAATCCTTTATGGCTTTAACATTTAAAGCAAGAAAAAATTGCCATTTTTTGGGGAGCTGCACATTAAAGCATATCATTAGAAATTTTGGATTTTTTAGTAATTCACATACATTTAATAAACATTATTAATCTGATCATAGAATAAATACTTCAATTAATTTGTTTTGAATGCTCATATATTCATTTGATTTGCTCATGAATCCGAAATGCTTAAATTTCATAATCATATTCTTAGGAGTTTTTTTTATGTCTTCAAATTTCATTGCAGATGAATGTGGCTAACTTCTCTGCAGTTAATTAACTTCAGATTTTTGATAAAAAATATTTATACTTTTTACTACATTGATAAAAGCAATTTTAAAAAAAGTATTTTATAATCATCTTGCCCCTGAAAAGGTTTGAAAATCTGAAAGGAAAATTTATTTTAAATTATTAAAATTATTATTATTTAAATTAAATATTAACCTTGAATAACATGCAAAATTTTTTATAAATGGTTAATTTTATGAATTCAAAGGTTTTTACAAGAATATTTCACAATATATTTTTAAAAACCTATAAATTGATTCTGGATGTTTTCAATACAAGTGTAGTAAATTTTCAAAGAAAGTTTTCTGCATTCCAACTTCAACATTTTCACCAATTTTGTCATATACCTAGCGTATATCGATTCATCCAGTTTTCTGCGCTTTTTCAAATCATTCGTAAATGCTTTAAATCAACACAAAATTTACATGGAATGCATAAATAACTCAAATCTTTCATAGATTCTCATTTCAGTCGAAAAGTCAAAGCATTTCGAAAATTGAAGGAAAGGAAATAGAAATGGATGCTTTATTTACGAAAACTTATAAACTATATCTAGTATTAAAAAAAATCAGAGCTAATAAGTTCATTTTCCAAATCTTTTATGAAGCTAAATAATTTAATAAAAGTCAGTGTTTTTTTGTGTCTGTTTTCGAAATATAAATTTCGGAGGGTTTTTTTCCAGGCTTTGAGGTCACTTTGTCATTATTTTCTTTCAGAAACAAATTTTGCGAAGAATTTGTTTTAAAGAAGAGCGTTTAAGGTCTGTAAAAGCTTAGTCTCTCAATCAATTTTTTCCAACTTTCAAATGTATATTCTTTAAAATAACATTATTTTAAAAAATTCCATTTAGAGTCAGTTTTATTTGCTTCAAAATAAAACTAGCTGAAGACAAAAATCAGGTTAAATTTTCTAGATATCTCATTTCAAATTAGACACAGTACTTTAATATTAAAATTATTAAATGTGTAAGAAACATAAGAAATATACTCTAAAAAGTTCTCACCAAATTTAATCAATTTAATAGTTTGATAGAAAAGGTAAATTATAATGTATTTGTTAATATTAAAATTCATTGGTAATAGATGCCTTCATTTAACCTAACTAATTCATTATGGAAAGGAAACGTTTTCAAATTGGCTGGATGTGAAAAGGCGTTCAATATTTGTTTTCACTAATCATTTAAGAATAACTTTAATTTATCTTAAAATAATCTAACTCGACTTTGGGCGCACAATACATGTGGATGAGAAGTTTCTGGTAGTTTGGTTGATTCTTGTTTCCTTGATGGATAAAATAATGGTGCGAAGTTTGCTACATCCATGCTGGACATACCTACTATAAGAGGGCTTGTAACATGGTGAAGACATTTGGGACTCAACCGTGCTACTAACTTGAGAAGTCTTTTTCTTTTAAATTAATCTCAAAGCCAATATCGATCGATAAATTTTACTTGCATGTATTAGCATAGATTTATGAAATATTTCTTCTCTACTGCTTTCTGTAATTTTCATTATGTGTTTGGCAAAAGACAAAAAAAATTCAAAACAATCCGCAACAAATCCTTCAAATATATACAAATATTCAGATCTAAAAACATTATCAGAATAGCGATATCGAAAAGATAATTTACCTCCTTTTAAAGTTACTGGATTTTTTTCAAATAGCGTTAAAACAAGAAAGTATCTCTTTTCATTGAGATTAGAAACTAAACTATGCTTTATAGCTGATTATTTGTTATGAATTTCAGGAGAAGAAGACAGGATATAACATTTTGTCTTTAAAAATAATACAGGAAACATTGATAAACCCTGTAGGAAGAAAAATTGATTATAGCTTAACATCAAAAATCTCCCTCCCTCCCTCCTAGTTACAGATATTTGAAATTTTCTAAACTAACTAGAGGCGACTGTTCGTCATAAAGCTTTTTTAACATAACCTGATTTTTTTTACACAACTTGAGTAGATTTCCAGGAGAAAGAGAAAAGAATGCATCTCTTAGTTTTTTTTTACCCAATTTGTTTAAATCATTTTAATTTATCGGAATAAGAATAACAAAAACGTGATTTTTCCTCTAAATACAATCACTTCCTAAATTTTGATCTCCTTGATTGATAACTTCACCCAAGGCAAGCGACTTGTCTACTCTATTCGAGTTACACCACAGCTCGGGAATGCTTATCGTTTGATGGCGTAGAGTGTCTCGGATTTTTTTCTGAAAAAATAAAATTCAGACACTCATAATTACTCTTTCTGATCGACTTTTCCTTCTTGAAACTTCTATAAAATAAGAAAAATAGATCTATAAAAAATAATGAGACTATTCCCACTACGATCTAGGTGCAAGCTGATGTGAATTCTAATGAATATCTGTGAAGTTATCTGCTGAAGTTTATTTAAGAAGTGTGTTCATCCTGAGCCACAGAGAACCACTGTCATCCTTTTGTTAAGACGGACAGAACAAAGCCAGCTCTGAGTTAAGTCCGAAATCTATACTGTTTTCGCAGGGTCGAATTATTAAATAAGCGAAGTAGTCAGTTGAGTAGGGACAATACAATGTTAGGGAGAAGTCACATGATTTTCAGATTATTCTGCGGTATTTTGGAAGTTACTTAATTTTATGACTTCATTTAAATATATAGAGGTGCAATCAAACTTATCCAAATAAAAATTAAGTTTTGGTTTAATCTAATTTTGGAACATTATTAGAATAACATTCTCAGTTAACTGCCATTTGCAAGAATTATATTATACTACTTTATAATTGTAAAAAATGAGAAGCGTTTTAAGTAATATAATATCCGATTCTATAATTACATATTATCTAGATTATTTTAAGAATTTTTTTACTAAAAACTCAAATTTAAATGATGCAATTTTTATTCTGTATATATTGGAGCCAGCTTTTTAGAAAGGCGATAAACAACTATGCATTTTGCAATCAAAATCTGCAAATTAAATATATTTATATAAAGGTTAAATTAAGATTTATAAAAAAATATCTATTTATGAAAGCTTGGAAAAGAAAAGAAGCTCCGATATTTTCTGAGGGTGTCTGTAGGAGGCTTTATTTATTTTTGCATCTAAGAAAGCTCGGATTTTTCTCCTTGATGAAAAATTGTTTTCCAACAAGATTATCAATATTTTTTTTCTGTCAATGTATTTTTTTGATGTTCTTAAAGTTATTATGTAGACCGAAATAGTGTTCATTTAGTGTAGTTGTTAAATTTTTATGAAAATACTTAAGTATAAATTTTATTTATTTTTAATAACAAATAAGCTTGTTTACATTTTCTATCTTTTTATTTTAAATTAATAAACCATCTAAAATTTTTTGCCGAATCATAATTATTTACACACACTAGGTGATGACTAGATGTTTTCATTGCTCTAGACATGAATATTAATATATTCTTTAATAGTTGTAAATTTAACCTTGTTTATGTTCATTAAAGTAATACAATGAATAAAATAATAGAAATATTTTATCAGCATTATATTTATGTAAGATTTAAGCAATACCTTAAAAATAGAAGAGAGCAAAAGATAAGACGAAGTATATTCGAATAAATTAATTTAGGAGTCTAGAATTTTTATCTCAGAAAGAACAGTGACGAGACAGAATAAAATAGAGAGACTTCCAGTGATATTTCCGCACAAGAAAAATGTCAACTGACTGAAAGAATATAAGATATTGTTTCGTTGGGCTCCGTGAAATCACATCACTGTTCTATATCATGCATTTGAGCTTAACAATTTACGAATGAGTCTCCAATAATTCTATGTCTGGGATTTCAGCCGGTAAAAGAACAATATTTTTCTACGAAATGCAAGATCCACTATTTTTTATGATAAACTAGATAGCATCTGCATTATATTACGGTTTATTCCGTCAGAAACTTTCAGATATCGGGACGTGTTTATATTTAGCAAAGGTAT
The DNA here is from genome assembly GCA_026543055.1 of Argiope trifasciata. Taxonomy (NCBI): domain Eukaryota; kingdom Metazoa; phylum Arthropoda; class Arachnida; order Araneae; family Araneidae; genus Argiope; species Argiope trifasciata. The sequence goes on along the minus strand of JAPMOQ010023642.1, from coordinate 14,268,002 downwards.
TTCTGACAGAAATGGTCTGAAATTGTTGCATTAACTAATGTTTTTCCAATTTTTAAAGGAATTTCTTTCCAAATATAGCAAATAATAGATATACCTATATATTTAACTAAGAACTGTTTATCAAAACTGATAGCAAAAGGATTCATAAACTTTTATTACTTAAAAATGAAAAGATTTTTTTTTCTTCTTAAAAGTAAAAAATTGTTAATGCAGTCAAGAATTAATGGAGACCATATTAGAGTACTATCACTTTAAAGAGCAATCTTGCTCGGTCCTGGAATCCTTTGCTAGGGGTAGAGCTTCTTTTCCGTGAACTGGGCTTCTTGGGTTGGAGTCCTGCTTAGGGCTTTGTTGTTTCTTTACGCTGCGTTCTTTTTGTGAAGTGTGTAAAAGTGCCCCCTATTAAAAAGAGTTATGCAAGAGCTTGTCATCTTCATGTGAGATAAATTCAGACTTCCACCCTCGGTTGTTCAGGGTTTTGTACCCTCAGAAGCTACGGCACGTCTTTTCCCTGGATCTCTTTTCTAGGCTTTAATTGGTGTTCAATTCCAGGGGGGGGGGAAAGCAACAAACATCCTATGTAATTGAATATAGTGCACAAATCGAATCAAATTATAATAATGAATATAATCGAATGCAGCAAGCATTAAATGTGAATTATTTTTAATATACTTGATTTTTATATTGTACCATTTATTTGATATCTTTATCCTTGTTCTTAAATATATTTTATGTTTATTGATTTTCATGTATAGTTTCTGTAGGATTCCATTTTGTTCATTTGAATTTTTTAAAGTGATAAATAATGTTCAGTTTCCAAGAAAAAAGAATTATAATTTCAGATTTTAGATGAAAGCTAATCTTAATCAACTAGATGAATTTCAAATTCAAAAATGTATTTAATGCTTACGAAAAAAATAAAACCTGCTCCGTTTATCAAGGGAAGAAAGAAAAACTTATAAGCTTACAAGAAAAATAGCAAGGTTTGAAAAAGAAAATAAAACACCTTTCTGAAGAAAAACGCATTTTCTTACGGTAATTTTATTAATTCTATCGGCATATTTCTTTAAAGGTATGCAGTAACGGAAAGGAGGTTTTACTTGTACGTAACTTCAGCCCAGTTTTGGCAAAAGCCGTTCTTTTCTTGCTAGGTGTTTGAATAATATTTTGCTTTTTCTTGCAATCATAATTCAATTGCGTACTTATAGATTTATCCAGATAAAAATTTAGAAGGAAAAAGCGGAAGACAAGGAGTAAAGAAAAAACAGTAAAAAACATTTTAAAAAATTCGTCCTTATTCTTCGAAAATAAATGGAAGTTCCAGGAAAAAGGAAAAAAAAAGAAATCAGAAAGATTATAAATTGTTTAGGAAAAAGGGTTTAGGTGCTTTTATATGAATGATAACAAGATTTCTTAAGCCTTATTCTCTATCAGCATTTTACCATAAAGAGAAAAAATACTCCGTGATTGCAGATATGCTTAGAATTCCCCTCCACTCATTTTATGAGCGCGTAAACTATGATATTAAAATATGCTATCGAAGCATTAATGTTGGAAGATCAGAATTTTGGCACGTTTATTGAAACCTTTTATAACTAAATGGTATGGCAGAATTCGTATATATATATATATATATATATATATATATATGTATGTATGTATGTATGTATGTATGTATGTATATATACTGATAGGAAAAAAAAATAACAACACTAGGAAGGAGCTGTGCTAGATAAAAGAAATTTGGTAGGCGTGTTTATAAACCTGAAAGATGACGTCGATTCAAATTTCGAGCTACGCGCGTAAGTGTGGCGCTAGTAGCGACACCATGAACATGCAAATGAGGTTTGCTTTAAATAAGCGCTGTAAGGTTCGTGATCGTTATTTACAGTTGAGATTTGACGTAGTGGGTTAATTTTAGTCAAGGATGCCTCTGAGAAGACGAAGAAGCCATTATCAACAGCTCACTGAGTTTGAACGAGGTCGTGTTGTTGGGCTACGAGAAGGTGGGTTTTCTTTCCGCGATATTGCTAAAAGACTTGGCAGGAATGTATCCACTGTGCATGAGTATTGGCGGCAGTGGTCGAAGGAAGGTACTGTCTCAAGAAGACCAGGTTTCGGGCGGCCACGTGGTACTACTGAGAGGGAAGACCGTCGTATTCAGTGTATGGCTGGGGCTAATCGTACTGCGTCTGCAGCTGAAATTCGAGCTGCAGTTGGCACCACAGTGACACTACGAACTGTTACAAATCGGTTAGTTCAAGGACAGCTCCGAGCCAGACGCCCTGTACAGTGATTTGACTGTCTCCAAACCACTGCCGTTTGCGACGTGAGTGGTGTCAAGCTAGAGCTCATTGGAGGACGGAATGAAGTTGCACGTTTGCATGCTTGCATTCAAAATTCTGGCGGTTACACCGGTTACTAATGTACGGTTACTTTAATCAATTAAATATGTTACTTAGACAAATGTATTTCTAAAATTTCATTACAGTACAATCATTTTTTCTTGGTGTTGGGATTTTTTCCCCATCAGTGTCTATATATATATATATATATATATAATCATAAAATTATTAAAACCATCAAAATCCATTTCTTGATCAACAAAATTAAAATGAAACCAACTAGGTCGAAAACGAAATTAAAACTCAATTCAGAATTACACGCAAAAGTTCACAAAATGAAAGGTAATTGAATAAGACCCAAATAATGAAAAGTAAATGAATAAGAACCCAATAATGAAATAAACCTACAATACAATATTCAAAGAGTATTTAAACGAAACAGAAGTAAAAACGGCAACGAAACCAAAACCGGAACTAAAAATCATTACTGATTAAACAAGTTATAAGAATTAAAAGTTTTTAAATCAATCATTGTATTTAGAGAGCGCAAATGCAGCTACAACCAAAATGCAAATGAATATAAATTAATTAACAAAATAAGAAAACCTAATCAAAATAATCCATAGAAAAATCATTAGAAAAAAATAGTCAATAAAAAAGGAATCCGGCCTGAAAACTTCATCAGGAGCCACTTTCAAGCTGGGATTCTAAAACAGGGAATTTTTTTCTGTGAGGCGTCGATGGACAATGTCCGAAAGTACTGACGCCTCGTGGCCCGAAAAATCCCCCGAAGATGAAAGCAAAAGAGACATACCAATTCCAACATTAAAAGACAAAAACAAATCAAAACATCAACAAATGAAACAAATATATATACAAAAGGTAAAACCATATAAGAAAGATCATAATTAATGACAAAATTAAGAAAAATCAGTTCCCTGACCTGTCCGCTAGTTATCCGCCATTCTTCTCCGCCAACAAAAAACAACACCGTGAAACTAAACATAAAGGTGATTTTTTAGCGCCATCTATTTCACTAATATTTCATTATTTCTTTTTTTATTAAAATATTGATATTACAGTAGTTTTTGGGAAAATCATTATTGTTTAAATTTTTAATAAAACTATTTGTTGCTTTTATAAAAGAAATTTTGTTATTACAAATTGTTTTAATTTTATTAAATTGTGAGAAAAGTACATTTTTGAAAATTTTAGAGTTAAGATTAGAGTGATAATTACAGAGTTTAATTATATTAAATTTGAATTCGTCTCTTTTATCATAAATACCGACTATTGTTTTTCCATTATCAATTTTGATCCTTAGATCCAGATAAGTAGCTTCAAGATTATCACTATTTGTTTCTTTTAAAGTTAATTCTTTAGGATAGCAGTTAGTAACAATATTGGTATTATCCAAGTTAATCAAAATCAAATCATCAATAAATCGCCAACCGTTTATTAAGTAATTATTAATTATTTTTTTCTCGTAGTAATGAAGGAAAATGTTAGCTAAAGCACTTGAAAAAGCTGTACCCATTGGGATACCTTTAACCTGTTTATAAAAATCAATACCATTAAATATATAATTTTCGGTAATATTAAAATTGCATAAAGCCAGCCAGTCATTTTTATTAATTATATTTTCATTTAAATATTCATAATATATATGAGTACAGACATTTAATAATTTCTCATGGGGCAGGTTGGTGTATAAATTTTCAAAGTCAAAAGTATTAATTTTATAAATTTTGTTATCTTTTAAGAAATCCAAAATCTTTTTGTTATTATTAATGACAAAACATTCTTCTTCTTCTATTTTATTTAAGATAATTTTTAGGAATTTGAAAAATTGCTTCCCCATGTAGTAATTATAACTGCCTGTACTACAGGTAACAAATCTAAATTTAATTGGTTTTTTGTGAAATTTAACAGTGGGGAACAAATAAGGATACTTCAGAGAGCATGTTTTAATTTTAATTTTTTTAGCGAAAGCTAACAATCTTTTGTCTAGTTCTTTTTTATTAGAATTAACCAAATTATAGGTAGAATTGGAATTATATTCACTAATTAAAAGTTCTTTATAATAGTGCTTACACATAATACAGAAATTGTTTGATGATTTGTCTATAACTGTTATAATAAATTTTTCTTTTAGATTTTTTATTTCTTTTTTTATTGATTTTGTAGCATAAAATCCCCGTTCTTTTATTTTAATTTTACCCATATTATACTTAGTTTTAATTTCTCCTAAGACCCTAATTTTCCATTCATTAAATCCCTCTGGAGGCCAATTATATTTTCGAGAAATTTTAGATATAAAAATGTCTAAATCGCGCCCAATAGAAATCAACACTTTTTTATTGTTTAATCTTTCTCTAAGTCTAAATTTAGTTCCCTTTTCCATAAGATCCCTTAATGGGCTAGAATCTATAATTTTTAAATCACCTGTTACCACATGCCCTTTCTCCTTATCTACATAGTCCTTATAGATTTCTTTATCACAATGACAGTCAGTTTTGTTTATTTTATTTAAATTTTTGCTATAGAAATTGTAGTTACAAATATTTTTCTTTAAAGTTGCTGTATAGCTGAATGCAATTGAAACTATTGTAT
>JAPMOQ010023642.1:14040505-14262644 GCA_026543055.1 Argiope trifasciata | reverse complement strand
CGAGATCCACAGTATCAAGAGTGTGCCGAGAGTATGAAATTTCAGGCATCACATCCCATCATGGACAGCGCAGTGGGCGACCACCTGCACTTAACGACCGAGACCACCGACGTCTGTGTAGAATGGTCAGTGTTAATAGACACGCAACAACTGCAGGAATCAATGTGGAACGTACGAGGGACGTGTCCGATAGGACTGTGCGGCGAAATTTGTCTTCCTTGGGCTATGACAGTAGAAGACCGACTCGAGTGCCTTTACTGACAGCACGACATCACCTGCAGCGATTCTCCTGGGCTCGTGAGCATATCGACTGGTCCCTAGACCAGTGGAAAACCGTGGCGTGGTCATATGAGTTACGATTTCAGTTGTTACGAGCTGATGGTAGAGTTCGAGTGTGGCGCAGACCCCACGAAGCCATGGACCCAAACTGTCAGCAAAGCACTGTTCAAGCTGGTGGTGGCTGCATAATGGTGTGGGCTGTTTTTACATGGCATGGACTCGGTCCTCTGGTGGAACTGAACTTATCATTGACTGGAAATGGTTATGTTCAGCTGTTTGCAGATCACTTGCAGCCATTCATGGACTTCACGTATCCACACAACGATGGGATTTTTATGGATGACAATGCGCCATGTCACCGGGCCAGAACTGTTCGCGATTGGTTTAAAGGACATTCCGGACAATTCCAGCACATGATCTGGCCACCTAGATCGCCCGATATGAATCCCATAGAGCATTTATGCCGAGCCGTTCGTGCCCAAACTCCTGCACCATCCACACTTTCACAATTATGGACGTCTATACAGACAGCATGGCTCAATATTCCTGCAGAGGACTTCCAACGACTTGTGGACTCCATGACACGTCGGGTTGTTGCACTTCTCCGGGCAAAAGGAGGACCGACACGATATTAACAGTCATCCCATGACTTTTGTCACTTCAGTGTATATATGTGTGTGTGTGTGTGTGTGTGTGTGTGTGTGTACATGGATAATGATATCTCTTAATCTAAATACATAAATTAAGCCCTAATTAATTACCTAATTTCTATCTTAATTCAACACATTTTCATTCCAAAATGGTCTTATATTTCCCAAATCAATTTTACTTTAAGTAAAATACTATTAAAAAAAATCGTTAATCACTGCATAATTTAAATATCAATTGCAAAATGTATTAAAATAAATATAACAATGAAAACATTTTAACCCTCCAAGCTGCGAAGTCGCTTTTTTTTTTTTCAGAAAAGCACATCCACTCTGGGACGGGCGGAGTCGTGTTTTTTCAATCTGCTCAGTTGTTTCAAAGATGGGCCCAAATGGTTTTTTCCTACTTTCAATTGAACTGTCGAAAGGGCGTCATCGTGTTTTTTTGCCTATACCATCCCCATCCATTAATGAGATTTTTGTCAGAGATAGATCACTTTATGGTAAGAGAAGACTACCAGTTGGAAGCCCCCCCCCCCAAAAAAAAGCTCTCAGTGCTCTTAAAAGAACTCCTTATTGTTAAAATGGTTAAGTAAGAAGTATTTCATTTGGTTTTCAGAGACTTGAGGGAAAAAATCTTCTCACTAAATTTTACTTATCAAAATAATAATTTAAGAACTTATTCCTTAATAAAGCAAAATATTTCTGAACAACTTTTCCGGTAAAATGCTGCTAATAAAAAGTTTAAAGCCTTCAAAATAATTATAAAATTAAAAGGAATTTATTTTATTTATTTATTTAACTACTTTGCCTCAAAATTCATAACATGAATACGTTAGTAGATCTTCTACTAAGAAATCAAGACTGTTTGTTAAAATTTGATTTTTATGTAAAAATGTTTCAGTTTTCTTGTTCATTTTTTTAAATACGGCATAAAGTCTTGCAAAGAATTTCGTGTTTTAATTTAATTATTTGTGTTTAATTTAATTTTTCTTGTTTTATTTTATTTAATCCACTGCAATATAAATTTATATTACAGCTTCCGAATTAAAAATTGTAATATATTTATACTACAGCCATACTATTAAATTCGATTTTTGTAAATTGCGAGAAACAAATATCGCTAAAAAATTAACTGCACATAAACAGCTGGTCCTAGATTTATAAAATTTGGTACATAATTAATTACTGAACAACATACATTCAATGAAGAAAATCCTCTTCAAAAATGTTAATTTTTTATGTATTAAATCTTAATCAATCGTAAAAACTTATTGGCAATTGTTGCATCACATTAAAATTCAAAAATTGTTTCCAAAACAAAATTTTTCTTTTCAGGAAAATTGTTTTTTTTTCAGATTTTATAAACAATTTAAAATTAATTTTAGAAAGAATTTTTAACAATTCATTTTTATTGAAATGAAATTGAAATCGATTTCGCTATTTTACCATAACGTTCCGTCGTTAGTTTCTTAACGTTGAGAAAAAATATCTGTTTTTTTAAAACAGTAACTTCTGTTAAAGATTTTAAGAACTTTTTAATGAGTTATTTAATCAGCATGATGTACGAATATTTCACATGATATGATATAATTGATGAAATCAAGACTTTGATGATGAATGAATGAGTACTTTAATGAGAACTTGAAAATAGTTAGGGAACTATTTAAAAATGTGACGTATGAGATACTTTATATGCATTGCAACTATCCTAATTCCAATAAATAATTTTCTAAAACAATTTTTAAAAAAGTTTTTACAATTTCAAATGATGTCTTACTAACTGTTTCAAAATGTTTCTAGAGATTAAATTTGAAAAGAAAAAAAGTTACGTTTTAGCGATTCATTCTGGAGAATCATGAAGAAATAGGAATAGTGAGCGCACTGTTTATTATGAAATGAGCACTGGCTTGAAAATAGAAATAAAATGCTCAACGCATATTAAATTTTCACTACTTTATTAAATTTAATTTATGATTTATATCTGATTCTATTCCTGATTAATGTACTGTATTCTATACTCTAATCAATGTTCAATTAATTTTTTTGCATTCAGTGCGTAATTAATGAGTCATTCATATAAGCTGTAGATTTTTGAACAGTATATAAATCAAAGAAATAGTATTTAAATATGAGGAACTTATTTTCAAATAAATACTTCAGTTTCTTCGAAATCAGATTCTTTGAATTAGAAAAACATTAAAAAAAACTGTAAGAAGAATCAACCCAAACATTTTGATTGAAAATTAGAAAAATTAATTTTGAAGATTCCTTAGTTGCTATATATATGTTCTTGTTATAATTCCCAAAAACATTAAATTCGGTTTATATTATCTTTTGCCTTGATTTTATTGACGAATATGGGAAATGCGAAATAGTTAAATTTGAAACATTCGATTCATACGCTTACACATTCTGGCATTTACAGCTTTAAAAAAATGTGCCTATCTGTTAACTCTGATGTTTTCAAAAGATAGATTCTAAGACAGATTGTGTTGAAGCATTGAAAAATGTTTTCTTGCCAAAAGTGACATTTGATTTAAAAACAAAATTGTATTAAAACTGAAAAATAACTTTTTATTCAAAACAGGCAGAAGTATATTAAGATAAAATCTTTTTTAACAACTATATTTAAGAAAAATCAAAATTCATTATTTTTACAAAAGATTTTGGATTTATCTCTTGCAAATATTTTAATAACTAAGGCAATCTTTACATATAAAATAAATAACGAAAACTACTGTGGGTGAAAGGCAATTAAAATCGCTTCATATCTCACTAAAAATTGATTTTATCAGCTTCTAATTTTCAAAATGTTCGTGAAAAATTTCTTTTATTTCCTTTCAATTTTCTTTGAAAATTGTCTTACAATTTTGAATAAAAAATTGAAAGATCTTATTATTATTCAATTTAAGAACGCCCTTAAGTGACATTTTCAAATATTTACATTAATTCCAAAAGCTTAAATATGCAGCTTTGAAAAGTTTGTCAAAGAATTATTCAAGCATATGCTCATATATGAAAGAAAAACCGACATTAATTGGTGAGATGTTATAATTAAGATGTAAATTTTTCACCTCTCAGTGTAAATGATATCTTAAATTACGTCTCTAAATAAAGTGTAGGAAATACAAATTTTGAAAATTATATGCTTTCGGGGAAATTTTTTTTTATTTGCATTAAATATTACTTATATTATTTGCAGAAAAAGTGTAAATGTGTAGCATGATTTTAGCACGTTTATATTCTAAATGCGTTTCTTCGTTTTCACATAATTGTTTAATAAAAAGACAATTTATAGCACAACGTATTTGCAGATTTGTGATAGTCAATTTAATTACAAACATTTTCGTTTAAAAATTTAAGACCTCTGATGGAAAATATTTTTTCCCAGTCCAAGATGTGAATTCGTATCGCCGTTTAATTTGATACTACATATTGCTAATACGAAAAAAAAAAAAGAAAGTAGTGAAGAGGAAGGGGGGGGGGATGGTCAATCAGTGATATAAGATAAGATAGCCAGATAGATTACAAACCAGACTTCCCACTGGGTTAATTGGAACCCCGCGTCTGAGAAGGAGGGGGAAAGAAAAATCCTTTTTTTTCTTCCCGGACACTCTCTCGTGCGAAGCTGATATTTTTTTGAAGCATTCTTTTGACGGATAGATGTATATTTTTGAGAAGCCATACGCAGAATAATTGGCCGCTCGGAGGGTTAAAATTATTGTTTGAGAGCAACTAAAGAAAAACAGCTCTTTAAAAGCTAAGCTCATACGTTATTAGAATTTTTCATTGACTTATTTGATTTCAAAAAATTCAAATGAAACTTTCTTGATGTAGATTTATTTGGAATCTTCTTTAATATTTATAATTCAATTTAATGAAACAGAACCATGGAATTTTCTTTCTCTGAAGAGGAGTTTTCTTTGATTGTTTTTATTCATTTCGAACAACTGCATTTCAAATACATTCTAAATTAAAAAGTAAAATATTTGCAAAATAAATTAATAATTTTTTAATTTCATTTTTTAAATCGTTCAGGTATTTTTCTAAAAAAAAAATCAAATAATGCATACGAAAGTAATTATGTGTATCACTAACGTTAAGATGAGTTTTTAAAAAACTAAAAGTAAACTTAGCCCTTTAAGTGGGTAATTAACTTATATTCAGTTCATTTTGCTACGAAATATTTCCTCACATCCAGTTAACAGTCTAATACAGAAACTAAATTAGTGATTAGTACTTTAATTACAAAAATCACTGAACACTTAAAAACTTTAATACAAAATCCTTTAATTACTTAATCACTTAAGTACTTGTCACTTAAGTACTTATCACTTAATCACTAAAGCTTATTTTGTAATAAACTTTAATTACAAAATCATTGATCAATAAATAATCAGAATCTTCAATATTTATAACTTTAAATTCCTAAATTGATTGCTTTTAGTCATTTGATTATTTGGAATTACATCAAATATTTAAAGCTAGAAAAAAAAAGTTCAATGATTCATGTGCACGTTTTATTAGTTATTTAAAGTATTTTACCATCATACTAGAAATAATATATATTTTTTGCGAATAAGAAAGAAAGTTTAAAAGCAATTCATCTATCATTCATTTTAATGAAGCGATAACTATCAAAATTGTTTCCTTTATATTTCAAAAATATTTAACCGTATAATTTTTAGGTATTTCCTTTTATATTTCGGCTTTGTATATCTGTAGTATGACAATCGAACTCCGAAAGGGTGTGAATCTGTAAATACCATCAGAAAATAACTCAATTCCATCCTTTAAGAGTTACCGTGACTTGTCTGTGTTAAATACTTTTCAATAGTTAATTATATTATATAGTTATGATTATGCAACGTTGTTTTTCAACCTTGAAGCAACTCTTGTCCCATAACAGTATCGACTGTTAGTGTGCTAGATGTGTAGATCGATAACTACACACCTTTTACATTACATCGCTTTATAAATATAAAAGTGACAATGAACTGTGGCGCCATCTAGTAAAACTACTAGAAAATATTTATGTTATTTAAAATTAATACCAATAATTTATTAACATTAAAGGTGCGTAAAATTTATATAGACAATATATTATATTCTTATAAATTCGAATTAGATACATTATAGGCATATAGGTATATGGAATTGCAAATGTTGATTTCTGTTCTTGAGTCTTTGGTAAAATTTAAAAAATATGTAAGAAAAACGAATTTTTTCGATCAAATATGAAAACGAATTGTTTATGTTTATGATAAAACAAATTACTCATGCTTTTACATGGTATTTTTCTGTATTGATATTTTTTTCATTACAACTACATTTTCTTTTTCCACGTAGTTTAAAATACACATATGTTAAACACATTTATAGCTTTTTAAACAATCATAAATAAGAAAAAGATTCTAAAAAAATTCTGTCTCTAATCGTGCTATGCCAAAACAAGATCTCATGAGTAAGAATTTAGTATATTTAAGAACAAAGTAATATTTTTTTTATGCACGCATGAAACATATTTTTAAAATTTTAAAATCTGTATAAATTATATTCAAGTAATTAACTATTGTTATAAAGGGTTTTTCTTTTGGGTACTAAATTCTCTGTCAAACACGATAATAATACGAAGGAAAATAAGGAAAAGAAGCATTAGATTGTTGGTTCTTGCTTCCTGGTTCAGGTTTCTTGTCAGAAGCACTACTCATCTAGTGACCTTGACATTATGGGGAGAGGCAGGTTAAAATTCCATTCAGCATACATTGTTGTGCTATCCTAATGTTGAATTTACATCATCTGATAGGAGAAAATACCTCAATACGATTTTACTCCAGAGATAAATATTGTCAAAATTATACACCTGCCTTTCCCTAACTACTCTCATCTAATTCTAGCTACTGGTGTGGTATGGAAGTTTCTAGGCGACAGCGCATCTAACAGCGGTTTCAAATTACAGGGTAAATTGTACGTTAACATAATTAAGCTAAACCAAACTTGACTTCTAGTTATTTTTTTTTTCTATTCCCACATCGATGTTTTACGAAAATTAATTTGAATAAGTGCTCATAAAATCTTGAATTTATTCTTAAAGTTTTGCATTGTGAATTTTCTGCATTCTGAAGATTCCTTTCCATGATTCTGAAATAATATTTATATGGTTTTCGCAAAGGTTTTTCATAAAATAGCCGATTTTATTTACAAATGGGATAACCACTATATAAAGAGCATTGTACAAAGAAGAAGATCCTTGTTTCTTAATGCAAGATAATAGATACTGGAATCCAAAATATGATTTATCTTTAAAAATCGTTTTTATTGTCATCTCCCATATAAAATTAATTCTCATAAAACAATTTTTAGGTTTATTAAAAAAAACAGAGAATATTTCAAAAAATTTGATTAATTATTCTCAGGGTTTTATTCTATATAAACCTGAAAGAACGAATACTTGTCAGACCCGTTATAAAAATACTGATGAAAAACCGAAATTTCTGCACAAGATGAAGAAAAAGCTGGTTTGAAAATCTCCAATTAACAGTCATTAACTTTCTCGGGAGGGAAAACCAAAGAGACCTAAATTGAAAATCTATTGTAGAAAAGATATATCAAATTTCAAACACATTAAGATACAGTAAAAACTTGACATCACATTTCTCCTTTCGAATCTGTTGCCTTTCTTTGAAAATTTAGGCACAATCACAAGGGATCAAGAGGTGATCATCAGGCTATTAGGATATACGTTATTGTGGAAGACGGAATATCAGCATAATAGCAGACTACTGCCTGATGCTGGTAAAAAAGTAATTGTCGCCAAATTTACCAGAAATACAAGTAGGTGTAAAGGGGAAAACATTTTTATAGGGATAAAAATATAAATGAATATTATTTTTAGGACAATTGTTTATGTCTTGAACTTGAGACCGGATAGCTGAGGGCTTTAAATTTAATTCTACTAACAATCTGACATGTACGCTGACTTGATAATGCTAGATATGACTTACTTAATATATGCTTCTCTAGAGCCAATACATGTGACAAGAACGTAATAACTATTTAACTTCAAATTTTAGTGACATCATATCCGATTTCCTACTGCAAAATGCATACTCGAATAAAAAAAAATTACTGTAATGCGAAGCGACAAATAATGAATCCCCACGTTTCATTACAAGATTATTGAATTTGCGTTAAAATGTCAAATGGAAATAGGGAAAAAGATTTTTTAATGCGATAAAAAATGTTTTTTTTTATTGTAGACATCAAAATCTTCATATGACTTCATCCTGAGTGAAGAATAGTCGGGATGAAATTACTCTCACCTTACCTAAACAACCAGGGAAGATTTTCCGTCTTCGTAACAGCACGGAACTAGTAGTAAGATCTAATGGCCGTAACCGGGCATGGTACCAACTTTCCAGCAGGAGGTATGTCCTGTTATGGAAGAGATAACTTGTTCCCACATCCTTAGTATATCTAACAGGGATTCGAGAAACATTCACCATGCAAGAAATTTCTTATGGCTATATCTGGGGTGAAAAATTCATTGAGTGAAAAAATGACATTCATTTCTTATGATTCCGGCTTCTTATTTTGTACATTGCTGAAAACAGGAAAGCTGATTTCAACATAAAAGCTACAATGAAGGACTACTGACAGTTGAATGGTCAAACTTAATGCTGAAGAAAATCTTTTATTCCCTAAGAGTTTGTACACATTTATTTGCAAGTACTTGGGACATTAACAAACTTTATAATAGATTTCCATCTGGTTACTTAGATCCAAACTTCTAGGGTTTCCTAATTTATAAAAACTGGATTAGCTTTAAACTCATAAAATTAAAAATTTAAGATTATCATTTATATTTTAAATGAACTTGAAGAAAATATTCTTGGTAAAATCAGATACGAAGCATTTTCATCTATAATTATTATTTCAGTTTAAGTTGTCTAATACATAACTTACCAGTTCAGTTGAGCAAAGATGTCCAATTGACATTATTTTAAATATTCGCTTTTTAAAATTTTCAAGATAATGAACACAGTATTTAAGTAAAAAAATCTACTTATCGACGTTATCTAACTAAAGTTGAATTAATTGGAGGGATAAAGTTAAATCCTTTAAACATATATCATCATTGCAAAACATATACAATATGTATGCTTATTTTTACATCTCACGGCTATATTCAAGCACAAGAGAGATAGAACGAAAGAGTTGGTCGCTGCTTTGATCAATTGATGAAATTTAATGAAGGAATTCCCCAGATGACCATGCTGCACCAAATTTTAGATGCAATTGGAGATTGAGTATCTAAATTGATGTAAAAATTTCAAATTAATATAAGGCATTCGATTACAATATTATAAATAAATCAAATAATTGTTAAATATTAAGCCAAGATATTAAGCCCAACTGATTTAATTAAAAAGAAAGATACAAGACCTAAATTCCATAAAAGAATTCCAAAATAGAGCGAGTCCTTATTAAACATATGGCATGAAAAAGTTTTTGAATGTGAAATTATTAATAAGCCTAGTTAAAATTTGAAATAAAATTATTAAATATAAAAATTAGAATATCCATATCTGTCATCTTCATTTCTCCCCATTCTCATACATTATGATTCGGGGGAAGTTCCATATTAATATCAGAAGTATCTGATGTCGAAGAATTTGCAGGAGATTTTCCCCTCGTTTGCATTTATTTTCTTCTCCTTAACCCTCCCCCCCCCCTTTTTTTTTAAATGACCAAGTTTGGATTGGATTTAATCGTAACTTGTTTGGATGTAACCTCTGGCTATACGGAAAAGTATTTTGAAAGCTCCTGCAAGGCTTCTGATTCATTATTGGATTTGACGAAAAATTTTTGACAGCGAATTTCATGTGACTATCATAAAGTAATGTGGTGATTGCATTGGAAAAAGCTACTCTTTCTGCTTTTTGAAGAAGAAATAACAGGCATGAGCTCCTCTATCCTTTTCAGTTACGTTATTTCGTTTCTTCTTCTCCCTTCTAAACACTTTTTGTTTTCTTTTTACAACAAAACTTCAGCATTTTATTGAAATTGTGTTTTATTTTGAAGTTTATTGTAAAAAAAAAGCGATTCTCTTTTATTCATGTGGTTTTAATTTATAGATTATGAGGCAAGAAAATATTTCGTTGGGCACAATGGACAAAAACAATCAAACAAGAAGACAACCTTAGGTTGTAACAAAATTGATGCTGCAGAGAATCTTTTAAGAAAATCATTAATTAAGATTAATCGACTAATATATGTATACAGTTGATTAATCTTAATTACCAACTAATATACACCAATCATCTAATATTCATAGTATATACCATCTGTTAATGTAAAAATAGTATCCTAATATGGCATGCGATTCAAGTGAAAGTTTTTGATAGGCTTGCTGTCACTTTCTAGAGATGAATTCTGAATTATATTCGTCCGAGTTAGATTATAAATATATAACTATATTAGAATATAAATATATAAGAGCTCTTCATTTAAGCGAACGATTATTAAACGTCTATTAAATTAACGATAATAACGTTTAATAACGATTATTCAACCTGGTATTATATTCTTTGGCCGATAATGATGCTTATGTGTTGTGATTTATGGCACTTCACAAGCCCATGCGATTTAAGCCGTCTGAGAGTCTCCTGTTTTTTCAATAGCACCAACTAGAGCCAAGAGTACGACTTAGCTATTTCAGGCTTTACATTCGCTTGCACAGACCTTTTTCAAGGGGTGGGGATTCACAAATGTTAGGCTCCCTACTTCTATGCCATTAAACCGCCATGGTGTTTAGTATTAATTTAATTCTCAAACACACACACACACACACACACACACACACACACACACACACACACACACACACACACACACACACACACACACACACACACACCCACACACACACACACACACACACACACACACACACACACACACACACACACACACACACACACACACACACACACACACACACACACATGGGGGTGATGTAAGTAAGATGTAGTAAGATGGGTAAGATGGGTTTTTTACTTTTCGATCAGTTCAAAAAATATAATTTTCTGAATAAAAATCGCATTTTTTTTATCTTAGCAATAACAAATCATATTATAATTTCCTTTAATCTGCACCAGTTAGGATTTTTTTTGAATATTTCATCCCGAAAAAAATATCGGATTATATGCAACCGTCAGATGGCAGCACTGGTAAGCATAATGGTTGGCTCTATTTTCCCTAAAAAAAGCATTATTTCTAGAATACTAGCTAATATAAAAGTATTTTTGAAATCAAAAAGTAAATTTACTATAAATTTAAATAAAATATTTAATTTGAATTAAAAAAAATAGACAATCAAGTTAATATCGACAAAAAAATATAAAAAAATGGCCAATTAAAAATCATTCAGAATTCATAATATATAGAATTAGTACTTAGAATTAGAAGTCAAGTTGTAGTTAAAATTGACTTTTTTGCCGGTGTATTGACTTTAAAACAGCTGAATTTAATTAAAACATTAGTAAGATGGGTTTTTTTACTTTTAGATCAGTTCAAAAAATATAATTTTCTGAATAAAAATCGCATTTTTTCTTTCTTTCTTAAATTGAAACATACTGTGTATTTTTATTGACAAAACAATGTGTTGACCATGCTCATTTTTGACATTGTTTAGTTCAAAAACACTCACTGAATCTGATTATCCATTATTCGTTTTGATCGCACATATAACATTCACATTAAAAATGTTTCTCATCAACATCGTATTAATACAGTAAAAGCTCCTTATTCGCGCTTCCTTCATTCGCATTTTCACTATTTGAGGATTAAAAAATTGCTATCCAATTTCTATATTCGTGAATAAAAAGTTCTTTATTCTCGGATCTAATAAGTACATACATAATAATAAAAGGATTCCAATAGATATCCAACCCAATATCCTTTGTAAATGCCGTCAAGTGGATTAATAAAAAAAGTAAAATAGATCTTAATACAACTTTGCCTCAAGTATGTTGTTAAATAATATCGCCGAGAACTTTGACAATAAGCCACCTTCGCCCGATCGGTGTTTTTAAAGATGTAAACAAATATAATGAAAGCAACCTTATTACTCAATGGATGAAGTATATTTGTAGAATTAACGATTAAGAAATAAGGTAGAACTAAAGATTAAGAATTGAAAATTTACTCAACTCATTCCGAAGATTAATTTGAATCTGACACAAAAAAGACATATCTCAAAAACTATTTTAACCATTTTAATGTAACGATTAATGACTGGTGAGTAAAGCGACATTTTTACCTCCAAACACGATGGCTTTGCTTCAACCTAGGACCAAGGAATAATCCAGGCCTTATAGGTCTATTACATTAGACGAACCTTCAAAATCATATTTTATAATATGGAATGTAATCCTGATATGAATGTTATGGAATGCTGGAAGAAATTTGACATAGAAAAATGTATCGTAAACATAAAAGAATCATTGGAAGAACTGAAACTGACTTGGAGGAAATATTAAATTCACAGATCAGTGAAGAAGAGGCTTCAACAAGCACTGGAAACGTGACATTTGATTTGAAAAATCTTACTGACGGTTTAAGAATGGCAAATGAGCTTTCGGGTTTCTTTATGAGCATTGATCCTTCTATGGAACGAAGTCTTAGTTTTAAGAGGCAAATTGCTAATGTGATTGCTGCGTATCGTTCTGAATTGAAGGAGCTTTTAAAAACTGCCAAACCAGAGAAAATTACAAAATTTTTCAAAACATTGCCTGAGCCTTAAGATAATTAATCAAAATGTTCAAAAACTTCAATTATATACACCGAAGAGCCATTACATTATGACCACCCTCCATCTATGAGAATGGGCTCGCCCAGGAGAGAACCACTGCGCGTACATGGTTGATATTGGAGTATATAAAATGGGTATGCAGTGTCTTTCTAAACATAGTGCGATTAGCCACATAATGCAAAAAGCAGCGGATTTATGAGACTTTATTAAAGGTCAAATCGTTATGGCCCGGCGACTTGGAACATCAATATCAGAAACGGCGCGTTTAGTGGGCTGTTCACGTGCAGTTGTTGTGAGCACATATCAAAGGTGGTGCAGGGATGGTGAAACGGCAAGTCGCCGGCCAAAAGTGCGTCGTCCACGGCGCATTGATTCCAGAGGAGAGCGGAGATGCATTGTTCGCCGTGACCGAAGGGCTACAACAGCCGAAATCACCACCAACTACAACAGTGGTGATCCATGCAGTGTTTCTCAACACACTGTGCAGCGTACATTGCTGTGTATGGGCCTACGCTGCCGGAGGCCGAAGCATGTTCCTGCACTAACGGAACGTCATCGCCAAATGCGTCTGCTATCGGCCAAGAAACATCGGGATTGGACACCAGAAGAATGGAAGAAGGTTGCATGGTCCGACGAATCACGTTTTCTGGTCCATCCCCTCGACGGGCGTGTGAGAATACGCCGATTTCCAAATGAATCCCTTGCTCCCGGATGCACATTTGGACGGAGACAAGCCGGTGGTGGGGGTATTATGGTGTGGGCAATGTTTTCATGGAGCACATTAGGACCCATAATCCCCATAGAACAATCCTTGACGTCTGGAAGGTACGTGAACATGGTTGCAGACCAGGTTCACCCATTCATGGGAACAGTGTTTCCTGCGGGGGATGGCGTGTATCAACAGGATAATGCACCATGTCATAAAAGTCGAATCGTCATGGATTGCTTCGAGGAACATTCCAGTGACTTTCAAGTCATGTCTTGGCCCCCAAACTCACCTGACATTAATACAATAGAGAATTTGTGGTCCTACTTGGAAAACCAAATTCGTGCTGCCACGCTACCCCCTCGCAATGTGAGGAAATTGCAGGACCAGTTGGTGAGCGCTTGGTACCAGATACCTCAGACTACCTATCAGCACCTTGTGGAATCAATGCCACGGCGGGTACTAGCAATTTTGAGGGCTAAAGGTGGTCCTACATGTTATTAGCAGGGTGGTCATAATGTAATGGCTCTTCGGTGTATATATATATATATATATATTGTCACCTAGGGACGTATCCCCTATAATCGCATATAAATTACCATTCCGTATTCACGGTTTCTGTATTCGAGGCATATTTATGGAACGTATGCCCCAAGAATAAAGAGCTTTTACTGTATTTCGTCTTTTAGTACAGTGAAAAGGAACAACTTAATGAGCCTTACTCAATTTTTGGGATCCCTTTTCGGCTTTAAGTTTATATATATATATATATATATATATATATATTACTATTTTGAATAATATTATTTGGCAGGAATTTATAAAATAGTATTGACAATTTATAGTTCGAACAAGAGAAGGTTTGAAATAAATATTTGGGTTATGCATACAATTATTACAAATTAATTACTTTCATTTATAATTATTACATCTTTTTTATTATTACAAATTAATTATAAAGACAGACTCTCCTTTAATACGGTGTCATGTTTCCACTGGGGATGTGTTTAGTATTATTAGTAATACTGAAGGAATTCTAATGAATGACTAATGAAGTCCTTAGTGTTTTGGCTGCGCATTTTCTAACATTTTAAGTAAGTAGATAAAAAATATTTACATTATTACTCTGAATAAAAAATTATTCCTTTAATGGTTTTGATAATTTAAGTATGAATGAATTTGTAGAAATAGTTACATAATTCAAAACAACTTGAAAATTATTTGTTTTCAGAATTTTATCCAACTGTTATTTTTCAATAGATTTTAAGTTCTAGAAGAAATTTTACTTTTAATGCATTAACAGGAATCGGTTGAAAATAATATTAACAACACATTTATGAAGATGCTTCAGCTGAAGCGAAATCTTTTCGATATATTCAGAACTAAGTTTTCAGACAGTGCTTTATTTTTGTAAAAAACATGAACAAATGGTCCATATTGTTCCTTAATTTCTCCCTTAAGTTTAATATATACGGATTAAAGTCATTATCCACAAATTCTATATCCTCAAAAAAAATGTCACCTAGCTATTGGTATCTTGAAATCGCTCTGCAATCAAGCTCTCGTTATAATCTCAGAATAAAATTGGATTTCGTACTTAAAACTGTGAAATGAATGTCGAAAGTATTTTTTATACTTTTCAGAAATCTACAGTTGCAGTGTTATCTTATAACAGACTCTAACTATCGAACTTGTTGCATTTTTTATTTATCCAGACACGGAATTCTGTTTATAGACAACTAAAATTTTTAAAATAGTTTCTTTGATTAAGAAAAGACTATTATGTTGGGTGAAAAAAATCTAAACATATAGCAATTGTACTTTTTGACTAGAACAGTTTTATGTTTTTCACACTAGAAAGTAAGAACTAAAATCAATTTTTATGAGGAAACAATAAAAGATATAGTAATAAATATATATTTTAACAATTAATATTGAACTAATTTAAGGAGAAATGTAAGTCTAATTATATGCACGTCCTCTTACAGATTTCCATGTTTTTATTGTCTACGGGAAACCTTACAAGATCGGAAAATCGTCCTTTAAAAAGTTAAACAAAATGACAGAATTTTTTAATGAAAATTTTAATAAAACGTTGTTGTTCAGGCTATAATCCTTGTACATTTCTTACTAATCTTGGAAGTTAAAATGAGCTCGTTACTTTGCCTCAACAATTAAATAAATTATATTTTGTATATTTTGGGAAAGGTTAACTATTCCTGTGCCTCAGAAATCATTAAAGTTCACATGAGCTGATTGCAGTGATTTAGTTACTTCTACAACCTTCTGGAAATGGGCAAAGAGCCTAATTGTTTGCGCATTATTTGTAGCATTCACAAGCAGCCCGTCGTTAGTATGATGGCCCCATGCGAGTTGCTCTCATTTTCATAATGATCGTGCCATTATTCTTCAGGCCTGATCCGAATTACCATTTGGGCATCTACTGTCAACTTTTCTCAGCTCTATTAAGACTTGGAGACTCTCGACACTGAGAAGTGTCGGATGAGATTTTTGTTGGATTGCTCAATTTTATTAAATTTCCCATTGGTGGAATATACGAAGAGGTATAATTCCTTCTGAATTTTCACTTTTATTTTTGGTGTGATTTGTTAAATATTTGTAAAGATGGAGTTTTGTAATCGATTTTCCCTTCACCAATTTTCTGAAATTTATTCAGTTGACTATTCTCGATGGGCAGCAGAATTTCAATCCTTAATTTTTAAGTGGGATTAAATTACACGACATCAGAGTTCTTTCGTCTATCTGTAAGCTTCCGATTCAGAGCATCTAGCATGCACTGATTCTTACACGCGATTGATTGTCCTTGGGTTTTGCGATTCTCCAAGAAATCAGAAAAGTATCATAAGGACATTTTCAGGAAAAATGAATATATTCCATTCATTGCAGCATTTAACATTTTCGAAAAGATTTTAAAACTTATTTTTTAAATTTGAAGCAAAATAAAATAGAAATGCATTAGAAAATTATGCCTTCCAGTTAATTATTTCTCAAAACATCTTGCATAGAACGTAAAATTTTTGTGATTATCAGTTTTCTATTTTTATATTTCCTGATTAACTATTTTTTCAAAATACCTTAAATAGTATTTAACATCCATTTTTTATTATTGCTTTTTTTGCCTAATATTTAAATAGATAAGTAAGAGAAAAAAGTAGTCTTCATCTTTGATCTAATAAAAAAATAAAAATTCCTCATCTATTATATATTATTTGGAAAAATTATTGTTAAAACAACGAAATGCTCAGAAAAAGTAAAGGTGCAGCATCAAAAGTGGAATTTCAAAAAAATATATATAGCTTGCATATGCAATTCTTGGTTTTTGACTTGCATATTCAAAAAATAAAGGTGTTGATTCCTCACTCCTAAGTATCGCTGTCATGTTTACCCAAAACTAGATAAATAAAGGTCTCTTTTTTTCAGTCTCACAAAACAAGATTTTTTTAGCACTTGCAAAAGACGATAAAACCGCTTCACTTTTCAGCTTTCTATTCTTCTTTTTAGTGGAAAGTTGATGGATTTTAAGAGTTAATCTCTGAACATGAGAGATGCGATGGTAGAAATGTAATCTGTTTTGTACTGTTCAGATTGTTAAAAGAATAAGAAATGTTGCAGATGCTGCTTTTCATATGAATTTCTTTTTTATTGCATTATATCACAGTATTTAAAAAGTTTTTTAAAGATATTATTAGTAACTAAATGTTTAAAACAACAACAGCATCAGATGCAACAGAAAAACAACAGCAAAATGTAAAACAAAACCAGCAGATACTACGTATTCCAATCGAAGAAAAATTCCTCCGAAAATTAAAGGCAAATATTTTATATATATCTGTAAATATATTTTTTAAAGGTCAAAACAGCTGTTATAATAAACAGAAACATAATTTGATTAGCAAAAATTACACAAATTGTATTTCTATCACGTCCGAGTTTTTGTATTTGGCATTTAATAATATTAAAACAAATAGTCCGTCTTTTTCTGAACTGCAATATTTATTAGACCTTATTTTGAAGTTCTTCAATTCAGTTTTAAAACGAAAATTTTGTATAAGTGATAGAGTCATATAATGGATAAGTGATTATATCCAGTGTATACAGTAATGCATAAATTTACATACAAATCTATATACAATTGGCTGGATTTCAAACCCAAATAAGTATTAAAAATTGACATTTTTCATGAGATACCACTAATTGCTTAAAATGTCTATCAGGAGTTCTAATTAAGGTTTTAAATTGTTTACTAAAAGTATTGGTTCAATGAATTGATTTACAATGGTTTTAAAATAACATTTATGTTTTTTTTTCTTTTAGAATCCAAATAAATAACATTTTAACAAAAACCTAAGTTTACGCTGTTTAGAAACCATATCGTTCGATATGAAACAATGGTTATAGTTAACATTCAAATATATTTTGCCAGCATAATATGTGGCCCATTCTTTTTTTGAGCATTCGGGTTTTTTGTTCAACATGTCTCACTCAACACCCAGCAAGTTGCTGAGATTTTTCCGAGGGGGAAAAACTGCTATAATGAACTTAACGTAAACACCATAATATAAACTTTATTAATAAATCCACGAAAATAAAGAACTTGTGCCTGTTTTACCTTGTGTTTAGAGTAGTTTTAACAACAAAAAAAAATCTACAGCTTATTGGTCCATTCTGTTAAACATGAAAATAAACAGGTTGGCTAAATGCTAGTGCAATTCATATTTACTTAACGTTATCTGATACTTTGAAAACAACAGATGGTTAAAGATAAAGAAAAATATTTCTTAACTAATTTAAGAAGAAATTGATAAGAAACCATTCTTCTCCTTTTTTTTTTTTTTTTTTTACTTGAACCTGAAAACAATTAATTTGTTTCTAAAATTTCAGAAGAAATCATGTTACAATTGCAAGTCATTATTTTTCATAAAAAAATGGACTCGCATTTTTCTTTTGTTATATGAAAGCGATTTGGAATTCGTCTTTTTATTTATCTTTTTAAGAGGACAGTTATTAAAATGTAATTTAAACAAAAGCTTCATTTGAATCCTTATGTAAACAAAAGAGGCAATTATTGAATAAATGCAAAAAATGAATAAAAAATTATTCAGATTAAAATATGTTCTAGAATAAAAGAAAAAATTTAAAAATGCTAATCTAATTCTGATACTAGTGTTCGCTAATGATTGTACGTATACGAAAACATAAAAAAAAGATGCAGAAACGCATTTATCTTTATTCTTATGAAATTATTTTTCTTTCATCTGAATCTTATCTGATTCTTCTACATTTTTATTTTTTTTATACTCTTGTATAATTTGTTTTTTTTTAATTTAAAAAATCTTGCAATTTTTTTATTCAAGTTAATTATCGCATTCTCCGATAAAACTTTTTTTAGTTTTAATTATCAAATTTATTCTTCGTGCAGCGTCTGCTGCGTCTTAACTAAATTTTGGGTTGGCGACCGAATAGATATTAGATATGGAAATTTAGTACTAATTTTTGTATTTTATAGTTTCTTTGAGACGTAATTAAATAATTAATTTCCTACATAAGATCCACTATTGGCTATAACGTTCCCATTGATTTTATGAATGTTTTCTGAGAATGTCCATGGCAAATTAATTGATTTTTTTGCACAATTCTACATGAAAATTTCTTTCTTTTTATTTCATTTTCTAGTGGTAAAGAAATAAAAACTTTATTTATCACTTCTTACTTTTTTTTTTCTTAATTGTTGTTCTATATTTTGACTCAATTAATGAACAAAGTACCTTATAATTTTCCCTCTCGAAGCAGAGTTTCCCTTTGTACGTGCCTTTATGATTATGCCTAATGTGAGTAGGTGCCTATATTATTAGGTTTAATATGAGTAGGTACATATATGATTAGGCCTAATATGTATAGGTGCCTATATTATTAGGTTTAATATGAGTAGGTGCCTATATTATTAGGCCTAAAAGGAATAGGTGCCTATATTATTAGTATAACGTTTCAATACTATTGCTCTTTTTTGGCCTGCCTTCTTAAAATCGAAAGAAACGAGACCAACAAATCATGATTTTTCATAAAAAGTATATCACTCGTTTTATTTTATTTTCTAATAGAGACGAAATGGAAGACATTATTTGATATTTTTATATACAATTTTACTTTTATGTTTTATTTATAATTATTCTAACGAATAAAAGTCTCATAACTTTTCATTTTTTGATGCAGGGACCCATCAAAATGTATACTGGGTGATGCCGAATTTGATCGACATATTCAGGGGGGTGATAGTAGGCATCAAGAGGATAAAGAATTACCATACAACAGGGGGCCCCAAGCTACAATTAATTGGTGAAAATCGCAAAAATATAAAAAAAGAATCAGAAAACTGTTGGAAGCTGTCAAAAATTAATAAAAAAATAATAAATGGGGTTTCAGCTACGAATATTTTCAAAGTGAATAGGTTTAAAATTCGTTTTCATGCTGGTAACATGCGGATTTGATGAGCTAGGGAACAGTGAATTAATAAAAACGAAAAAGTAGTTTAGAACCCACATTTGCAAAAATATTAAAACTTGAAGAAAAATAAAAGCTTTAAAATGTAAGGAATTTCATAGTCTGTATTGATATGAATGTATAGTGTAAAAACTGGGAAATTTTAAAGATATTCAGGAAAAATTGAAAAGGCAATTAGAAAACATTACTGTAGCATCAGTACCGATGTTTGTAGAGAGAGTAGTCAAATTCGAAAGACAAATTCAGAGCAAGGATAGTAGACATTAAATAGATGAAAAATTATCAGAAAACATAAGATCACCGGTAAAGTCTATTCACTGAAAATCAAAAATCAGGTGGAGTTCGCACACTGATGGCTTGATGCCACGTAGGAAGATGCACACGTTTCTGCTGTAGTTTCATTCTCAGATGAAGCCTGCTTTAAGAGATAAGGTGTCTTCAACACTCACTTTGCGAATATTTGGTCATTTGGAAATCCCTACATTACTATATCTTCAAAAATATAATATAAATGTCATACTAACATTGCGCAGAGTCATCTATTTGGCCTGAATTCCTCAGTGGCAAAAAGTATCTTGTTTTCTTCCAGCACGAGTCTCCGGATTTACTTCAGGGAACACCGATAGTTTGGTTAATGCTTGATGGAGCACCAGCTCATTTTAATTACATATATGAAATATGACTTGATTGCGATTGAAGTATATCAATCATTAATTCTACAATGCTCATTAATGAATATTTGCTAACTCTATTTTTCTCGAAAGCATGAAAAATGTACATACGAGAAGGCTTCTTCTTGATTACTTTGCTCCTAATCGTCGCATTCATAGAGTCATTTTCTTCGTCAGGCCCATAATCTCAATATTATACTTTGCTCTGTCTTCTTAAAAAACAATTTCTTCTCTAATAATTTATATTCCGGTTTTTGAGATATATGTTTCATTACTTTTCATAGAAATTTATTTTGCGCAATAAATACTGGCACTAAAAGAATTCAAAAAACCATTTTAATTTTTACTTTTATATAGCCCTTCTTCCAAAAATTGGTTTGAAATATAATTTGAGATAAATTAGAGAAAAATTGCATTCTTTCCACTAGTATATTGAAATAATCATAAAATTCCAGATTACATGCATTATCTTACCTTCAAATTTTTAGTAGTTAAACAATTTCTTTCTAGTTTAGTCCTATATTTGTCTTAAAACTTTCTGATAGTTCTTTTAGGCAGTTATAAAGGAGTTAATCTGACAATTTCAAAAAATTTATTTCATGCTGTAATACCAACTCTAATATCATTAGACATTTCGTAACAATTATACCCGTCTTTAATCTTACGAAATTCATTAATCAGAAACATGTTGCGTTACAAATTAAGGTAATTAAATTGCTTCATCAATTTGAAACCGTCTTTATGACGACGGAGAATCAGCATTTGATTGCATAATGTAATTCATTAAAAGGTAATATTTTCCGTTGAAATTTGCTAGCTTCACTGAATGGCGAAGTTTATCCCACATAAAATGTAGATACATTATTTCATATTTATCTGGTTCAAAAATTTTTTATGGTTTATTTATAGATTTGAGCAATACAAATATTTCATAGGCAAAAATAATACTGACTTTTATTCAATGAATTTTTTCGTTTTTATGATGCTTTCGATTATTTAATTTTCATAGCTCACAAAATTTAAAATTTGAAGTTGATATTAGTATACAGAGCGTTTTACAAATGTTTCTCTGGACATTTTAATATGAAATGTCTTTCACATTAGCCCTTGACCGTAAGGGCTTCAAATTTTCTTAGTAAATAAATATTTCCTCTATCAAATAATTCGAATATTATTTTTATCATAATCGATAATTTGTAGGAAAGTAAATAAACAATTAGATCTTGCACTAATTATGAAACTAAAGAGTGTTGCAAAAAATGAATTATTTTCTCAATAGAACTATACTAAATTAGAGGAAAAATCAAGCGCATAAATTTTGTAACTACTTTTTAACTAAGTAGTTTTAAGTTTATCGCAACATTAATGCACAAGGTAATTAAATTTTTACGTGGGATGATGCTATTGAAAGAACTCAGCTGCCCGTGTTCTCCTGAATAAATGACAGACTTTCCTAGGTTGCCATAGATTTCGAAGAATATCATATAAATATTCCCATTCTCGAATGCTAAATTTTATATATATATATATATATATATATATATATATTGTAAATTAATTAATACATCAGCAAGATTATCCATTTTTTTCAGCAATTTTGGTATTCTCAAAGCAATAAAAATAATTTTAAAGTAATAAAGGAAAGCTGAGATTTATTAGGGTATAACGATTTAATTGTGAATATTTTACACATTTTTACTATTCGGAGAGGCCATTCTCAATAAACAAAAAAGCAGTTTTGCAAAATGTTCCTGAGCAACGATTTCATCAAATTTCTATGAAGCTATGAGTGGTTTAATTAGATTGTTATTCATTGACTAATGTAGAGACAATAGTTTGGGAAGTTCATGTTTATTTAATGTTATAGTGATATTTCAACCTAATTCGTTAGATACTAATATCTACGAATCATTGTGAGTTTGTAATGTTATCTTCGTCTACGAATCATTGAGGGAAAATTAAAATGAGAAGCAAAGCATATATCTCTGTTAACTACTTAGAGAAAGCTGCTCATTATAAAAAGTAAGCAAATAAAACCTGGTGGAAAAGAAATCTCCATTAGCAGAACAGGAGGGAGAAAAAAAACTTCTACAGGTTGTACTGTTATTTTCTGAACAGGTGGTCAATCTTTGCTATCTTACTAAGAACACAGGTTTAATGACTCTTAAGATCTACGTGAAGCAACGTACTCAGCTTTAAAAGGGATGTCCTGATCGAAAAGTTGCGTTTTATGGCACCATGGTGACAATGTCCAGAGGGACACTAAGTATGCCACCGCTGTAAAAAAAAAAGCCTTCAAGCTCAAACATCAGGAGCAAAAGAGTTCTTTCTGCTAATGGTCGAAACTCTTTTGTGCATCTATTAGTTCACTCTAGAATAATGTCTAGCAGGAGATTGGAATAAGATCTATATAAGGATATTAAAAAAATTGCAGCATTTATTTAGTATTTATTACGAGTTGCCCAATACAGTAGAGGAAAATTTACAGGAATTCCACTTTGTACTGTATACGAAAAAGAGGAAATTTCTAATATGTATATGAATATAAATAAGATTACGAAACAAGGTCCTAAATATTAATTGATAAATAGTTTAAAACTAAATTGCAATTTTTAAATCCCCAAAATGCTTATATTTTACTCTCTTTTATTTAACTTGAGTTGCTTCATGCTTGTAAATTTCACATTTGTAAAAGCTGGAATTTT
Source organism: Argiope trifasciata (assembly GCA_026543055.1). Taxonomy (NCBI): domain Eukaryota; kingdom Metazoa; phylum Arthropoda; class Arachnida; order Araneae; family Araneidae; genus Argiope; species Argiope trifasciata. The sequence continues at coordinate 14,239,299 of JAPMOQ010023642.1, read as the reverse complement.
GTAATAAACTTGTATTTTTGATGTGCTAGATTCGGAAACTGTGTACGTTGTGCACAGATGAAGAAAAAAAATTTATATTTTTAGAATTTAATTTAAAATTAAACAACTCTTTTTAATTTATCGCTGATTCAATGTAAAAGACATGAATGTGCTAAAAATTGATTGCATAATAATTATACTAATTGAATACGAAATATATTAAATTATAAAAAAATAAAAAATAACTATATAATTTTTAAAGACATCTTTTATTAATGCACGAAAACATAGAAAACGATTTTTTAAATAAAGAATCTGACTGTCGGGGCAAAATCGTAAAAGCTTTTGACATCGAAAACAATGAAGTCATAATGAATAAATTCCTAAGCACTGAAATAAATAAATTAAGCCACAATGAACTTAATAAGCAAAAAGGTTCCTAATCATTTATTTAAAATTAAAACATACCATGAATACAATTAAAATTCAAATATTTGGAATATTTATAGCATAAATTAAACTTGAAATGGGTTTTGCCTCGGGTCTTACTTTGTATTTTTGATATGCTAACAAAAGTCTATTTATTAGGAACTTTCATAATATTCTTTTTTTATCTTTATTTTTAATTGCATATGTTGTTCGAAATTTCTTAAGCTTTTTTTCATTCAATATACTTTTGAACCTTCATTATCCTTGCATAAAAATAAATATTTCAATAATAATAATAAATAAATAAAGATTTTTTTCTTTATGAAATTAAAATCTTATCACTAAAGGATATTTTCTTAAAAATACATTTCATGTACACCAAGTTAAACAGCACTGACCTAAAATGGTGAAGAAAGGTTTGAAAAGCAAAGAATAAATCGATTTTTAAAAGAGAAGCTAATACATTTTTCTTGATAATAGTTCAAATTGAATGGGTTACACAATAATATAATTAAATTAATTCAAAATGTAAATCAAACAATCTATTTTCCATTCCATAATATGCTAAACATAACGTATATTTCTAATGTCTCTTATGTTTTCATAATTCGATCGCATTTTCGGAATTGGCATCAAGGGCTAGGAATTAAACGTACTGTAAAATGACTTATTTTGAACTCTGGTGCACTGAAACAAGAGAGAAAATTTTCATTATTAACAAAAGAGAGATCAAATTTCATGTTTGTTAGCTTCTATACGAAATTCTTAAAGGACCTTCGTATAGACGAAATTCTTCATTACTGTCCATTCAGTGGGAGTCTATCTATTCGAATATAATACGATAACCACAAAACAGAGTAGTTAGAAGTATAAAATTCGGTACACATATTTAACCTCTATTGTGTTTGCACTTATCAAATTCTGGGCTAAATCTAACAAGGGATTGACCGTTACTGTCGTTCTGTGCTTTCAGAAGAATATAAATAGCGATAACTCAAAAACGTAGTACCTTAGATATATCAAACTTTGTGTACATGTTGGTGTTGTTTCGAAGGGTATTTGTCCTTCACAAGCCCGCTGACTAAAGGGCCATTGCGATTTAATTGGAATTTTTTACATCTCTTGTTTTTCAGTAGCGTCACCTAGGGCCAAGAGTACGAGTTAGCTACTCACACGTCACAGCCCTTTTTAGTGGACGAACTTCTTTCATACATTTCATTCACTTATCCACCGATCTTAGCCCGTATCACCTCTGAACCAGTACCCCCTAGTGGTATTGGAGGACATTGTGATCACGACAGCTTTATACGTGCGCCAGCCACCATTGCATACTAGTGTCTTTGGCCGGCGTGGTTTGAATTCGTAACCCAAGGGATGCGAATCTAATACCCTACCAACCAGGTTACCCCTGCTCAAATTTTGTGTATAACAAATTTTGTGTATATTTTGTGTGTTTCTACAGTTGTAGTTACGAGTCGAATTTTAATTTCAATTGGTTGGGAAAAAATTTGTCTAAAAACAAATTCGATTTTCGTATTCTATTAACTCTATGCCAGGTATTAATCGCAAAAAACCTCGCCAAAGATCATTCGCTAGATTTAATAATAACTCAAAATTTTCCCTAGCATAAATGTTTCGTAACTTCCATGCTAGGCCATCTCTGATATAATAGTCTTGTTAGAGAATATACAAGAAAGTTTTGAGAATGCCATTTCAGCTAATTTTAAATATATTTTATAAAATATGGTGCTGAAAAACTAGAACAATCATCTTTAAGTATTAAAAATAACCGGAGTTACGATGTGATGCAAAACATTTATCATTTTGGCTTCTAAGTATTTGCTGTTTAAAATGAAGTAAAGTTTGTTTAAAAAAACTCAAATGTAAAGAAGAATTATCGTTAAAGTGAAGGGTAAAAACTTTCTGCAGTTATTACGGATACTTTCTTATTTGTATTTCTGTAATAAAACAATCTTATCATCTTTGTACGTAGTTAGAATTTATTTATTTATATTATGAATTTCTCCTTCTAAATTTTGTTGTTTTTAACGACTTATAAAATGAGCAGTTAAACTTCATTTATTTTGAGCAGATGATATTTATTTAATCATTTTTGTTTTTTTAAACTTTTTTTATATTATAAATTGCTTGCTTACACATTCTCAGAAACAGAAGTTAAATTCCAGAGTTGAAAATCTTTGAAATTTTTTATACTGTATATCATTGTCTTATTTATTCATTATAAATAACTGCAATTTATGTTAAATGATTGATGTAATTACTATTGTTTTTTTGCACTGGTATCGATCTTTACAAGGAAAGCGGGGGGGGGAGTTTTATAAAAATTAAACTCATAAGATCTTTCAAATTTTTTTCCTGCTTCATTAAGAAATCTGTCAGTGATAATCATTTCATATTAATTAGGAGCCTTTTTAAGTGATAGTTATTTAATTTTTCTGATTATTTAGTAAGAAACTTGTTAGAAATGTATGATAAGATTATTGGCACTATCAGGAATTTTGCTGAATAATAAGTGAAATAATAAGAAAATCATATCAATGTCTTTTTTCATTTTCTTCAAGTGAGAGTCTGATGCTCGCACTTTCTTTTAATAAAATTGATGAAACAAAAAAAAAGTGCAAATGAAATGCAATTAATCTCTATTATCGCTTGGTGAAGGATATTTTCTTGAAAATAATTGTATTTCATTTTTAATGTTATTAAATTATTCATATATAATTTTGAATATAATCATATATATTTTAAATATAATTAATAATTTATTTTTAAATATATTATTAATTTTGGAATAGTTATTATTATTATGTTATTAATAATTATTTTAATTATTAGTATTTTCTTGTAAATAACTGCCATTAAGAATCCTTAATAATCGTTAATAGTTAGTTATGCATTATTATCACATTCAGTTTAAGAAATGGGTATAAATGTTTCAATTTTAAATAAAACTCTTTTATACATCAAAATATTTCACTTGTTTATAATGAAATTAAGAAACTGAATTTAAATGAAATAAAGTGAAATAAGCAAATCAAAATTTGAAATTTAATTTTCCCAGTAAAGCAAGATTTCTTATTAATTTGATTAATAAATTTTAATAAATAAATAAATAATTTTTTTACGATAAAAATTTTGGGATATTTTGAAACCTAAAATTTGTCTGATCTTTTAGGAAATACACCAATAAAGAGATAAGATAAAATAAAGATATAGCTCTTCTATATTATTTAAAAAGACATTAAGGGTAGGGGTTTTTTCTTTGGTTAAAAGCAACAAAATAAGAGTTGGTAGTTCACTGCTTGCTTGTTGTTATCACTTTTATGAACAGTACACTGTTGAACCATGTTCATTTAACTGTTGTATAGCATGCTTATAGGATGCCTTGATATGGGAGGTGATTATTTTGAGCAACTTCTTAATGTAAGCATTGTGTCTTTCGAAAATATATTATTACTCGGTAGTCAGAGGATGCCGTGGTGTCTTGATGGTAAGATCTCGGCTTCGGAATCGCAGCCTTTCAGGTTCGAGACCTTCCTATCGAAGGGCTGCCGGCTAAGGGGGCCTGGTGCACACTAAGTCCATCGGGACCTAACTCTCTACCTCTGGAGATGTTTGGAGAGGAGAGTGAAAGCTCAAGTGCTGTCCTTGTCATTTGACCGTGGTTCAGAATTACAAGGTCCTTTCTAAAATAGCCTTAGTATTACTTTAAAACGGGGCATTAATAATAAAATAGAATGTAATTACGAATTAAATAAAATTTGTAATTAAGTTCTATGTTCATGCAACCGATGATGATTATTTTTTCTTCAACATGTTTTTTACGAAAAATATATTTTATTGAGTTAAGAATTTTAACAATCTCTACGCATTTTGCGTAAGAATATCTTTTCCATAGTTTATTTCATCTTGATCTATTATTGTGTATTAATTTTAATTATATAATAAAAATTAATTAGATTTTGATGTGATTTTCATTTATTCTTCATTTGTTAATAAAAATAGAAAACGAATTTATAGAAATTTAACTTGAAAGTCTGAATTGAAATGTTTTTAGTTTGAAAATTTTCTTCCTATCAATTAGAAAACCGAAAGTACCTTTCATTTCTATCAACACTCATCAGGGTAATCTTGGAAAATTGGGCAATAGCCAGATGCTGGTGTAATGAACAAATTAATGATATGGAATTGTTTTCATGAAACGAACCCCCTGAGTATCAATAAATTTTGTATGAAACTCCAAATATAAGCTCATTAAACAAACTGAAATGTATTAACTGCACAGTTTACAATGCAAACAAATCCAATACTTTATACTAGATGTCCCATTTGTCAGCAAATAATGCAATTCATCGCCCCTCAAAGTAGCAGTTAAACGTTTGCCATAACCTTATGGTAAATTTTTAATTCACTTGAGATCACTGATTCAAAGTTCAACAAACTTGTTTACTTCAAAAAGAATTTCGTAAACAACAATTAATCGACATAGCTTTTGAAAGAAATAATTGAAAATGAAACAATTGATTTCAGAAGTATACTTCTTCATTTATAAAGACTTAATCTTTCTTTAACACGATAATACTGGTAAATTCGCTCCAATTTAAAATTTCTTAGCTTTCATTGTTCGAAATGAAGGGCGCAACTCTAGAAGAAAAGCAAAAAGTAGATTCATAAATAATTATTAATAAAAGTTAACTGTACGATGGGGAAAGTATTAAAACTCATTAAATAACAATTAAGTAAGTACAAGTAAGCATAGCAGGTACTGCGATAAAATTCTTATCTGCATTGCCGCACGTATGAACAAAGAATTAGTAATAAGATTTATCATTTAGCTCCTCATTTTGAATAATGAGGATAATCATGAAATACTCACCAAAAAATTACTTTTTATATAACTTTCAAAGATAATTAATTATATAATTGTTAAATGTGTCCTGAAGTATAGAAAATTTTAATGTGAACGAAAGCAACAACAAAATATTTCATCCTCTCCATGAAGATATTTATCTTTTTTCCTTCTAAAGAAGACAAAAAATAAAGCCTCCAAACATGGTATTTTGTTTTTTATGAAGTGGATTCTTGTGATATCATTGCTATCTATTAAAACTTTCTTAGTTTTCTTTCTCTCGCGATCCTTTTAAGAAAGCAAAATTGTTTCTTGACCTCATTTTCATTAAAATTTGTCTAGTCTTCAAGTATAAAGCATGAGAAAAAAATGGGGGGGAGAAGTAATCTATAGTGGCAGAGAAAAAGTAATTCTATTTAATTAGTTATTTAATCAATTTTATTGATTTTCCTTAATTTGCTTCCCAGATAAATAACATTAAAATGGCATTGAAATATGTAGAATAATTATACATTTTGAATAGCTATTAATTTTCACTAGTTAGTTTTATTTACTTAACTAGTTTAGTAAATAATACTTATTATTCTAAATGACAAATCAATCTCAAGGAAGGAAACACAATAGATTTTACTGACCCTGATATTTCTCGTGGCGCTCCTGGAACCTAATTGATTATAATATCCCATCTTGAAGTTATGATCCACATTGGAGTTATGGAATCCTACCATATAACATCTTTATATAATCTTGACTGATAAAACCTGAAAACTATTCGTGAACACTTACCTTGTTAATGTCTTGGTTACTTGATATGTTCCATTAAAATTCGAATCAATCTATAAATTCAGAGCTTTAATTTAACTATCTGCACATTAATATATTTCATACCTTTTAAACCCCAAAGTTTTTGTCCATATGTAATCTTATTACGTACTATTTCTACTTTTACTATTTTTCTTAACTTAATAAACTGTCATATACATTTTTAATTGCATTTTTCATTGATTATTACTATAAATTATTCAATTTATTTATTGATTCAATCTACAGAATTCTTTTGATATGCAATAAATAAATCAACAGCATTCATTGCGTTTTACCTATTGTCCCTAGATTTTTTTTACAATCAGATTGTTATTTTAATCAACAGATAAACAATATTACGCTATAAAAAATTTTACTAATTTTATTAATAATCCACTGATTATTATATGAAATTATGACTTTATGGGAAAGGTGCTTATAGCACCAACCATTTTTAATTTGTTTCACTAGTATTAATTTAAATATACATAAATGTGACAGCATTTTAAGAAATAATCTTAATGTATAAATAATAAATATCTTATATTCAAGCAAATAAATATCTTGTTGTTGCTGCTTATCCCCCTTGGATTGAACTCCAAAATCAAGTCAAAGATATCGAGGAAACAGGTATGTAGTAACTTTTTAAGTTAAAACACCTGAGCACCTTAGGGCTGAAGTCTGACATATCTCACATGATGATGACACTCGCACAACCCCTTTTTACTGGAAGGAGGGAGAGCTCTTTCACACACCGTGCTTATAGAGAAGAATGGCGATTGGAATTTGGATTTGGATTTTAAAGGCGCAAAAGCCAGATATGGTATACTGCGCCAAACCTATGGTGAATATATAAACGGATATTAATACAAAAGTACAATGAAAACAGTTATAAAAATATATCCAATTCGTTTTCAAAAATGGTTAAGAGTTTAAAATCATGAGGTACACTGTAAAACTAATCATATGTGATGTAAAAAATCTATCAATTGAAGAGAGAGGAGAATGAGGGAGAACAACCACGTGCAGACCAGGACTTGAATCTGGGACGCTCTGCTCATAGGACAAATCCCCTAGGCCAGGACACCTGCATAAATATATTGTATTCTTATATAAATCTTCTTTTATGAATATTTTATATTCACGTTAGTGGATACCTAGTAGTTTAAGTGCAACTTATCTAAATAATATGATTATTTAGATATTGAGTTATTTTAATGGATAGGCATAATTAATCTGCCGTTTTCCTGAATAAATCTCCACATTATTTGGTTTTCTTACTTAATTCGTAACATACACATATTATTCCTTTCCCGAAATGTCATTGAAATATTTTAATTTACTATAGGAGATCTAATTACGATCTATATTAATGTTTGGTAATAAATTTGTAGATCTTGAAATAATCTCTAAATACTAGGCGAATTGATTTCTATTTAAGCTAAGACGCCATTACTGTCGAAAGCTTAGCTGTCAAATTTCTCTTACAAGTAGACAGAGCGAATTTATTTCCAGAGCTGAAGTCGCCCTGAAGGATGCTCCTATAATTAATTCATTGGAAGCTCATATCTTTCGCGAAATAAAATAATTAGGCATCTGCTCTGGCGCTCCGGGTAGCAGGCTAACTTTTCTCAAGCGGAAAGTGTCAGCGAAATTCTAGAAATCTAACGCTCCGATGCATTTTAATGAGGGTAAATCTTTTCTAAATCACCGATTACGCTCTAGTATTTGCGATACTGTTACGTCGAGCATTTACTGATGACTTGTTTATTTTCCCGACTGGTCGGAAGTGATGTCCCTTTCTTCAAAGTGTTTTTCAGGTCACTAGTTTTAAAGGGTTCCAGAGTGCTTCGGAAGGAACGAAGAACAATTTATTATCTTTGATTGAATTTACAGTCCATTAAGCACTAGGGGAGTTCCTGAAAGGGGAAAAAAGAGAAAGGGATATATATTTCATATCATTGATTTTTCTATCCATAGTTATAAACTATGCCCATTATTTAAACGAGGCGAAGGAATTGGCTTCGTTTAGTATTCATAAGCGATGAATATTTCAGACCGTAAGTGATAAACTATTTCCTCGTGAAGATCAATTGTGTGATATTAGATAGATATATCGTACTTTTAGAAGTTTTTATTGGTGGAGGAATCATCAGGATATGCATTAGTTTTATTGATATTTATTTAAACGCCATTGCAAAGTTCACGAAAAAATTTGAAATTTCTGATTTACAATATATTACATATGATTATAATTATTTGGACACTTTCGGATTTACACATTTTTTCAATTTTTTTCAAAAAGGCTGATGAAATTTTTGAGCTTAGATCCTGCAAGAAATTTCCTTGAATTGATATTGACAATGAAAATTTAGTCATTAGGACGTTTGAGAAACTGAGAAGAAATTCAAGCAGGTGAAAATTATTTTGACTTGCCCTGTTTCACATAAATTGATAGCGATTAACAAATTTTATCTATGGTTTTGTTTGATGTAGTCAATATTTAAAATCATATTTAGACAAAGAAAAACATGTGTTTGGAAGTATATAATTTTTTAAGAAAAGAAATCCCTAATATGGTCGCTTGTTCACTACCTATATATTGAGAGTTAGCATTCAGATTATTCAAAATTCAAGGAGTGCCTCCCAATATGCTTATGAAACTTGATATTTAAATTCAAAATAAATATTTTAAATATTTAAAGCAATATGAGTATTTATATTAAATAATATTTGAATTTGGTTTTTTAAAAGAATCTTAAAATTTTCAGAATAATTTTTGTTTATAGGATTCAGAAATGTCAACTATATAATGAATAATTTACCTAATATGCCCACAAAATACCATATCAAAATTCGAATATTTTCAGTATTCGACGAAACGGGAATATTTATAGTAAAAGATTTGTTGTAGCTGTGAAGTATATATTTTTCTTTCATAATTTCAAATAAAGATATATCGGAAAGGAGAAATGCATATTTCAATTGAAAACTTTTAAAATCAAGAAGTGAGATGAATTTATTTTCTCTCTAAAAGAAAAATAATGAGTGTCTTTCGGTAAAAGGATATTTTCCAGACTGAATCTAAGACTAGTTATATCAAATAGTAAAAAAAATTATTAGTATGAGAAATATCTCTCCTTGCTTATAAACTCATTACAGTAAAATAAGCATGTAAATGACTATAATATTCCATGCAGTGAATACTTCATGAGACATCATTCATCAGGGCACTCTGTATTGGAATGTGTTTCTGGATCTTCGTCACAATATGTTAATATGTCTGTCAAAATTATAAGCAGAAGATTATGGGCATATAAAATAAATAAGTTTACATTTTCGTTTGATTTTTTTTTAGAATTATTAGCTGAAGATTTTAGGTAAATGAAATAAATAAATTTTCATTTTCAATGAGAATTGAAATTCAGTATTTTAAAAATTTATTGCTAATACATTTGATCCGAGTATAAGACAGAAATTATTAAAGATTACAATAGTTCACAAGTTTAAAAAAAAATTCCATTTTGTTTTGGTTGTGCAATATGTTAATTAAAAGTTATTAAATAGCATGGATAAGAGAAAGTAAATTCCAAAAAAGAACTGACAGACAAGCACATCTTTCTAACTTGGAAGTTTTAATTTTAACGAGATGATTAGATTAATGGAAATATTATTTCATACATTCATATCATTTAATTAATTTATCTAAAGCTTCCATAATGTTTCTTTAAAACCAGCTGGAGTGACTTTCCCAAAACTTTTTCGTTTACGCTTTAATAAACGAGTTACCCCCCCCCCCCCCTGTTAAAAATTGTGGCCCTTTTGTAAGGTAAAGATCAGCTTACACGAATACAATAAATACGAACTATTAACCTTAGGGTGAATTTTATATATTTTTTAAAATATTATTTTAAAAAATATTTTTTTAAATATTTTATTTGATATTTGACACATTTTTTAGAAGATTAATCCCTTGCACAAGAATTTTAAAACCAAATTTGTATTTCAGCTGCGTTTTTCTCGATTGATTGAAACCAATGAATTGCAATTGCAAAATGCAAAGAATATAATTGCACAATGACATACAAAATTTGATAAAAGCCTTTACATGTTTCTTAAAGTGCAGATCTGTTTGATTTCTAACCTTGTTGGACTTAGCTTAAAATGTGATATGTGTTTACAGTATAGATGTTAAATCTGAATACTGAGTTTTATCCATCTATTAATCTTCGTTTTGTAAGTATCCTGTTAACTTAATATGTTTTACTCGAAATTTGATAGATGTCTATAAATTTGATGTAAAGACCCTAAACCAAATTTCATCTATCTATCTCAACGAGTTTTTGAGTTATCTTTGTTAAAGACAAGCAGGCATATTCCAAAAATGTTTTTTAAACTTAGAAAGGTTTGAAACGTACATAGTTTTCAAAATATTGAACTATAATTTCGACAATATAATATTATTACACCAAAAAATAAAAGCGTCAAGAGAAGCAGAAAAATATTAAATTTTAATTGTTCCTACTCTAACATTTCTCGTCTTATAATAGTACTACGGATATTTTAGGGCAGATCTTGATCATTTGAGAACATTTTGAGCCCCTGGAAAATAACGAGGACGATAGCTGATTTGGAGTCTTTCACCCCAAACTTCAGATCTATACTAGCTGGAAGACATCGACCTCAATAGATTTGGCATGCACTTACTTGCCGGCTTTTCATTAGAACCTATCTTCCAACCTGCATTTTAAGGCTTCAAATATTTCTACTAGGTCACTGCGGTCTAGCTTTTCTTTAAAAAATCACTTGGAATTATAGAGCTATTTATATTCAAAAAATAAAATTGCAAAGTTTTAATTTTCGCTTGAAAATTGTGAAATCTCTTGCGGTAAGAAAGTGATGACGAAATAAATGTCTAGAATTAATCTGTAAATGTAAAGCATAAATGGAATATTTTCTACCCTCATATAAAAGATAAAATAAATAATGTAGTTTTGGACATTATCTCAGATTCTGAGAAGTTGGTGCTTGTAATTATTTTGTTCTATTTGCTGTCCCATAAATAAAAATGTTGAGAAAATGCGAGTATTTTAATTTCAGCAATATTATAATATATAAATATCTATATACATGTTTTGCTAAGACTGTTGTGTTCTTTCTTAGATATGACAATGCAAAAAAATCATTCAGTTGTATGATTTAAAACTTACTTTGTTTAACTTTTAAGAATTTTTAAACTCCTGAATATTTCAGAAATTATCAGTTATCTTCTATTTCATGAAATATTTTCTGAAATTTATTATTGAAAATAATATTCAATAATGTATAACTGTAAAATAGAATTCAATAATAAATAATCAATTATATTCAAGCAATTTCAAAAGATATTGGAAAAAGATAAATTCTATTATTTGATTAATGGCTTGAAATGAAGTTTTTTTTTAAATGAATGGAGAAATAAATCCAAATTTGGAGGTATTACATAAAACATAAGGCTCATGTGATTTTATAACGCTGCACGATGCTTATTTATTATATTCGAAAATCCAAAATTAAATTATAATAACTTATGCTGTCTAGACGACTGCAAAAACAGAAAACACCTTAATCTGCAGACTGAGACATCGAAAACCTTTGAAAACAGCACATTCTCTTTTTGAGTGATAAGAGTACGCTAGGAGGATAGGTAAAAAAATAATTATATTATTTAATTTAAAATTTTAATGAGCTTAATTCCCTGCAGTATCATTTTTACAGAATAATACGGTATTAGAGATTTCGCAAGCCTTATTAAAACTTTAAATTTAATTATTTTCCATTCTTTAGAGATTTATCCGTCTAATTCAAATTGTAAATTTAAAAATTAGAAAAGCAATTTGTCTCATTTAATGAGTTTTCTTTTTATTACAATTTTTCTACTGGATAATGTTAGACCAATGGATCCTACAGAGCTGCTAAACTTCTATTTATTAATAATCAACTTGATTTCACCATCTATGCATTAAACTATAATTAATATGAACATTTCTCAGAAAGCAAATATGATGATAAATATGAACTGGAAATGTTTAATTGGAAGCAATAAATGCATTTCGCAAACCTTATTAAAACTTTAAATTTAAATAAATTCCATTCTTTAGAGCTTTATCCATCTACTTCAAATTGTAAATCTAAAAATTAGAAAAGCAATTTGACTCATTTAATGAATTTTCTTTTTATTATAATTTGTCAACTAGATATTGTTAAACCAACGAATCCTATGAAACTGTTAAATATGTATTTATTAATAATCAATTTGATTCACCATCTAAGCATTAAAAAAATAATTAATAGGAATTTTCCTCAATAAACAAATTTGCCAATAATTACGAACTGGAAATATTTAGCTGAAAACAACAAATAAACGAAAGAATCATTTTCAGAAAACATTTAATGGATACATCTTAAATTTAAGAAACTTATTAAAAATAAAGGATAGCAACATATTTCGTAAAATTGTCGTACGATGCCTTTGATGTTAATAGAAAATGCCACGGTTATCATTAAAATGATGGCCACACGCCATATAATTCAAGCGCAATACTCTGACGCTTTGATACTCTGAAACTGCCTTTCGGGCTTTCAGTAATTATAGCAACGACAGCAGTCATCGGGTCCATTAACTTGTTTTACCGCTAGGATTTTGAAGGACTTTGAAGATATATCAGGATTGGAACTTCATTATAGTCTGTTTAATTTGTGTTTTTTCGTCAAAGCTGATCAGTGTCTTTTAATATATACCAATAATACTGCTTTTTAATAATCATATTTTCAAATAAATTGTTTACAATAATTCAATCATTTTATATTGTCTTCTTTCTAAGCTTTGAATTGCATACATAATTCATAGATGGATTTATACAATTTAGAGTTTCAGCTAGTCTTATTTTTAAAATTTAGATATGGGAAACTGAATTTTATTTAAATCCGATATTTTCTCCGCAATAAAAGAGATGCATGTAATGATTGTTTTAAAAGACTACCGTAGCCTAAAAGTAATTTATTTATATAATCAACACTTTAATAATCATAATTTATTTTTTTTTAAATTTTTATCTTTGTTACGTAGGTATCAATAGAGAATAAAAAGAATTAACTAATGTATGGAATAAATTAAATCAGCTTCATTTGTCTGGGTAGATTAATTTTGTAAATTTAAAGTTATGTTCAGACATATGGAATTCATGACAAAATAAGCATCTCAAATGTTATCAAACTATTGATATTTGTTTGGTTTAAGTATTTAAATTTATTCTGTAAAATAATATCTGTTTATCGAGACGAGCAAGTTATTGAAATCCTATTTAAATGCAATTTAATGTGACATTAAATATCTCAAAGAATTTTTTTTAATTAAATTAAACTATCTATTTGGTTAGATCAAAGATCAACAAATTTCGTATGATTAAAAAAAGTTGTGTAGCGGGATAAAGAAGATGTCAAAATGTTTGATTATTATATTTATTGGATTAATATATATATATAAGACAAAAATTGCTACGGAATCTCAATAAAATCATTTATCAATACAAGAAGTATTTGAAAATATAATAATATTGAATAAATTATATGTTAGTAGCTGTGCAAAATTTCATATTATAAACGAAAGATTTGCATAACGCATTGTAAAATAAGTTGTAAGTTAGAATTGTTATTTTCTTTCTAAATTTTAATTGAAATTTTTTTTCTTAATTAAAGCACACGATGTTCTACTTCTTTATTGTTTCATACTCCTTTTATAATATAAAGCAGCTTTTTGAACTTAAACAGCAAATAAAGATTGTGTGTATGTTTTTAGATGCTTAATTTTTTTCTTTTGAGAATGAAACATGAGTTCAATTTTAAACTATTTGATTTTTAAAGCTTTTTTGCATTATGCTCATTTATGGTGGAATTTCGATTTTTGTTTTTTGTTGTATAACCTCTAAAAATTTAGTTTATGGAATATTTCTGAAATTGGTTAAAATTTAAAGCCGACTTAAAAATTACATTTCAATATGCAATTATTTATTTTCATCTTGCTCTCTGAAAAAAAAATCTCCATTTTTATTTCTGGTTAGTTTTTTTAACGGAATAGCCTCTTCAATACGATGAAATTACATGAAATTCAGAGAATATTAATGTTTCTCATAGTCATGTTCGTTGTCAGTAATGTTGTATTATGAAAATACCCCTGATAAATCGCTCCACCAAATCCACTCGTTTCTATGTTTGCATTACGAATCCTACTCAATATACTAGACCTAAATTCTAAACGTACTACAAAGCTGGTATCTTTCCGATAGTATGTTTTGATATGAACAGCTGAAATATTGATTTAAATTTGATTAATTAACTTCTAACAATCACTAGGATTAAGCCATATGGAAGCCTATTAGATACTATCAAGGTTTACGCAGACTGACGACATCTAACTAGTAAAGGTCTTCAATAATAACCACTACTTATAATTACACGTGGAGTAATATGTATTGCTTGGCATCTCTGAACATAGATTTGGAACAGTGATCCAGCTAGATTAAGTGAATTGTATGTAGACTTCTATCGGGAATTAAACATGCGTACAGGGAACATGACCTTTAGAATTCAAAATGATTAAATGCTTATACATTTCGTATGAAAGAAAATATATAAAATAGCTAGCATATTTGCTGGTAAAGCAAAGATTCATAAGTTTAGGATTTATTTTTCTTAATTGTATAAATTATAAATTTAATATATGACCTCTTTTTCATCTCTATTGTGCGATTTTTCGGAGATTTTTTTTGTTGTTCACATACTTAATACATAATATACTTAAGTAGACGTAGGCTTTTAATTCATATTTTAAACTAATTGTTTACTAATGCTTTTATAACAGTTTAAAAAATCTCATTTTATGTGATATCAGTTATCATTAACAGGCTGATAAAGTCGTGATTTAGTAGTATTATTTATATTAAATTATAAAATTAATAAAATGCTTTTTTCAGAACTTTTAAAGTACCAAATAAATACTTTCCATTTTTAATTATATTCTTTCAAAAGTGAAAGAGCATTTTTGCTTTAAATGCATTAAGCAAGTCTGAGACAAATTTCCTACTTTAAAATTAATGCAATTGTCTATATTCAGATTTAATAATCCTAATATTAAGTTATAATTTATGATGTCAAAGGTGCGCCATCTAACATACGATGAATAAACTGTTTAATTTCATTCTAGAATTTGTCTTTTGAAAAATATTCTTGTTTGGAAAATAAATATTCTTGTAAAAAAAAAGAAATTTAAAATAAAGGATAATAAATTTTGTAAATAATTTTATTTCCAATTTATATGGACAATTGAAGTAGTGTTTACTTCAATATTTGTTTATTAAGTCATATCGATTTAACGCTTTTTTTAGTTGCGCTCATTCTATGTGCTTTTTTCATGCTCATTCTATTTTTTAAATTGTAAGTCATTAAAATTGATTAAGTCATTTAAATTGTAAGTCATTAAAAAATCATCATCATACTTGTAAAGTTATTAAATTTTCTGTTTCATGCTTCATGTAGCTTTATTAATACAAATTCTTTTTTATCTATTATTTTTTTTTTGCTCGAAATTATGAAGATTTTTTGAACGATCTGAATAAATTTTTTAAGCATAATATTTATATCACATATATGGGTCATCAAAATTAACTAGAATTGACACGGAAGGTTACGAAGAAAAATTAAGAATGTTCCAGAATTTTTTGATTAATATTGGGTACAAATGTTCAGCTATCATTTAATTTTAAAATAACAACTAACTGTATTCTATTACTTATTGATAGGTAAACTATTTAATAGGATTTAAACTCATGCAATAAACCTTTTTAATTCTCTATAGAGAGATTATGCATTGAAATCTCTTTCCGAGTTTTTTCAACTCTGTCATTATTATTTATTATTGTAATATTTAAACTTAAGATAATTAATCTTAAGAAGCTAATCACACTGCATATAATTTTATAGCAGTAGAAATAAATAGCAAAACGAGTAACCAAGCTGCACATTTAATCTTATAAAAATGAATGCTATAATCTGTAATTTAGAATCTTTTATTCAAAGTTTGATATCTATACATTAGCATCAACACCATTTTTTACTGAAAACTTCATGACATTTATTTGAAGATTATGCTTTTTAATAAAATTTTTCTAATCATTTTAAACTGCAAAGAAATTCTGTGTTTTTAATAACTTAGAACTGTATTACGAGGGGATTTGAAATAAAAAGGCATGAAATGTAGTAAGAACTTAACTGTTAACGAAATTGCTTATATCGCAATGAGAGAACGTAGCGAGATATCTGTGGATGCAATTGGAGTCTCCATTGCAGATTGGGGCATGCACGGGCGCAGAAGAAGAGCAGAGGCTATGAAAAAAAGCTTAATCGAAGTTCCTCTACTTGTTAAATACTTAGAGCACAGAAGAACCATTAACTCAGATGCGTACTATGAGCCACTCCAAAAACTACGCAGGTCCATCAAGTACAAAAGAGCGGGACTACTCATGGATGGTGGGGTTCTGCTCCATGATATTCCACACATAATAGTCCACACATCTCCAGGGTCACACACATGGATCTCATCAAGTTCAAGTGGAAGTAGCTCGAATATCCACCCTACAGCCTGGTTGGGTCACCCTGCGATTTTCATGTGTTTGGTCTCCTGAAAAAACTTCTGAAAGCGAAGCACTCCACCTCGGATGGCGAACTCAAGGACGCTGTGAAGGACTGGGTCTCGTCATGGCCACAGAAATTCTGGAAACAAGGAATCCTTCGGCTAGTTAACCAATGATATCGTTGTGCTCAGGCCTATATTGTGTACTTAGAATAAAGTCTTCATTTATAACCACTATATTATTTCGTAACTTTTCATTTGAACATCCCTTGTATCAACAGTTCCAAAAATTTTTAAAATATTTCGTTACTTTTAGAATTTAATTGTAAAGACAATCTTATAAGAAATACATTAGCAACACGAAATTAAAGTATATATTATAAATCAAGGTCTGTAAATAGTATATAATTTTAAAAAGGACGAGCCGCTGTTACATCTATTAAAGAGTTTAAGTTACCATGAAACCCTATAAAATTGCAAACTAAATTCTAACGAACAAGTAAAACTGCAAAGGCAGATCTAATTTATCTAGAGAAATATATAAATTAATTGAACAAAAAAGTAAGCTAAATGAAAATGAATCAAAGAAAGTTTCTATAAGATGGATGGCAAATTAATTTCCAGACATATGCTTCATATCTAAATTTGTGTGTGTGAGTGGCAGTTTAATTACTGCAGCAGTCCGTGATGAAAGAAAAGAGTGGTATAGACAGAAGTCAATACTTTTAAATGAAAAAGATACAAGGGGTAAATGAAACTTTAATTTATTACTGAGTAGAAACCTTCAATTTCTTTCTTGTCTTTCAGTAGGAAATAATTGCTTCCAGAATTTCCTTTTATTTTGTCATTGGTTTTGTATGTAGAAATATCGATTGTCTTATTGAAATTTTCTCCTTTTACAGATACAGCTGGATTTGGTTATTGCAAATTTTTCAAGTTGTCAAATAGTTGGAATGAAATGCTTATCCTTAAAATGTTCTTTGTTATTTTTCTTTTGAACTGCCAGTCATTAATAACATATTTCGAGGAAACAGAAAATGGCACTATCACTTGAGAAACTTAACTCAATTTCATGCATTTCTGAATTTTCTAGACCTTTAAAATTTTTTCTTAAACATGAAGAGATTGGCTTTTAAAATTAAATTTTATTGTATTGAATACATAGTAAAGCAAAATGAAGATTTTATGAATAACTTTTTATTAAAATTTAATATTCATTTATAATTTTATTAAAATGGACTTGAAATATTTTATTGACATAAGGTGTTTGAGTTTTCAAAGACTATACAAAAATATTTACTAAAATGGTAGTGTAATAAGTGTTTAATAAATTCATTTTTATATGAGACGAATACATTTATCATTGTAACTTACTAAATTATTATTTTGATATTTATTTTTTTATTGCAAGTTATAAAGAAATATCGAGTTTGACATATATTTTGACAAATGTTTGCTCCATTTCTGATTTGTTTTCAATGCTTAAATATTACATTACATATGAAAAAGTACATGTTGAAATTTAACATTATTTCACCTTGAATTTAAGGCTATTTTAAATTACCACTCTAAGAATGAATGTTTCTGTACTTTTTTCTGAAGTAAATTGTTTTTTATAGACTTTTATTGAACGTCATTTACTTCATGTTTGTAAGGATGAATATTTGTAATCAATTTTTAGCGCAGTTCCATATATATTAGAGTTCTACACATTTGCTCGGAGCAAAAATTCACAAATTTAATATTTTTGAAATTCATTTATCAATTAATTAAATAATATTATTAAAAGGTTGAATTTATGTTTGTGGTGAATAGTGATTTTGAAAAATTATTTTTTTTTCAAGCTACTGTAACTGTTATTATAATAAATTATATACAGAAAAATAGAACTTAATTATAATTTCAATTAAATACATTTTGGGCTATTTTAAAGAAGATTTTTATTAAATGTGTTTATTACATTTTCGTACCAGTGAATACTCTTGAATAGTTTTCATCTTCAAAGAGCTTTTACAAGAATTTAAGAAATTTTAAGAAGTTATTCGAGTTTACCTCTTTTCTTTGAGAAATACCTGAATTAAGTTATGGGAAATTCCGGTTAAATAATAAAAAATAAAAAATAAACCAGTCTACGATATTTTTTATTTATTTTAGCCATTATATTCATATTTTTGTTCTGTTAAATAAAAGTTTCGTTAAAAGCTACATGAGTTACACTTCTCGTATGACCTTTTCATTTTGAACTTTGTTTGGATAATTAAGATAACACCTGAATTTACAACCTACTCATATTGTAGAAGAACTTTTTACGCAACCTTAGTAGACTTACCGCAATTTGAAATGTTAATTTTTTTCTACATCTTTTCTATCATGGCTAAAATTATGAACAATTGAAATCAATATGTAGATTAGAGCATGAATGAAATACTTTCATTCATGCACCCCAACTCTTCCCGTTCAATTGTCACAGGTTTAGACTAACTAGAAACATAGATTGTGCTGGTGGTAGCGTTAGTTCTGCCCTAACCTACACAATGCAATTAAATCTTTAAAAATTAACTTAAGCTATTTTAATTAATATGGTAAAATTAAAATTATATTGACTAAAATGGTATTTTACATTTGCACCAGGATTTGGGCATCTGTAATAATGCAGTAAAAATGTAATATTGGGAAAGAATCTACCTTATTTGCGAAAGAGACGTCATTTTGAAAAATGAGAGTAAAGGTTGATAATATAAAGCTAATCTATCAAGGTTAGGTGGAGAAAATATAGCGAATGACTCGTAAATTAAAGAAAATGCTGAACGGATTGGACAAAAGGAAAAAGAATATTTTTATAAATTTAATCAATTTTAATAGTTAAAATTTTATTCTTTGTCTGAGCTGTCAATTAATTAATAAAATTGAGAGAAATAGACAGTTTGAACATTGAAAAAAATGAGTGTCTTGGAAGATATTTGTTACCGAATTATTTTTAATATTATAGCTAAAAAGGCATTTTTTTTCAACTTTAAAAAATCATGATTGACGTCTGTAAGATATGTGTATAAATATATAATAATATATACACATATTATTATTATATATTTATACACATATATAATAATAATATGTGTATAAATTATGATTTTCTGTCAATAATTTTAAAGTAAAGAAAGGAAGCAGATAAAAAATATTCTTGGGCAGAAATTCACTAAAATCCGTTATAATTACTACTTTAAATATCATTCTCTAAATGTGTGTCGCAAATAAGATTTTGTTTTTATTTGAAATTGTTGAATGCAGATATTTCATATTTTCTTTGTCAACTTCATGACATCATTGATAAAATGATAACATTTTCTTGTCTTTCATAGAAACAGGAAATTCTCTGAAAAAGTTGAATACAAAACTGAAAATGTTGCTTATAGCGATGATACTGAATATAAAGACAATCAATTAAATATCTGAGCATACATTTATCGGTAAAATTCAGAAAAAAAGGAAAATATTATATTTGATTGATGTAAAATCTTAAATTGCTCTTTTTTGGCTTATAATAAAATTAACCATACATCTTGCTCTTAATGATTTAAAGTGCTCAATATTTTCTTAAGATATAGTTCTAAAAATTAATTCAAGGGACAGTTTTTAATGTTTTACCTCAGTAATTAAAAAACTTATACATTTATCGGCGTACAAAAGCTTATAGGTCCAAAACATTTTTCAAAAGAATTTTCACTCAAAACACACACACACATAAGGCTGAATTTTTTATATTTTCTACAAATTGTAATTCAAAGGTTGACTAAAATCTTTTTGAAATAAAATTTAGTAAAATGTTTTATGATGGTTAAATAAGAGAAGTTCTATGGATTACATTCATGATTCATCACATTTATGATTTCAAAGTATTAACTTCTATTCTTCCTTAACATCTTCCTATTTAACATTAAAATAAACTTTGAAAGATCTTTTCCAACTATATGATATATCGTAATTGAAGAAGTAAGTAAACGTAAAGGGAGATTCTAAATATAATATTTTTCATCGAAAGGTTTTTAAAGGAGATAAGATTTCACATTAAGCAGGCAATGCTCAAAGAAGTTTAATTTTTTTAAATTTAGTACTTTTGGGAATTGAAAGACATATATTTTCAAACCATTTTATTAGGTTTTGCTTAAAGTGATAATTTTACAGTATTCTATAAAGATTTATAATAAAGCAACTATGATATAATATTTTCTAACATTATATAAATCTTTTGTAGGTTTCACACATTTATACTTTTTTTTGTATAATTATGGTTTTAGACATCTTAGAATGTCTTTTTGTATTGAACAATATGTATTTTAAAATCATTTTGTAAAACTTTGTTTAAAATGATGATTTGGCAGAATTTTAAAAACTATAAAAAGGTGGTCAAAGTTCCAAAAAGCCACAAATCTGTATTTTTTACCGATTGTACAGATTTCTGAGAAACCTTATCGTCGGACAGTTTAATAAAAAAGAATGTAAAGTCATAGAACGACAAAACAGTTTACAAATTTCTTGTGGTAGAATCCCTAAAGTCAAGTTAAACACACTCTTCAACCGAAATATTCGAGATTTCATCTGTGATGATTCCTTTTTACTGACACACGGTGACATGATAAAAGAGACAGAAAAAAGAAAAAAGACCTTTTCGAACTGTATGATCTGTCATAACTGAAGAAGTAAGTCAACATAAAAAGCAGCCCCAGATGTATTATTTCTCAGCGAATAGTCTTTGGACGAGAAAAGATTTCATATTAAGCAGACGACGCTCACCAGAAATCTATTCACATGCACAATACAGATCTAGTTCCTATCGTCTTTTGACTACAAAGTAATAAAAAGAATGGCATTCCGTTGACTACAGAGTATAAAAAGAATAACGCCGTTTGTAGTTAAATGCATATTTATGTTTAGAATTGGTAATGCTTCCAGGAGAAACATTTTATTCGGCGAATGGATCCATTTTTTACTCGACTTATTCATGAAAAGTTTTTTAAGAAAATGCAAATATTCGATAAAAATTTGCATGGTAGATTTCACTAAAAATAATGACTCATAAGCGATGCAAAAGTTCACTTTATAAGAAAGTTTATTTCGTTAAGTTGGTCGTGATGCGGGTTTATATCGATTTCAAAAATAGGTTTTTCCCAAATAAGATATTCGTTTTTTAGATGTAATTTAAATTATGACGTGATGTGGCAGCTCACAAAAGTGACTTAACACTAAAGTGGAAATTTGAATTAAAAAAAAATCAAGAAGATATTTCATTTTTATTATTAAAAATAAATTAACTAACTACTTTCTTCAACTTATTCCAGTAGTTGTTAAAAGTATTAGATGAAAAAATGGAATAAATTTATTCTGACATATTTCTATCTGAAGTTTATCTTTTCATCAACTAAGTTATAATATTTTTTTCCTTAAAAAATAATTTCTAAATAAATTTTTAGATTGAGGTTCGAATCGTTAAGATATTGAAATTTAATGCTGTTATTGAAGCTAACTATTGAAAAGTAAAATTGATTTAAACACTTTTAATGAATATAAAGGTATGCCTCTATTGAATAAAATGAAAGAAGAAAACCACTGTCTTGAAAGAGAATATTGATTTCCTTTTCGATTTTAAACGAGAAATGGGAAAGTTTTCTTGATTAAATGAACCAAAAAAGTAAGACTTTTTTTATTTCATTAGAAATTTTAAAAATTTGAATGTAAATTTTTTTTGTTTGAAAGCTGGAACTGTAGATATGTTTTTATTTTATATAAATATTTTTTTTAAATTTTAACATTTTCTTGTATTATATAATAACTGCTCTTCGTTCTTTTCATTGTAATATTGTACTATTTATAAATCTTTCAAAGGATTGATGTAAAATAATCAATTAATGAAAATATGCATATTCGACATTTTAATAAACCATTTTGATTATTAAACATTTTATATAACTAATACATATTTATTTAAAAATAATAATTTTTTAAAAAAATATAGTGCTAGTATATTACTGCATACTAGGGAGAAAAATCATCAAATCTTAAAAATCTAATACAAAAATGAAATCAATTTATAGTTTTATTACATATCTTAAGAGAAAATTGTACACAATACAATTGTACAATTGTATTGTGTAATATAAGAATATAGACATATAAGTAAGAGTTTAGTTAAAAAATCTTTAATATTCGCCAGACATATTAATTATCAGTGAGTTTATAAAAGCATTATATATCATTAACATTATATAATTTAGTTCATTGAATTATTTTTCACTAACGTCTAGAAAATAATTCCGAATTTTTTCAATGAAGTCCATTGCGTCTGTAAAAGAGGAGGAATAACTTCATTGTCGTTTAAATTAGATAATTTATCTTCTACAATTTTCTGTAGTTGTGTGTAATTTTAAATTCATGACATCGTTATGTCAGGTAGCTTACTCCTCGAATGTAACTTCTACTTTAAGGAAACTTCAGTATTTAATAAAAAATATGAATCATATGTACATTTTCTATGTCATTTCAAAATCTTTTATTTAATTAAAAAAATCTTCTAAAAAGTGCTTGACAGAAAAGCTCCTTAAGAAATCATTATTTCAAAATAATGATGCTTAATTTGTACTACTTCTTATAATATTTATGACTAGAGCAATACTGAAATACTGGATACTGAATATTATAGAAATGTTTGATTTTAAAGAATAAATTTTATATACTCTTTACTGATATCGAAAAGAGAAAAATCCTTTGTAAAAAATATCTTCTTTTATAAGTCACATTTAGTTAACTCTCGCTTTCATAAAAAATTCTAACTTATCATAATTTTCACAGTGGTTTGATGGTAATACCTCGATTTCGGGATCAGTGATTCCGATTTTTTTAAAGTACCCGCAAGTAAGTGAGAGTACAAATAACAATGACAATAACTTTGAGAAGAATAAATAATTGGAGAAGAATTACAGGTTCAAATATTTTTCTCGTTATCTTACCACAAGTCAAATTATAAATCCAATTCCAAAATAAACCTCCTGCTGCATCGAAATGAATGATTTTACGAATTAATTTTCAATATGTAATGAAACCGAAGGAATTGAAAGATAATTCACATTCTTTTCTTATTAAGGTTTCATTTTTATTGTTTTATATTAGACCCCTTTACAAGAACTAAATGCTGGCGTTCTGGCTAAAGGTTAACACGTTTTCCCCGTGATCTAAGCGTCCTGGGTTCGAGTCCTGGTTCGGGCATGATTGCTCTTTACTTGTGTTCCATCTGTGAGATGTATGAATGAGCTCCCCTGTAAAAAGGGGTTGTGCAAGCGAATGTGCGTGTCATCTTCATTTGAACTAAATGTCAAACTTCTGCCTTCGGTTGCTCTGGGGACTTTACCCTCAGAAGCTACTGTATCTTCTTTTCGTGTTAGCACGAAAGCGGCATCATCATCATCACAAGAACTAAATAATCATAATTCTAAGGAGGTATTAAAATTATTGTGGAAGGGCATTAATGAAGTTCCACCATAGTTAATAGATTGCGCTCATATTCTAACATAAAGGGTTTTGAACCATTGAGCTTGCTAATCGTTAAATCAAAATAATAAATAACAAGAAAGCTCTTGATAGCAATTTCGGCCTGTGGAATTTCGGCTTTTCAGCCTGTATTATTCATAAAAACTACGAAAAGAAGATAATTGAAATTTGATAGTGCGACAATAAAAAATCACTTTAAATATTTTCTTCCAATTGTAGGCCTTTTTTCCCTATATATACAAATTAATTACAATCCTAATCAAGAGTGTTCACAATGCTGTTTCATTAACCTTATTCTTATATGCAGTAGAGCCAAGATAATTTTACCTCGAGATTCATGAAAGTTATTTCTTTCTTTAGCAACCAAATTATCTCTAGAAGGTCATTGTTTTTCTTTCGAATGGCAATGTAGCGTTTCACTATCCTATAAATGTAAGAAACACTTTAATAAGACTCCACTGCTGAACCCAGCGGCAGTTAAATATTTTTAAATCCACATATATTACACACTGACGTTACTTTATTTATCACAGAGCTTTCGATATGAGAACGAATATTAATATGTTCCTTTTTATTTCTTTTCATGTGATTCTTTGATTCTATTTCCTGTGTTTGTCAGTCTTATGTGTGATACAATTTGGCTACATTTAATCTTTGAGAGTAGAATTGATGTAAAATAATTGTTTTCCTATGGGGTCAATTCATAGTCCCGTTTCATGTACCAAACAAACCATTTGTGTTCAATTCTTAAGCATTCTGCGCATTTTGAGAAATCTGCCGGTAACGTTGATCTGATACTTTAACACTGAAGTTAAACATTACCCTATCCGAATAATTATAAAAATCTTTTGATTTTTTTATAAAAGAAATTAAAATTTTAAATTACTTTCTCCAAATTTTCGTAGTAAAGTAATTTCACTTCTTATCTAAAATTTTGATTAGAATTTTCAATGCAATTATTGTTTGGCATGATTAATGAATATCGTTTTTTAATTAGTTTGATTCCATTTTGTTCTTTCTTCTGCCATATCTTTTTTTGTTGTTGTTGTTCAAAGGATATATTTTGACAAATGGCTATGTCAGTGTTTTTGAAAAATTACATATGTTCTTTTATATAAATTTCTTAAATGTTATTGAATGTTTAATTTTAAGAATATAGTTTCTTTTAAATAAGTTAACATTTTTAAGCTTACTAATAAAATCATTACATTTTTTTCTTATATAAATAATTTTATTAATATTGAGACATAAGATTTCAATTTGCTCAGAGGAAAGAACATGAAACTCAAATTTGTATATATTGAGTAAATTATGATTACATTTTCAAATTACACATTATAGAATATATATATATATATATATATATATATATATATATATATACCAATTTTTAAATCTATGCACTTATGAATCAATTGTTTCATTTTAGTTTATTAGAAACATTAAAAAACAAGCAAGCAAAGTAATTAATATTTACACATTATAATAATTATGCAATATAAAAGATACAGATGCCATTTTTTAAATCTATGCAACTTATGAATCAGTTATTTCATTTCAATTTGTAGAAGTAATTAAACAAAAGAAAGCAAAATAGTTAAAATTTACATTATAATTATTATTTACTCATTATAAAAATATAAATAAAATCCATGTGAATACTTATTCGAAAAAATATGATTAAATAGTTTTTTTTTCAATGTAATCAATCACCTATTTAAAATAACTCAAAAATTATTTCTTATTCTAGACATTTAGAAAGAATATAAACATAGCATTACACGTCAAAGAACGTCAAAGTAAATGATGAAATCAATTTTATTCAACAGAAACATTCTAGACACCAAACAGTTTTTTTATCGCCAGTTTAAAAGCATAATGTCGAGCAGTATGCTTTTAAAGCAGAATGTTTCTGAAATACATTTTAAAACGCTAAAGATACATTGAAGGAATATTATAAAATAAAAAACTTACAATCCAGTAAATTTCCTAAACACGAGTAAGGTCATGATAAATGTATAAACATATAGAAATTAAACAGGATATAAAGAGTAGTTGGAGAAAACACTTTTATATTTTTACAGAATTTTATGATTCGAAATTGATATATTAAAGAAATCGGGAGAAAAAAAGTGAAGCAGCCATTTAGCAATGAAATTGGAAAGAAAAAATATATAATAAATGCTGATATAGAAATTGATTTTCAATGAAAATATCAGTATTTCTTAAAAACAGAAATCACTAAGGTTCACAGTAATATAACATGACATTATAACAATCAATTTCAGTTTAAATATAGAAACAAAAATGATAATTATTAGAAAAAAACCCTAATGAAAGCAAACAGATTACTCTTTTGTTATTGAACATGAATAGACTGCAATAACTGAGTAATATGAATTACTAAAAGATGAAGAAAACTTTAAGATTCATATTAAAAAAGTAAAACCTCATGATGCATTTTATTTTTATACCATCAACTAAAAATCATATGCATCATATCCTGTGCAGTTCTTTTTCAATTTGGAAACTTTTATCTCATCACAACATTATTCGGTTCTACTACATTCATCGGATAACTTTTAATAAAAGTTGCTTGAAAGAATTTTACATGGTAATAATTTTTCAATTTCACATTAAAATATCCAGCATCACACCAGTATATATCTTTTAACATATAGTAAGAGGAAAGAAAATTATTTAAAGTTATAACTTCAAATGTAAAAAAAACCCGCTTCATACGTGGCGGTTAACGTTAATGACAGAGTCGTCTACTAAAGCTTTGCGGATGAAGGTTTAAATGCAATGCGCATAAGTACATCACACTTGATTTTTACGTTACATGAATTGACCCCGTTTAAAATCAGCATACCAATCAATCAGCTTCACTTTTATTTCTCACAGCTTTCTGTATGAAAACGAATATTAATATGTTCCTTTTTATTTCTTTCCGTGATTCTACGATTCAATTTCATGTATTCTCACTATTCTTATATATGTTACAATTTAGCTACACTAAATCGAAGATAGTACAACTGATGTAAAATAATTGTTTTCATATTTGATATCAGCATAACAAATAAAGTAGACAGCAATGTAAAAAAAAATTAGGTACCAAACAAAAAATATTTGATATTGTACAATAAGTGCATTTTTGATGTTGAAATCGAGCTAGTTTTATTTTGAATATAATAAAGAATACGGGGCTTAAAAATTGTTTTTCCTAGTATCACATTAACATCCTATTATTTAACAATGCCTCTAGCTATCTAGAAAGGAAAGTTAATTTTGACACCGAAACGCTTTTAATGAGCAAAATATTTTGCTATCTCTGTGCCGGGACAACAAATAATCGATGAAAGAAATTATTTAATAGAAATAAAGCCTTTACAAGCAACGATATGAAATAAGTTACCTTACAAACTGAAAGACAGAGATTATAACCCTGTAAATAAATGCTGGAAATTAAGGAAGAATATGCATTTCGAAAAGGCAGCAAAATGTATTCTTTTCCCGTTATTTCATTTTTTCATAACTAAATATATATTTATTGCATTTTTTTAGGAAAGGCGCTTTTCTTTTCACTTGGAAAATTTACAACTCGCTTAAACTAATGACTGAAAGTTAGGGATGAGTGCGCTTGAAAAACTGTAAAAGTGAGGCGTGAAATGCTTTTTCGAAGTTCTTAAATGATTCCTAATTACATGGAAGCTGAACTGCTGTTGAAAAAAAGGAAATAAAGATTTTCGCAAAATGCTATTCTACCATGAATAACTGCGTAATTCAGTATTCTTAAATTTTACAAGGTAAAAACTTTTGTTATAGATATATACAGATAAATAAAATTATTCTTAAATTGTTTCATTTATAAAGGGTCATTATTAATTTCGTTTGCTCATTGCTCGATAAGCCGTCGTTTGTGTTAAATGCTAAATAGTTCAAAGATGACTTATAAATAATAATTTTGAAGATTTAAAAAAATTAGTAATTATTGTTCTCTATTTTATTTGTCTATAATCATGCTCAGGAATCAATGACCTATAGAAGAAATATCGAACCTTCTTTTGATGAAGGTGGCATTGAAACATCCAGGTGGAATTAGATAT
The DNA here is from genome assembly GCA_026543055.1 of Argiope trifasciata. Lineage (NCBI taxonomy): Eukaryota > Metazoa > Arthropoda > Arachnida > Araneae > Araneidae > Argiope > Argiope trifasciata. The sequence goes on along the minus strand of JAPMOQ010023642.1, from coordinate 14,210,909 downwards.
ATGATTATAACATAGTTTTCATCGTTGTTTGTTGACTCAATCATGGAACATTTTCAGGGAAAACTCAACTACAATTTCAGTAAAGCCTAAAAACTTCCCGTCAGTAGGTCTGAACTCAATGACCGTTGCATTTCTAGACATATATTCATTAGTTTATGAATAAAACTGACTAAGAGAGCAACCAGAGAACCGAATCCACAAATTTCTTCAGCTTTACCAGACCTTAAGGTTCCTCTGAGGGTACCTCGTAATTGAGGATGAGAAGCTTCCGGTAGGGGGTTGGTTCTTGCCTCAAACCTTCCGGTTTCGAAGCCAAGATCTTGCCACCCCTAACTATATTAAAAATGATTTTATTCATTGAGTCATGCATCACCCATGTTGTGAGGAAAATAAGCCTATATCTAAAATTTGGTATTTACTCAAATGGAGATTGAACCAGGTTAAGACCCGTTCTCTAAGCTTTCATCTCACATAAGCTTTGTTTCACGCACAAATATAATGCTTATCGTATCTTCACAGATTTGAACTAAGTAAAAAGGACTTGGCCTTACTAATCTTCTCCTTTAATTTTTGGTCCAGAACTCTGTATATCACTTTTCGCATCAAAGGTGAAGAATGAAAAAAAGTGAAATTACAAAAGCTGCCTAATAAAAGAAGTTTATCTAAAAGCAAGCAGCTGAATAATACCATTTTCTTGATAAGCGGAAAATAAGTTTTATTTATTTTTCTATGTTGTAATATATCGAAGCGAGTCCAATTTACTTACCATTTTATTCACTTTTTATGTAAACATCTATTTATTCTTTGTATATTTTAAATTTTGGATGAGAATGTTTGCTGCAAGGTAATTGCCAGCAAAAGCAGTGCCACTATAATATTAAAACTTTAATAATAATATGTAAAAAGTAGTTGAAAACGTAATAAGAAAGTAACAAAGATCTTTTCTTGACGTCAATGGTATCCTACAGGGAAAAAATTTAAACAGAAAAATGAATATACAGTTAAAAAAGATGCATCGTCATATGAATTGAAATATTTGCTTCAGACTATGAAAAGATAATTTAAATTTTATATATATATATATATATATATATATATATATATATATATATATATTTGATTTTCGGCATGAACAGTAGTTTGCTCCTTCAAATGAATTTTTGATTCATTTTAAAATAATGAAATAAAATATGCACATTTTGCTTTGAATAGTAGCCATTTGAAGCAATATTACTTATTTAGAATTAAATCCATCCAGATAAATAATTTAAATTTGAAATTGCTATACCACTAAATTGTTAATCTTTAAAATAAATAAATAAGTAAATAATGCTCATTAGATTAATTTTTATACATATTAAGTTCATAACTTTAACATACTTTCATACATAACTTTTATACATATTAAAGGCAGACAGTTAAATGAAATTTTAAATAACACCAAATGGATTAACAAACTGTAAAAGATCATGTTAAAAATTATTTTTTATAAAAGTTCAAAAACTAACCTTAAAAGAAAAGAGGTTAAATTTTTATGTCGATCCATTTAAATTTTGAAGCTACATTATGCAAATATGACACTACATTTTCTTTTCTTTTTGTTTTTTTAGTTTTTAACAAAAGAAAAATAAGTTTTAGAAAAGTTTCTAAAATGGCAATCGGCTGCATTCTTAAGTATTTAGTTTGCCCTAGGAAAATTGTGCATATGTGTACTGTGTCTTCATGAATGTTAAACTAAAGATATTTTTACGTGTCGTTATGACACATACAGAATTGCTTAATGAACATACTGGTTGCATACAAAATATCTTGCAATTATCTCTCTCTAGCGTAAATACATGATTTATTTTTGGTGCTTACATATGTGAGCTGCCTACCAGCTTTTATTCCTAGTGGGCGCAATTTATTGCTGCCGCAGTGAAGAACAAATAAACACGCTTACTTTTACAGATCTGCTTCGGAAATCTTTAAGTCCTTCAGAAACTGTTAATTAAGGAATAATAAATGAAAATATCAAGCCAGATCTTGTTTTGAAATATATACTTATTAATATTTTTACTTTTATTTAAATATTCTGTTATATATTTTCATTTATATTATACCAGCGGGCAACCAACAAGGCGTTGCCAGTGGCATGGTATGCAAGAAAAAAAATTAGCTTTAAACTTAAGTCTTGTTTCCACCCGATATGACATGTATATGTTATGCTACATCAAATAAACATAAAAATATATTTAGAAATTATCAAAATTAGCTACAAAACAATTTTTCATAGTACATATTCAGAAATATTTAGGTTGTTAAAAAGATAAAAATGATATGTTCGTTAACAAAACAATCCACTAAAATTATACAGTAGAAGAGCTGTTTCAAAATTTAAAAATACGCAAATAAGTCATTGTACCACAATTTTGTTCCACCCTCTGTTTCACACTTTTTTTTATCAACTCTGTATAGTTTGATATAAAAATAATTTGCACTCCTCATGAGATTTTAACGAAAGAAGGTTACTTCGCTCAACAGAAGTGTCCCTTCAATAAGTTCATTGTTTCTCTGCTATTCGCTAACCAAACGTTTCTTCCTTGCTCATTTTCCTTTTTCAACAAACGGTTTTTGGCATTTAATATGTTCCGGCCAAGGCTGGATTTCTTTCTTTTGTGCATAATGAGACTTGAATCGCAGTATGAAGTCAGATGTAAACAAATAAATATATCGCAAATGCATAAAACAGATCTGGCTATTTAAGTATGCGCGGAATAATTAAAATAACAATTATAAAACTCCCATTATTATTTTGATATCACTTTAAATGTCCAAACCTTTCCCAATAAATGTTCTACAAAATGGCATAATATCTCCAATATCCGTTAACTATTTTTCGAGTTTTTGTGGTTCAAATAAACAAACCCTTTCAGGAGACTTATTTTATACTATGTATATATTTTTGTTTATTTATGTTATATTTATGAATTTTTCAAATGTTAATTTTAAAAGCTGTTGTTGGTATTCGAAGCATTATTATACCTACTTGTTTCACATAAATGAATTATAACATTGAAAGAGTTGCAGAAACTGAATCATTCAGACGTGCTGTCCTACATCACTTTCAAAGATAGATGTTTGGTTAACTGAAGACTTTGCACAAGTTTCCCACCATTTGTCATTTCAAAGCACTATAAAACTGCGTGATTGCCGTGTGGGGAATTGCTGCCTTAATGCACGCGCCGTTCATGTGAATTAGTAATACTGATGAATCAATGATCTCTGACCAAGAAATTATTCATTCGATTGTCCCCAGAAAATGTAATATGACAAAGCATGGAACGAAACTATATGTCGTAAAAAGCAGGTTTCGTGCAATCAAAAAGTATGCTTTTTAAGTCATGAAATATACCTTTTCCTCGTAAGAAAATCGTCTTAAGACATTTCTTATCAAATATTGGATTAAATTATTTAGAAAATGGTTTTTTAAAGATGTTTGCAGTTTAGGTTATGTGTAAGAAACATATAATCAAATGATTGCTGAATTAGCACTGTTAACTTGTTTAAAAAAGTGTAATTTTATGATTTCATTCGGATTATGCAACAATTCGACGAAAAATAATACACAAATTTGATGAACTTATACTTATATTATACTTTCTTAATTTCTTACTTATTTAAAATATTTACATTAGTCACTATACTGATATTTCAAAAACGAAGTAATAGCAATATTTTAAAAACGAAAATTTTCTACTCCCCTTTGAGAGTAAATGTTGGAATTAATAAAACTTGAATAGTTTTAGAGAATTCCTTTTTAGAGTATTGCGATCGTGATTGTGCATAAAGGATTTATGCATATTAGTATATTGAGTATTCAAAATGTTCTTACAAGTAGAATATATATATTGGACCTTTAAACCATTAACCATTACTCTCCAAATGAGTGCTGAAACTAATCAATATAGCATTTAATTATTATAAAAAAGTTTTATTATTGCTTCACTCCACATGTGGTAGCAGCTGAAGGAAGTCATAAATGTATTAGACCATAGATTATAGAAAAGGACTATAAATATTATCGTTGTCTGACTTTTCTTTTACCCATCAGAATCTTCGTTCCCTAAACTTATTTTGAGATTTAATCGAGGGACAATCTATAGTTTAGATAACGAAAGAGAGGAAGTAAAAACTATTAAGGTCATGGACAATAAAAAAAGCCTATAGCTAAAGCCTAAGCTACATGCCTTATTTTTTGATTAATGCAATTTACTCATCTTCATTTTTTCTCGAATGGAATCTAGATTTTCAAAGGTAAATTGCATATTTCATAAGATATAAACAATAAGTTTGGTACCTAATGTGAGAAAAAAAGTAAGTAACGTCATAATCGGCAGAAAGAGTCCACATATCTCCTCTAGAAATTCCTGTTTGAAAGTGATAGTTTCAGATTTTATTATCTATAAGTTTATATCAAATGAATGAATTATAGAATGAACCAAAAACTGTCGTATTTCTACAAAATTTCAATTTTCTGTGAATCCAAATATATTCACAGAGAAAATTTTCTAGCTTTCATTTCCAACCAACAAATTCCATAAACAATTTGCTCACAAAAATTGAAAACAAAGAATGCATTCTAATTTTCATTAAATATTTCTCAACTTTATCTAATGAGAACAATTACAAAAAAGCTGTTTGGGAAATAATTTAGAAATCATTCAAAGTTTCGAAACTTTTAAAGCGAATTAAAAAGGCAATGGCCTTTTTCAAAGAACTTGGCGTTATCTAACTTCCTAACTATCAGCATCCAAGCGAAAATAATGAAAGGAGAAAGCGATTTCATAATTATTCTCCCCTGAAGACAGCGGAGTCATTCGTGCAAAAGTAATGCCCGGAATAATATGCTCTCCAAAAGAATTGTCCGAAAACGCATTCCAAAGCAAATTTGGGAGAGTTAGAACTCCATTTATTTAATTATTCTTTGCCGCATGCGGAAAATTCCGCGTAAATCAAAGACGCCCTTCAACATATTTGGAAGAGTTAATTAAGCGATAGAGAATTTTTGTCATTCAGATTTATCGTTCTCTGACAAACCAGATAGCAGTATTCGTTGGAGGAAACGCTATTAAATCCGGATACACAAATTTGAGTATGAATAATTTAGTTACCTTTGACTAGAGTCCCTTACTTAGATTGCCTTAGAAGTTTCTAATTTCGACTATGAGGTAGAAACAACACCAGACAGACAAATTCATTTGCTGCAGCATGAAAAAAAAAATACATTTCTGTAGAAGATGCCTGACTATTTCGCTTGGTTAATAAACAAACCTCCATATTAAAATGAGATATTGTATATTTATGCAAGACTAGACTTTTTTTAAAACTAAAAACTTTCAGATTTCCCTCTTCCACAGGCCTCTTCAGGTTAATATAATAATTTATCGATACATAGTGAAATAATTTTGATTAAGTTTTTAAAGAATTAATCCAGTGTTTTGGGTTAATATTTTTTAAAAGAAAAGAGTAAATGTATTCATATTATTAAATACATAAAGTCTTATAATTTTTACAGCTAGCACTATAAAAATTATTCTTAAAAATATGCATTTCTTCTGTTTCCTTTTTGAGTAACAAATTTTTATATTATATAGTACAATATAGAACAAATATTTATACAATATTAACCTTTATTGAAGGTTTAGAAAAACTGGATTTTGAGAGGAAAAATGTGTTTTCAACAGTTTGGCACCGGAAGGAAAAGAGCCCTTTTAGAATTCTATCTGATATTTCACTTCCTTCAGTCTACCCTGATATCATATTAGACCCGATAGTTGACCGTCTATTGTATTTATCAATCGAGTATCCATTCAATTGCATTAATTAGAACGCTATTTTTAATACTTCAAAATTTTAATTTTGAACAACATAACATACATTTTTTTAAAGTAACATTTTTTTATCGAACGAAAATTTATTTTCGCCTTCGCTTCCCTTCAATGCAGCACTACATTTTATTTCTTTCTAATCATTATGCAGTTTTAGTTTCCAGTACCCTTACTAGTAAAACCTAGACTGCAGTATTAGAGCCCTAACGAGTAAGACGTTGTTTATTATTGTTACGATATTTTCACAATATTGTATACCATTCTGAATAGCAAACAATGTCGTGAAGATATCGTTCAACTTCTTGTATAACAGGCAAGATTTCTGGCTCATTCTACTAAAGACATATCCTTCGGACATGGTTGAATAGAAGTGGTTCAGAAGCCTAAAGCAAAATTCTTAACATCAGTGTTCAATCATCTGATTCAGTGATTCGTGCACATCCATTCCTGAAACATAGCTCTTAATGTTATAATGCCATACCGGGGCCTCCGAGAAGGAGTACATTATCTTCTATGGGCCTGGAACAACAGAAATGGGGAAACGATTAAGCGATGGTTGCTTTTTGTTTGCGCCTGTTGTTTACATCCTTTTTCGTTTAGTTTCTTCTTCTTTTTTTCTTAAATAAATTGAACAAAATAGCTTTACATTTAAGAGTAATTAACAGTATCGTTACACTTTATTTAGTTGTTGATAATTTTATGTACAGCTGTTAAGTTTAACTATGCAGGAACGGAATAAGCACATAAAATGTTTAAAATATATATTAATTGAGTTTAAACTCAGGTATTTGGCATAAAAAATAATTTCAGAGAATTGTTATTAAATTGTTTAAGATAATATTTTTTCTTTAAAATATTTTAATAGGTATTTAATACTATTTTAAAATGAAAAATTTAAAAATAATAATTGAACTTTAACGTGAAATTGCCAGAGCCAAGTCAGCCATCTGATGCTTTAAAAATCAGATTTCCCCATGAAGCACTAGGAGGAGGTGTGGTTGGACTTTGTCTCTAAAAAAAATTTTTTTTTGATCCTTCAACAATTTAAATTATTTTATTAATATTAATACTGTGTTTCTATGACTAAAATTAAGATGCATTCATGGTATCCAGTTTTCTTTTTTGGCCTTTACTAAACTTTGTATTGTTAGCATTATGCTTTGAATAATTATTTAAAAATATACTAATAAAAACAGATATAAATTTTTGACTGTGCTCTTCTTTTGTTCGTTGACATGTACAGCATACGCCTTTAAATCTGGAATTTTACTTAACATTATCTTTTAATGTTGATAGTATTTTCTCGGTGTGGAGGATATTTTTACTGTCGGTTAAAATAAATTTAAAAATTTTAAAACTTGGTACAAAAATTTTAACTATGTCTTCATCTTAATATGTCAGCTTTCTTCTATCAATGTCAAGCAAATATTCTTTAGCAAAACAGTTTGTTATTTCAAAAATCAATTCTTTTTCCATAGATAATAATTTTTATACAGCCGCTGCATTGCAAATGAGGTTTCAGCTTGTAAACTGCATATCCAGAAAGATAAATATACAAAGGAATCAAATCTTCTTCTTTTTCCGCAAAATTATAAAAATATACACCTTTTATTTCAAATTCTGAGATTGTGAAAAGTGCTTCTTTTTCTGAAAACTCCTCTCAAATTTTTTTTTAAATGAAAAGAGCAATATTTTTTAACGTAGTTTTTACAAGGAATTCTTAATTCTTAATTTTTTTCTCTGTTTGTAAAATTTTTTCCACAGAAACACTAAAAATTACCACCACACAACTGTCGGTACTGACCAAATCTGCCTTCCAGAGGATCGGTTTGATATTTGCCAGCTAAAACGTAATTATTGGAAAAAGATTTTAGCTGATAAATAATTATATCTCTCATTGTTTTGGTTGTATGTTCGAATGTACAAAAAATTTCAGTAGTCAATTTCCCAGTTTCAATTTTTTTGACCCGAAATAGAGTTTTTTTCCAATTCATTTATCCATTTAATGCATTTTTTCAGAAAAAGTAGCCTATTTATTCAGAACTTTTTTTAAAGGTTTACTATTTTCTTCTAATTTTTTATGACCTTTTCGAAAGTTTTTAATATTCATTATGCTCCACCATTTGTGGATTATTTCAATGTATTCAATTGTTCCATAGTAGGGCAGAGTCATTCAATCTCCTTAAAGATTTTGCATTTGTTAAATCAAATATTTTTAAACATATGCCACCATTTTGCCTCTCAATATTGCTTGGATATAAGGATTAAAAATTATTCCTTCTGACCTGCATCATTGGGGAATTCAAATATTCTTATATTTTCTATAGTAGGTGGATAATTTGATTTGTAACCGGATATATAGCAGACTGACGACATTGCTATCTTTAAAGAATTAAAAAAATATCAAATTATTTATTCCGTTGAGCAAAAATAATCAAAAGATAAATTTAAATACTCCTAACATTTCCAAAGGGTTAGGTTCCAAATAGTTGGCATATTTTCACAAAATAATGCTGTAATTTTCTAATATTTAATGATGGTTTTATTTATCTGAAATAATTGTTATTTTTTCTGAAGTTTAGAGAGTGTCAACTTGTTTACGATTATTTTAGATAGTAAAATATTTTCTGAGAAAAAAGTTTAAAAAAACTAAACTCAAAAAATGAGGGAAAAAAACAAAGCAAACAAAATAATTCTGCTATTAGTACAGCACAAATTGAATTATATGTATAGTTAAACCATTCGTGTTTACAATCTGCAATGAATAAAGAATGTCTAATGCTAAGTGAGAAGAAAGGATTTTAAGCTTATTGCATACTTCACATTAAAACTTATAACACAAAAAAACTGCTATTAAAGAGAAATAAATAGTCTTAATTACTTACATGATAATGAAGTATGATACGGTACTTCGTTTTAATAATCTAGAGGCGATGTCATAGAATTTTAATGCAAAAAATGCTTCAAAACTTTCTCAATCACAAAGGAACTCACGATAGAGACGATGGACAACTACTGACCAAAGTTGATAACTGCCCATCGCTTAGTTGAAACCCATAATGGTGCCACCGTCCCAGTACCCGGCCCATAAAGTTTTTATTGCTCTTTCAGTCTTGGAGGCAACTGCCATACTGCCTGGAAATTGTGAAATCTTTCAATATTTTACACCAAATACGCAACTTCTTTATTTCCTCAAACAATCACTAGGCATTCCTGAATAAATATATGCTCAGTTTCTTACTTTCATTTCTTTAAGTAAAGCCTGTTGCTAGAGCCTATTGATGCTATTGTTCTGATTATATATATTCGGAAATATATATATAATTCTTCCCGTTAAATAAAAGAAATGATTAACTTAAATGCAGGCATGGGCATTTTTTGTACATAAGTGGGCAGATTGACTTGTAAAGGCTGCCACTAAGCGCCAAATTGGCATTGCCATTGACTTTCCTAACTCCTTTCACAGGAAGATTACGAGAGAAAAAATGGTGGAGTAGTGGAAACATGAATAACTTATTTCAAATAAAGGGAGCTTAACAAAGAAATTTTTTCCATCCATTAATAAGAGACTATCATGCTATCATTTTTATACCAATTACAAAATAACCCAATTTTTTCACTGGTCATAGTAACTTTAAAAGTCATTTGTACAAACTTAATTCGTTTCAGTCATCTTCCTGTGATTGTAATATTGGTGGCGAGGAAAATGTTGAACATGTGCTCCTTCTGTGTTCTAGGTTTGTCAGAGAAAAACATAACCTAACACTGGTTCTTAAGGGCGTTAATATAAATTATGCATTAATATAAGGGCCTCCAGATTTTCAATAACTTGTTTTGAAAATTTCTGTAAATTTATTGTTGACATCTGTAATCTTTCATGACTGTTAAATTTTCTTCTTTTTTTTATGTAATGTATCGCATACTTACTTCTGTAAGCCCGGTGTGATACTTTGTGGTTCATGGGGATTGTATAAATGTTTCAAAAAAAATGTAAAAAACTTCAATGCAGGAATGTGAAACTAGTAAACTGTTAAAAATTTGTTACTAGTGCTGCTATACGGGTCTCGTATCACTTCAGAATCGATACCATAAATCAGATGAGAGTTAAAATATAGATTTGCTAAGTGCAGTAGAAATGATACGTAAATCAAGACAAATAATGGTAGAAATAAGATAAGATAATGAATTCAACAGTTATGGTTGATGCGCTCCCCTTTGTGACAATTTTACGATTGAGTCAGAATTTTCTCATAAAACAGAAGTTCGATAGGGGAAAAGAAGAAACAATTCGGTTATAAATCTAAGGGCGAATTTCACCTAAATCTCAAAAAGATTATCTAAACAAAGCTTCTATTTTTGTATTCTTGTTCTCACATTCAATACCTGTCCAGAACTCTTCGAACAATTAAAGGCCAGTAGTTGGTTAATAACCATATTTGTTAAAAGGATGAAAATCTTTCGAAGAATATTGAAACTGAGGGGATAGTGAGATATTTTGAAACAAGCAAGGCTAGAAAAGGAGAATCTTGATTTTTTGAACAGAATTTATAATTATATTAGGTTGTTCGGAAAGTAATTTCGTTTTTTCCTGACAAAGGATTTAATTGCATTTTTCGCACCCAATTTCATACTTAAACCGCAAAATCATTTTATGTTTTAAGAGCTGATATAGCAAGGCTTGAGTGTGAAAAAGTGCAGCAGATTCTTCGCAGTTGTTTTTGGATGGTGCCCTTTTAAATATGGAGAGCAATAAACAGCATTTTCGTCATTTTTTTCTTTTTTGCTATAAAAGGTAAAAATGCTGTTCAAGCCAGAAATAAATTAGCCAATATGTGTGGAGAAGATGTATTAACAGTACATCAGTACCAGAACTGATTTGCAAAATTTTTCCTTCAAATGAGGAGGCCAAAAACCACCTCGATCAGTTTTTTTTACAGCAAAGACCAAAACTTTTATGAGCGTGTAATCATGTTACTACCAAAAATATGGCAAAAGGTATTAGACCAGAATGGCAATATTATAATTTAATAAATAATTTATTCATTAAAAGAAAATTTCTTTTCATTTTGACAAAAAAATACGAAATGACTTTCCGAACAACCCAATATATCTTTAAAATGAATTTGCCAAGTATATTATTATTATTTTTATTTTTATTGATATCAGTATACATCCTTAAATGGATATGAAGTTTAAAAATTCTCATCCAAGTATTATTAAATCACATTTCCTGATGAAAGGAGCATATTTATAAGCAGGTATTTATTCCATATTCAGAATATAGACATAATAGGATAAAAAAATAATACGTCTGTTGGTGTTTCAGTAAGGGGGAGGGCAACGCTGTTGACCTGTAACGTTTTCTTGCACCACTGTCTCTATATCTGAACATACAATATCAGTTCAAAAGTCTCTGGAGCAATCTGAAGTAGGTTTTATAAGGAAAGTAAAAGCTTTCTAATATCTAAAGTAATGACAGAGAATCAAGTGCTGGAATTTGAAAATTTGTTATTCTGCCTTCAGCTATTCTATTGAATTCATTGGGGTTCACCTAAAAAAAATAGTCTAAAAGAATATTTTATACTTCCAGAAGATTTTATACCTTTCTTATGCTTGTGCAGTGTAGTTTCGCGATGTCAAATTAAATCAGCTAATACGAGTGACGTTTGAAACAAGGAAAAATGATGGTCTCTCAGTAACGGTTGGAAATGTTTACTCGGTCGAGTCATAAAAGTCATGAAAGCATTCCGAATCTATTTATTTCCTTTCCTTTGAAACGACGGTTTACAGAATATTTCAAAAATCCGCGTGTTTGTCTATTGCATAGTTCTTGGATTTACATGGATCTTTTATTAATTTCTGTATACATGGTTAAATAGTATTTCGTTGGTGTAAATAGTGAACCCATGGTAGCAATTTATCAGGTACAAGATGAAACAAATGTATTAGCTGCATTATAAACAAAATTTCATGGATATTTTCATGTTTCTTTAATGAAGGGAATTTTGTTTATAATTCGTGGAAAAAGACTGGAATAATTGTGAATCCAAATCAACATAGATTGTAATAGAGAAATAAGAGAGAAAAGTATGAAAAGGGGCTTAATGTAATGTTTTAATGTAATGTTTATTAAATTAAAATGTTTTAATTATGTAAATTATGTAAATTAAAATGTTTTAATGTAAGAATTATTAAGACGCTACGTCTATATGTATCGAGTTAAAATAGTGAGGATCTGTGTAGAATGTGTTGTTGATCTAGAAAAAAATTATGGAACATTGTAAAAGTACGCATATTTCCATTTTACTGTAATCAAAATTTTTTATCAGCATTTAAACCTTAATAGATTTGTAAAAAATTCCTATAATTAAAGTATTATAAAATTTGGAATTTTTGTATCTACGTTTCCATAAAAAATTCGTAGGCACAGAAAACAGAATCGATATGAAAATACTGACAGTACATAAAAAAGATTTATATTTGTTAAAGTTTAAAGCATATACAATGAAACAGCATATTGACTAATGAAAAAGCTCGCATAATCTAAAGAATATAATGAAAATGCTCGCATAATATAACGAATATAATGAAAAGCTCGCATATATTTTTTATGAATATGCTATTATAAATTTAAATTGAGCAAGTAATATTGTTGAAAAGAATATAATTGTTAGGAATTTACATAAGAAGCGTACGACTGAATCACTGCTTTAGTTGTGGCGTCGATTTTTAAGTTATTAAGTCAGCCTCGTGTATAAAATATGGTAAAATCAAGTGTTAAAAAAAACTTGCATCACTTTATATAGTATCTATAAAAGAATAGAAACATGGATTTGCATGAATGTCTCCAATTTAATAAACGATAAGAAATTTACTATGAAATATATCAGTGAGATATTGAAATAATAATAAAAAAGCCGAGCCACAATTTGTGTCTTTTGAAAACAGAGGAAAATGTATTTTGAATTAAGATTCGAAAAAAAAATCATACTATTTTCCTACTTTCATTAAAATTCATAAATTTCAGCTAGCACTCTTAATACTAAAATTGTAGTGAAGAAATTTAACTTATTGCAGTATATCATTTAAAAATTGTACTTAATTCCTTTAAATAATAATTTGATAAGAAGGAAGAAATCTGGAGTAGACATTTTTGTCAAAACGTTTAATACTTCACAATACCTTTTCGTAAAAATGTCTACCCGAAGATTTTTTAATGCTGAGAAATAAATAAAAATTCGATTAAGACTTATGCCATATTTTTGAAAAATAAGTTGTACAATATAAAAACAATGTTTTGTTGTTAGCGATAATTTATAAATTAAAGGTAATTTTTAAAATTAGATTTTATAGGGAGATATTCAATATTAAAAATAATTGTACCCCGTATGAGTTTATAGAGTTAAAGGATAGAATATCTGATGAACATGGACCGGAAGTAGAACTTTACAGATATAAGCAATTGACTGTAATCTAAACAAACATTGTTCAATTGCTAGAAAATTGATGTGACCTTTAGGATTGAAGACAGATTCTTTCAGGAAGTGTTTTTAGGTTTTATCCAAGATACACAAGAATGCTAACCACTTTGCTCTGAAAATGATAAAAATCATTTCATTATTATTAGTACCTTAATAATAATAATCTACAAAATTTTGTTATTACAGATGCCTTGCAAAAATGTATCCAAAAGGAAATAAAAACCAACCTTTTCTTAAATTTATTTAATTCTTCTAAATGGAAAATTTGTTACGAAAATAATTGTCTCTCTTTATTTTGCTGTCTATTAGATATTTTCGCCGGCGTCCTGGCACAGGGGTAGCGTGTCTTCTCCGGGTTCGAGTCCCTGTTCGTGCATGGTTGTTACTCGGTGTTCTGTCTGTGAGGTGTGTGAATGTGCCCGCCTGTAAAAAGGGATTGTGCAAGCGAATGTGTGTGTCATCTTCATTTGAGCTAAAAATCAGACTTCTGCCCTCAGGATGCTCAGGGGTCTTTACCCTCAGAAGCTACTGCACCCCCTTTCCGTGGAAACACTGACACGACAAAAAAATTAGATATTTTCCATATAAGTTTCAGACATTCATAATCATTTGAATTGTTAGGGGAGAGCATACTAAAGTATTTTTATGTAAATAATTCAACAAGAAAATTGCTGGGGGGGATATAATTATTAAGCATTGAAATTAAATTTATAAGGTTAGTAATGCTTTGATTACATTCATATAATAAATAACTTTAAAGTATTTAAATTAGATCGAATAAGCTTTTAATACGCTTCCTATAACCTGACCATTCTGAAAAAGCAATTAAAAAATAAGAAAATCCCAGGACAGTGCTTTGAGGACATGTTCATTAAGTAAATCAGAAGCATAATACATTACACCTAAAATTTTACTATAAAATAAGAATTATCATTTTCCTTCGCTAGAAGTCTTGTTAAATCTGATGTAAGTATTTTTTATTTTATACCTAACATTTCTTACTTGGATGTCGATATAACTTTAAACCTATAAATTGAAATAAGAATGCTTTCAGATTGAAGAAACTAGATTAACGGAATCAAAACAGATGTGTTGTAGAAAATTTTCCCCTCCTTATACAAAATTCATTATATTTCATATATACATAAGCATTTAAATGTATTAAAATTCGTTACAACCAGTCTCGTGTCTAGTATGTTAATTAAGTCTATGCGTTTGGATGGTATATAAGCTAGGCGATGCTTGTATTAAAGATGTTTCTTTGAACACGAAAATTATACCTACTTTACATAAAGCAAATAATGGAGAGGAACCGTTATTGTGTACATATATTTTTGTAGAGAAAAATTTCAAATATTTGGAAGCATATTCTCTCGTTTTAAACATTCGTATATTAAATATATTTATATATTCAGTTCATTATTAATATTTAAGTCAGCTGGGCCAAGAAATCTTACTAATTTAATTATGTATGTGTTTTTTGAGGAAAAAAATTATATTCATGTCTCATTTTTTGGATTTACCTTGAAAGACTAAACGTAAAGATTAATCCAAAAAATAATTATGTAAATTATTTTTGAAATTAAAAAATAACTATATTTTCTTGATTCTATACTTAAATTTTACATGTTGTATTTCAAAGACTGAAAAATACATTTATTTATAAAATTTTTGCTCCTGATAGTAATTTTTTTATGTGAATTAAAATTTAGAATACTATAGCTTCATAGTTTCTCAACATGACCAAATTTTGTTCGTGACATTCTAAGCTCTGTGAAACAATTATTTAAAATAGGAAACTTTTACGGTCCACATTAATCAAACTTAATGGTTTTCGAGTGCTTCCGCAAACACTAGTACGATGTAACGAGCTTATTTATGGCTTCACAAGCGAGTTATATTTTCAACGAGCATCAATAAATTGACAGATTACGGTCCTAAAGTCGTTTTACAGCGACGTGATTTAAATATGTTGACACCAACTGGCGCGGGTAGAAGATTTTCTTGAATACCCTATTACTTTCACTCTATATGCTCCAACTAATTTCAAACATTAATAAAACATATTTAAATTAACTGTATTTTAATTTAGGGTACAAATTCGTAATGATTTACATCTTAATGTTCTTTATGTAAATAAATATTTGAAGCATAATCTAAACGTTGACAGAATTCGATGAATAAAAATATTCATATAAGACAATATGTTATTATCAGGGTCTATTAGATGTCTTTTTTATAATATTTTGCTATAATTTTTCAAATGGAGAACACAGCTGTTATCTATAAAACAAAAAGAGTGAATTGCGAATAGTCATGTGCTTTTAAGATAGAAAAGTATAACAACGTAAAAAAAGTGATTGATTTCTTCAAATTGATTGAGCATTGTCAGAATCAATACGAATTCTGTTAAAGGAAATCGAAATACCTTTCAGGAAACAAAGATAAATGACTTATCGATCATTTTACTTTTAGTCAATAGACATTAGTAGTCTTTTTTATTCTAATTATAGAGTTACATTTTGTTTCCCATCTATCAAGCAATGTTTTTTTTTGTTATATTTTTCAAATAGTTTGAGCCTAATGTGAATTTCATGAACAATCACTTAATGTTTTCATTGTATATATTAACATTTAAATATATTTCAATGTTAAAGTTTTATTTTGAGTGTTTGAGCAAGACTTATTACTTTGGAATAAGTAAATTCCTTCATATTGTTAGTTCAGTTCCCTTTAATATTAATTTAATTGTATGAAGAGAATTCTTGACTCTGATGTAATATATAAAAATTAATTTATGTTTGTTCGTATTTCATGCGTAGCTGAACCTTTCATCCGATTGCTATGAAACTTGGTCAACTTATTGCTTGCACATGCGCAAAAGCTGCGGGCATAATACAATAATGCAGTAATCATATCTAATATACAAAAATAAATTTTTATGTGTTAGTATATTATGTGCTGCCTTACCGTCGTTCACTTGATTATGCTGTGTACCCCAAAGCATTTGAATAATAGAGTCAAGAAGTATAATAAATATTATTTAAACTTCTCTTTTATACATCATTCAAATTACGTGAATATATTAATTGTCTACAAGAAAATAAATATTGACCTTATCTAATTTCAATATTTCTTGGTCCATACGATTCAACAGATTAAAAATATCGTAACCGTAAAATTCGCATTTATGATTAAATTTAAGAGTATAATCCATTCATTTTATCAAGACATTTTCTTCCTAGTTTTAGTTTGCAGGAGTGTGTTATCAAAAGTTTCCTCTGCCTGCAGATATAAAATGAGTATTTGATAAAAAAAGAAACTAAAAGAAAATGATTGACACCATCCACTCTGTTTTTCCAGACTTCTTTTTTTTTGTTTTCTCCTGACATGATCGCCCACCATCTGTGTCCATTTCAAATTCAAAATAGAGTTGGAAAAAAAAGAAGAAAAAAAAAAACTGATTCAGAGTCTTCTGCCACGTAATTCAATAGATTTCAGAAAATCGTTGCACCTGAAGAGAAGAAAAAACGACGCAACTTTCAAATCTCTTGAAAGATTTGACAGTTGACATGGACTCGCCCAGTCGCCTTTTGTAATCGCATCTGTGAAAAGGCCCAGAGTTATTCCTTTCAATGAAAGATATTCATGTCAGCCTCTTGCTCGCGTGTCACCTCATCTTCTCAACAGAATGACACTAGCAACCTCATTTTCTACTATTAAGGACTTTATCAGCAAATAGAAATGCTAATTAATTCTTTTCAGACATTCGATGGAAATAAAAACTTCCTTTCCTGTATGCAAACAGCTTTCAGGACACGACAAAGGGGAGGGACTGTCTAAAAGAATGAAAACCAAAAACGCATTTGAAAGGCATTTTTAGTTTACTAAAGGGAAACTCTACATTCCAAATTTAATTTATTCTAGCTTCGAGTTCTGCAATTAAATTTCAAGTAAAATTTCTTTGTGATTACAAAAGAAAAATTATAAGAAGAGCAATTCCAGTTGCCCAACTTTTATTATAAAGTTTGATTACATTATAGAAATTGCTTTTGAGAAATATAAGTAATCGTCTAGGTTCATGATAAAGAAGAAGTAAGACATCCTATATCGGTCATATAGAGTTTAAGCAAATGGTAACTGCTAAGGTAAAAATTAGACTAAGCTTAAGTATATTTAGTTACCTTGCTTTGGGAATTTCTGGAAAAACAGGCAATATTCGCACTTTACTAGGCAAAACACTTAATATGCCATATCTAACAATCAGTTGCTCATCGCTCTAGTAGTTTAGGAATAATGCTATCTGTAAGCAGAAAACAGAATCCTTGCCTTTCAATTTGGAATTCATGTTGCTCAAACAAATTAAGCTGTAATACATGGTAATAAATACATGACAGAAAACTTTCATTTTATCATGGGTATGTAGATTCTCAATATAATAATGCCATAGGTCAATAAATCTCTCATTTTAAGGGTATAGAATAAACTGTCTTTTTATCTCATTTATTAGATTAAAACGCGATGGAAATAGATCCAAATATATACCTGGTTCTGAAAATGTCTGGTCAAGAATTTCAAAATTCTTCATGATAGGAAATGCTAGCACGTCAATCAAATGTGAATTCAACAGAACATCTATTATTATGGAAAGTCACGCAATTTCAGGGAATTCGTTTCACTCTTTTAGAAAATAGAGTGAAACGGTAAGTGCTACAAATGATGGACTTATCGAATGACAATGAATGTGTTTTTCCTGACAGACTTGATGTGCTATTTGGCCATTATAAGAAGAAAGAAAATTCAGGAGCTTTTTGTAAAACCTGCGGATAAAATTGGATCATAGTATTTTAAACACCTAATCAGAGAAACGAAAGCTATAAGTAGTAGATTAAAGTGAATCAATGTCAGTGAATGTTAAATAATCTGTGCTTGTATTCGTCAAGATTCTCTGAGCTCAAGCTTTTCTATTTTGTTTAATATATATATTCTATGTTAAAAAGTGTCTTATGAAAGATAAAAGATTTCATTTTCAATTATTCAATAGTTAACTTCTTGTTTTTCTTTTCTAAATATCTTGAAACAAAGGGTCCATGAAAATTACTGGGTGAATGATTTAAAATAATATAAATATTTAAATATTTCCTTCAAAAATTTTCATTTCTTTAAAACTCTACATATTTATTTTAAAATTTTTAGGTTAAAAGATAGTCTAAGCATCTGAATTCTTCAAATCAATTCTTAACGTTTTGCATTTTTAATATGCCATAGGGTATGTTAAATATGACAAAATGAACACTAGTATCTTATGTTTTTTGTTTAAAAAAACTCACTATATGTCCTATCCTCCCAATCAAATGCCTGCTTTTTTAAAGCAAAAATTGTTATTTCTTAATAGAATGATTGATTCAAAATATATTCAGAAACTTTTAAAGCATTTCTTTTTTAAATCAACCGCATGGGATGTATTTCAAAACACTCGCTGTGTTTAACGATGGTGAAATAATTTCTGCATGCAATGTCGATTTATTAAACCCTTTAAAGCATTCAAATCGACTTTGAAAGTAGCTTTAAAAATAAAATATACTGCTAAAGTGGAACTGCTCGAAGAACCAAATGCTATTATTCAAATCTATGTAGGGTCTTTATTCAGAATTTTAACTGTTCGGTTAAAGTGTTTTTTTTTATTTATTTTGTAAAGAAAAACACAGCACAATTTTTCATCCGGGCTGTTTTTTACAGCTAAACAAAAAAAGTTGGCAACGACAGTATGTCAGTATACAGGCTTGGTCTTATCTAACTTCAGACATTTTACTGTTCCCTCCCCCTTTAAAAAATAGCTGTTAAGGTTATCTATGGCGTGACATCGATTCCAGAAAATGTATGCCTTAGTAAAAGGGGATTAAGGTTTTCAAGGGTTTTTGCTTAGAAAGAAAACTTTCTTTGTTGTTATAGTTCATTCTTGGATAAAAATGCGATTTTTTTTTGCCTGTTTTAAATTTTACAACTAAGAATGCTATGGAGGATTTTTGATCCTAAAAAGTTAACAAAATTTATCTATTTTAAATAAAGTGCCTTGTCCTTTTATTTTTCCGAAAACGAAAAGAAAGTATATTTAAAAATCATCATCACTAGCCGGAAAATAAAGTCTCAATGCAGGCACCAAAATATTTCCAACTCGAAATATTTTACATATCACATTTAGAGAAAGACACACACTAAAGTTCACATTATAGATATTCTTCAGTCGGAAATAAATATTTTTTGGAGCCCGTCTATCTGTGAACATGGTAATTTAAAAGTATAACAAGTTACACGAAGGAAATTTGGAACTTAAAATTTAGTATAAAATAACTGTCTACCCAGACCTATTTCATCTAAAATTCGGCAGTTCCATAATTGTTTTGTCAGGCTACCCAGAAATTGTCACCCATTTAGACTACTGATTGTTTAAACTATCATATTCACAATAAATATATGTAATTTCAAAAATGTCTTCCAAACATTCAATGAATTATAAATCACCGATATTCATCGAAATTTAAATGTCGAATTTTTTGACAGTAACAACATATTCTTTTTTTATATTTCGCATTTGGGAAAATGAAACTTCATATTGAAAAAAATAAGAATTGCTGTTCGGCTGAACTAAATATAGAGGCAAATTTTTTGGAGATTTATTTCAGAGTTTAATGAAAATTAAAATGAATGATCTATAAACTATGAATATAATTAGTCATGAATATAAAATATAAAATATCATAAAATGCTTGAATACTCGATATTTTAAAACATTCAAAAGTATAAAAAGTTAGATGAATTAAATTTGTTATGCAATCTTAACACCTAATAATTAGTATAAAATAACTGACTAATCATAGACAAATTTCATCAAAAATTTGACAATTCCACAATTTTGTTTTCAGATTGCCCAGAAATTGTCATCCATCTAATATACTCAATTTTTGAGCCCTCCTATTCACAGAAAAACAGGTGCTATTTCAAAAATGTCCTCCCAAGATTTATGGAATTCTAAATCACTGAGATTCATCGAAATTCGGATATCGATTTTTTTGACTGTCACAACATATTGAAATCGAAAAGAAAAAGAAGTGCAGGAAAGCTTCGCATAAATAACTCTAGATGTTTATGGAAATTTATTTTAGAGTTTAATGAAAATTAAATAAATGTACTATAATGAATATAAAATATAAAAAGTCAGAAAATGAATGCTTAATATTTTAAAATATTCTACACAAGACTTCTGTCAACATATTTATGGATTATTTTGCTATTCCTAATACGCAAGACGAAAATGGACGATTTTATTTACCATAAGATAACAATTTAGATAAAATTTTCAGAAAAAACAAATAACTTTCATCTAATCGAACTATACTAATTCTTTGTGATGGAATGAATGGAATTAAACTTTCATTTTGATTTATTTAGAGACTTCGACATTCCGTAATTTTTTTTAAAAATGACATCAGTTGAGAATGAAAAAAAATCTTTAAGAACTTCAAAGATTTTCTGCAATAAAACTATATCGATTTATTGATTTTACAACTAAATGAATTCATGAACACTTCGACTTAAATACTTTTATTGAATTTTTAAACAACCATTTAATTAAATATATGAAGATGCCATTTTTTATTTCTATAACATACATTTACACTCTTCTCCTTCTGTAACATACATTCACTTCTGTCATTTATTACTAAGTTTTCAATTTCTTCCATAAAACTTTTAAGAAACACAAAAATAAATAATTAAGATTATTATTCATGAGTTATCAATTGTCATTTAATTCAGGAGAAATAATTTCCCCAATTTGATTTTTTTATTTTCTTAAAAATAAGCATTTATCAAAGTTTCTTTTGGATCAACTTGATATCATTTGTTTTATTAAACGAATTCTGTGGAAGAAAACATCATTTAATTATCATTCTTTCAACAACGATTACATTATTAGGGAGTCATTTTCTTGGATTCTTTGCAATAAGATAAATGCAAACACATCTTTACGCTGCTTAAAATTCCTCGATTATTTTAGAAAGTTACTGGCAACAACTGATTAAAAAGTATTAAGTATTCTTAATGAGCTGGATTTCGTAAGACGTATGAAAAATTGGAAGAATTAATTTTTAAAAGAATCGTAAAAAAATACTTTTACGCAATCTTTTTTTCCTTTTAAATAATTTTGTAAATGAATAAATTAAGCTTTCAGGTGGATTTATTAGTATTTGAACTTGAATTTAAGAAAAAAAAAATATTTAAGCACAAGAATTATAATAATGGGTTTTTTTTTCCTTTCTACAAATTAAAAAAAGGTGTAAATTTAATTTTTATTGCAATAAACGAAAACGATACCCATTAATTTGTTTTACTTTACAGAAGTTTAAAAAAGATACTAATTTGTAACCCAAATATTTAAAACCTATATATAATAATTTATTTTTGAAGTGGTCTTTTTTATCTATAGTAATTGCTTTATTAAAAAGCTCTTTTAATATTTAATGTTTTTTAAACTAAAGTTTGATTAAATAAGTTAGTGTATAGTGTACTGAGATAAAACAAATGAAACTGCTGACATTTTCATTTAAAACGATTTTTTAAACAACGTATATACACATACATAATAATATTGTCATAGGCTTAGTGATTATTTTCAAAAAGAGTGGTATTAATAACGACTTATAATCTGATTTATTTTCTTAATAATGTTTCTTATAATCTGCTGACTAAATAAAATAAATAATCCATTTGAGAATAAATAAAGCTGAAATTTTGGGTGATTTTATTAAACCCCCCAAAGTGTAGTATGTTGAGCTCTGTTATATATTATGTCCAAAATAATTTCATTTTATTATACAATAAGTGTGCGCCTATATCTGAATGATTATTATAAAAATATATGAAATGTATGAGACCGGTGAAATAAAATTATATAAATATTTCAAAGAAAGCATTCGATTTCGCAATTTTCTAAACCCAGGTGAAATTAGAATCGATATATGTTACGTTTTAAATGTTATTAATTATTTTGTTTTCAATTTTATGCTTAAATAGTACTAGAGAGGGAATTAAAAACATAATATTTATTTTAAAACTCAGGAAACATAAAATTAATTTCACTTAGGCAATAAAACAACTTTCTTTAATGCAGTTAATCAACTGATTAGATTAGATTAATAATAAATAACGAAGACATTCGTTGAGACGAATTCATAATTTTAAATCGGAACCAGACAAAAATCTAGGCAGCATCTTTTCTCAATGATACGGCACATACTACTAACATGAGGGCTTTCAGTACAAAAGTTTTGGCATAGAAATTCGATCATATATCACCCTCATCAAAGTTCTTTGATGGTGTGGTGCCAGTATTTTGAGAGAAGTATGAAGTTTTTGGTATTGCCCATGTTCCCAGAGTATAGTTCAAAATTTGATATCTATCTTAAAATAGCATCCGAGTTACTTCAAAACAGAATGTTGTTGTTATCATTAAACGAAACTGTTCCTATGAATAGATGCATTCATATATATTTTTTTCATTTGGAAATTTATTTCTTATAATACTTCTTATATCTTCCTAAGTTAATTATAGCTCAATTTAATTTTTTTCGGGAATCTGCAAATGTAGAAAAATATTGTAAAGTGTAATACTGTTGCTTTTAAATTATTACTGCAAAAATGTGACATTAAAGTTGAAAATTTAGGTAAAATCTTCTTCTTCTTCTTCAAAAAAAAAGATAATTTTATAACCATTTTTATATTAGCAACCTTCCAAGCCACATTAACAGCTTTAAAAATACATATAAAATTTTTAAAATTATTTCATTCTTAAAAGCTTTTCTCTTAATTCAAAATCTAATACACTGAAGGAGCTGTGTGAAACGGTGAAATCTAATTACTTATGCTAGACGCGAATTTAATGCTTGATATATACATTCTCAGAGCTTCCATAAATGGACGAGTATGCGATTAAACGGGCGCATCATTCATTAAAAGCGCAGCGAGTAATTACACCGATTTAATCGAATTTTATAACTTGCTGAAGAAGATTCAGCAGGAACTACTTTCAAGAACATTGAAAATCTGAAAATTCCTGATTAACTTACCCCATTACGCCACGTTGAAGTATGAAACCCAAATGCACAACTTAACATTTAGAGGAATTTAACTAATTGGAATGAAATTCGTCTTCTCTTGAGTTCTACGACCGGACCTTACATGTTAATAAGCAAGAGGAGCTTTATTAAAGGAAGAGAGCATTAAATGAATAATGTAAAAGCAAGAATCTGAAGAGGAGGAAAATGCTATCAAACATTTGAAATTAAAATTCTAGCAGTTGGCTGGTTGAATATGGAGTTGAATTTATTTTGAGAATAGAAATGTTTTCTACATAATAGCAAACAGTTCAAGAAATATGTGTATTTTAAACTGCTATGTTAGTATTACATAAAATAAAATTGAGAATTAATATTTTCCTATTATATAAAGAGAATAATTCAAGGTGGAAAGAGATTTAATTAACCATGTAAAATTAAAATTTCAGTTATTTCAAAGTTTTCTGATTATTCAGAATAATTTGTTTCTATGACAGATATATTAACTAGGTAATATTAAACAGTTATAGAAAGACATGCAATTTAGTTAGATATATTTGCTTTGTATAAAAGAGGACTGAATCTATATTTCTCTGTATAGTAAACTTATATTCTGAAGACAAAGGGCATACTAAACCTTTTAAATTAAAATTCTAGTTGTTGAAATTGTGGTAGAATATTTAATAGATTTTATTAATAGGGAAATTTTTTTATATATCTACTCGTTAAAAAATATGTATTACTTAATAAAATTAGTATATTTAAAAGAGTGCGAGAGATTAATTTATTTCATTTTACTTCTCTATCAAATAATAATGCTCAGTGTAATATTAGGTACAGTATTAGGAATATAATTAAATTTTTTATTAGAACCATTTAATCTATACACCTTCATAAGAATTTAATTTGATGGTGCAGTGGTTTCCCGATTGGTTTAGTATATCATGCCAAATCAATGAATCAAGGTATTATGATAAAGATGAAGTATTGCATCTTCTGTCCATCAGAGCGATTCAGAACACCTAGTAACAGATTGAATTGCCTTCTGCATATGGGGTCACGTTGTTTTCATGATGGATTTTCAAAGGAAACAGGATTTTGTGCTTGGAAGAGTTTCCTTAGTTTAGTATTTAATATGGTTCCCATTATATTTTTCTGTGTATAATACGAGATAACTTGTACCATGAAAAATGAGTTTTAATTTTGGAATTCTAAAATTTTATAGTTCGTAAAGTAATTTCTGAATTCTAACGTTGAACAATTGTTTAAACTATTGGCTAACAAATGGGGGCGATATATTACTAAATAAAATGCCTATAATTTATACCGATGCTTTTTGTCTGTTAATAAGCATTTCATGGTGAAAGTGGAATATATATTTCTTTGGAAAATGAAAATAGAATTCTGAAAACTTGAATTGTCTCGAAATAACGGACACTTAATAATAAATAATCTATTCTTTGGAATCTAAGTTATGATACTGAGCTATAACAATTATATTTCGAACGAATTAAAATTTAGCATTATTTTAAATATTTATTTTCTAGATAAAAAAGAAAAATGCCTCCTTTGAAACTCTAATGGCATTCTAAGTGGCTCGAAGAGTATAAGTGTGCTTAATATGCAGTGAAAGATTTGTTTTGTAATTTTTGAGTTTTGAAAACGTCTTCATAAACATATTAAAGTATAATATTGTTGTATAATAAAGTATAATATAAAGAATATTCTAGATAGAGGTAAAATATTAAAGAGAGGTTTCGTAATTATCAAATTTTAAGCAGAATATTCTAGATAGAGGTAAAATATTAAAGAGAAGCTTAGGCCTTTAACAATTAGAAAGATTAACTCGTAGCCTAACTAGTTTTTTGAGAAATCTAAATTGTCTTTCCAAATTGTTGAAATTATCACCATTTTAAATCTCAAGGCCTTTACCTGGGCAAACCCATCCAAATTTTACATGTAAAACTTCCAAAACGGTTTACAATTGAAGGCTACAATGTGGCAAAATGATTTATGACGCGATAGTGGTAATTTTTTACTCGAGCTGAAATAAAAATAAGACACTGCTAGTAATTGTCTTCAGAGTTTTTGTTCGATAAGAAGGTTCAAATGCATTGAATGTGGAACACATTGTAAGAGAAATACCATGTCCCCTTATCTAACCGTACATACAGCCTTCTTTATTTATCGCCGGATCAAAGATTAGTTTTCGCTTTGTCTGCCAAATCGATTTTCTGCTGCACTTCTCTTTCTGTTCCTTAAAGAACGGGGGCTACAAACATTTCTCCACATTCTGTGTGTTTTATTCGATTCAACCGAACAATTCGTTATTAATCTCCGACAATTGCTTTAGTAAAAGATTTGGCGCAAAACTTCTTTCCGCTGATGTTGTTATATTTAGAGAAGTAGATTAATATTTGAGGAACAACTTCGAGTTCTGGTTTCTTCATGCTATTTTAAAATCAGAATATATTCAACGGTTCTAATTTAAAACAAAATTTAATAACAATTTCTTTAAAACTAATTTTTAATAATGTACTAAAAGGAAGAGATTTTTTTATTTCCAATACTTTCTTCTGTTTAGTCTCTAATTTAAAACTCATTATAATAAATGCAGAAATTTATTTTATTTTAAATATTTTCTACTGCCTTTTCTCTAATTTAAAACTCATTTATAATAAATGCTGAAATTATTTTAATTTGAAATATTTTTTACTGTTTAATCTTTAATTTAAAATTAATTATAATGAAATCGTTAAAAAATTTATATGAAATTATCTGTTGCATGCAAACACTTATATGGTAATCAGATGAAACTAAGATATTTAAATATAATTATATTCTTATAAACATTTTATAGTTGCATACCCTAAAAGAGCGTATAAAGTTATCTAAATTTTTAAACTCAAGAACGTAAGCTAAAAATAATTTCCAAAACATTCCCGAATAACGAACATAAAACAAATTAAGTTTAAAAAGCACATAATTATAATTTATTATGAAAGAAGGCGGAATCATTTTTGTTTTTGAAATTTTAAGCATATTTGAAAAATTATTATATGCAGAATATTTCAATGTATGATCATATAATAAAGAGTGTGATATTAAATAATATAAAGTGTAGTCGCATATTGTATCATTAAATGTTAAAAAGCATATTTTATAATTAAGTGATAAAGAGCTAATTGTATAATTGATAAAGAGCTAATTGTATAATTAATTAATAAAGAGCTAATTGTATAATTATTAGACAAATATTAGAATAAGAAGTATAATAAGCAATATATTCAGAATTAGTAAAGAAAGATGCCAAAAATTGTTAGGAAAAAATAAAGCAGAATAAGTATATATTTTTATATATAATATTGTAGGCAAAAAGATAAAACCTGAAAAAGAGAAAATTCTGGGCTTGGGGATTCAGAAGCAAATAATAGTTTACGAAATTACTTTGCTAAAAATATTAACTAATAAGGGAATTACTAACCAATGAACTAACTATTGAACCAATTCAGGAATTACAAACCAATGAACTAATCATGGAATTACTAACCATTGAACTAATACAGTAATTACAAATCAATGCCCTAATAAAGGAATCGCTAACAATTGGACTAATATAGAAATTACTAACAAATGAAAATAAAGGTCTTTCCCAGATAAATATTTTTATTTAATTTAAACCCGAAGTTTTGTAAGTCGATTTCTTTTAATTCCTAATATTTTAAAACTTTCTATTGTTCCATCTGAAAGCATTTTATGACTCAAGAAGTTCTTTTTTTAATCCACCGAAAGAGTTTGTTACTATTTTAACCAAGGAATTTTTCATATTTCCATGTTCCCATTTGCTTCTTCGTTATCATCTTCAGAAAATTCTATTACAAGTTTTAGGACCTTTGCAATTTTTTACGTGCATGGCACATTTCATACTCCAAATACAAACTGACAATAGAAAAATCTTCAATTGAATTTCGAGGAGACTACGAATAAGTCAAATTTGTAGACGAGAATATTTAATTACTTTTTAAATCTTCAATGATTTGCTTGTTTACAACTAACAGTGCAGATGTTTAGTTGCAAATTATATAATATATGAAATGCATTTTAGGCTATAAATGATCCCTTTTATCTATTTCAATGTCAGACATGATCATTTTACGATGAATAGCTATTAAGAAGAACGTTCATCTCGGTGATTGCTTTGTGGTAGGTTAGAACGATGACATGCGTAAAACAAGAATCGTTATAATAAAAATGTGATAAATATTACTGTAGACAAGAGAAAAAAAAGAAAATTTTAAAAAATATTCTTAATATATTAAAATAAAACTAACGATAAAAGTATCTAATCTGCTATAATCAAGTAAGATTATAAATTTCTGAATATTAGTAAAAATAGCAATGGATTAAAATTTCAATTTACTTATTTCTATTAGTAAGTACCCATTTTTTGACCTCAAATAATTTCTGTTTTATAGCACATTAATAAAAATTCCTTTTTTAGAAAACTTCCTCTTGCTTTGATAATATTTAGAAAGCTTTGAACTGCTAAATTATCATGGAAAAAGCTGTTGAAAAAAATTTAATGCAAAAGTTCTTTACGTATGTCTTTATATTTAAATATCTTAACTAGCAATTGAAATCGGAACTGACAGGAACGGCAAATGTATTTGATAGAAACCTGATTTTTTTCCTGTCAAAGATAGCTTCTGTTAAAAAAAAGTGCTTTAAATGTTTTTTATTTAATAATCTAATCATCCATCTTAGGTTAAAAAAAATCAAACATTATTCTTTGTCAAGATGCTTCCGCTTCGAAGGAAGGATTTTTTTAAATTGTAATTTTCATTATTCTGATATATGTCGAATGTGTTAAGGGAAAGAACAGATTAGCAGTTTCATTAACCATAATTATTTTGCTTAGCAGATTTTAATTAACATTATCATGCTGAAATGCGTGAAAATTTAATGGAACAGAGATTATATAAGTTTAAACAAATATCAAAAAATTTGCCCTATTCTGAGAATTATAAATTAAAAGATTATTAAAATGTTATTTTTTTACTTTTTCAAATGAAGTGGAATTAACATCTAGAAGAAAAGAATTAAAATGTTTGAATTCTAATATAATGCTCAGGATAAACTGGGATTCAGAGTATTAATGGCATTTAAGATGGCATTATTTCCATCTACTTTGACTATTCATGCAATTCTTGGCATATAAAAACCCCTCCTCCGAAATCTTTATTATAATTATTATTCATTAGATCCTCAGTGTCTTTTTTAAAACGCTTCTCACGCTTTTTTAAAACTCCCAGTGTATTATATAAAACGCTTTGAAGAATTTGTGAACAAATTAAGGACAAAGGAATGATGCAAAAGAGCATGACGTGCCATATTTAGATTTAAACTAAGTGCAGAGAAGTGAATTTTAAAATAAAAAGTACTTTTGTTTTGGTTGGTAATTCTAATTTGGAAAACAAATCTCCATAATTAGATTAATGATGCAATTTTTATACAATTTTTTTCCTTAAATTATGCTTATTAAAAATTTACATTGTTTTGTAAATGTACAATGCAATTTTTTATCTTTAAATTTCTTTTCTATATAAAAAAATGCTATTCAATAATTTCTATGTTATTGCAAATTTAAAAAAATAATTAGATAATCCAAATTTGATAGATTTTCTCTAAATTTAAATTCTTTTTTGCAGTGATGTTTTGCACAATCAATTTTATTGGTTTTTGTAAAGATTTAAAATTGAGTCAAACTGCTTAATTTTACTTTGTTTTCATCTTTTCAGACATTATTCGCTTCTGTATAGCAATAGTGAAAATTTTCAATTCATAATTACGAACAAAATAAATATGTTTCAACCAATTATAGTTATGTCTTTTTAAAAAATAATTTTGGGATAATTCTTTATTCAGCAAAATAATTTGCTTAGCACATTTTATTTAAAATAAAGTAAGTTTTTAAGATGAATTGATCTTAAACAAACATTTACCATCAAAAACAAAGCTTAAATTTTTTTTTCTATATTCTTGATCCTAATTTAATTAGATTTACCCAGATATGAATAGCAATAAAAACAATAAATATAAGGCTAAAATAAACAAGCAATTAGATAAAAATCTCCATTCTTCTTTTTGAGATTAACTTGCAATATAAATAAAATCCCTTTTTGTTTACATTTCCAAAGAAAAGATTGATTGATTTTTTTTTTGATGATAAAGTGAGGGTTAAAAATTGTTTTTTCTGATAGAATGTTTGCAAGTACCGATACTGGAGTTAATTCATAGAGCTTCTCAAAATTTTTGTTGAGTGATTTTTCAAGGTTAAAGCTGCAATTTAGGCTCTCATTTTGCTGTCAGGAATTTTTAAGATAGAACAATTATTTGATTGTATTCCAACGACGTTTAAATGTATTTGTATTTTTGATTGTGCTTAAAGTTACTTTGAACTTTTTAAAGACATCGTGTTCTTTGCAGTTCCTCAGGTTTGTATCTTAAACTAATGGGTCACAACTTCTAATAAGGCCGTCGTAGAAAGTTTTATAGGGATACCAGAAATACTTACCCTGTTTCTTCTCACCAAATTCTACCGCATTACTAAGAAAAAGTATTAGGAATTAAATTCAAATTTAACTTCAGTAAACAACCATTTTATATTAAATTTTTTTATCAGCAATTTCATCTCCATTTAAAAAAACTGATTTTAAAATTTGGGAGTAGCAAATATTTGTTCATTCTAAAAGGGCCAAATAGCCACAACAGCGGTGAAATTCTTTCAGAAAGGAATATTCGATTTTTCTTGCTATATTTTTGTAAAATTCTTAAATCAGAAACCTAGAAAGAAAGTCCGA
The DNA here is from genome assembly GCA_026543055.1 of Argiope trifasciata. Lineage (NCBI taxonomy): Eukaryota > Metazoa > Arthropoda > Arachnida > Araneae > Araneidae > Argiope > Argiope trifasciata. The sequence goes on along the minus strand of JAPMOQ010023642.1, from coordinate 14,180,586 downwards.
TTATGTAAGCAAGCTACGTTATTTGGAATAAATTGTGTCTTTTGTAAAGCCAACCATCCAGCCAATTGAATATGATTAATATTTGTATACACAATCAACAGTATTTTTCACTAGGACTAAGCAAAGAGAATATAAATGAAAAAAGTTTTACAGTGTGAAAAGTATTTTACTCGTGAGTAGAATCTTTCAATTAATAATGAATATTCTTAATTTTTTTGTCTAGATATTTTAAATTGAAACTCCGCTTGCATTATCTATAATTTTCTGTGTTTTTACCATGATTTATTTGCTTGACACGAGTCTAAAGGGCATTATCCATCAAGATACTTTTTAAAAGATACATTTATTTTTCACAGTTTTCTATTCGGTTATTAAAACAATATGATCCTACTTCGTTAAATTTTACAACAGATTCCTTTAAATATATAAATAATAATTTATTAGTAGTTAATAATGTCCTTCAATATTTAATGAAAAGTCGTCTGCGTCTTCATTTGAAGCGCGGACCAGACAGAAGTGGTTAAACATACTGTTTATTTTTCATATCATCCAATCAATTTGAATATTCATCACAGTTGTTTTTTCATTTGATATTCAAATGGCAAGAAATTGTTTGTCAAAATCTCCTCGTTTATCACTTACTAGAATTTTTTTTATTATACTTAAAGCGGAAAGAGTTTGCTTAATAAATATTAACGATTCCATTACCTTCAATTGAGCTAATTTATTTAAATTCCCATGACTCTGCCATCTATCTTTCATCAATACGCTCGTTTAAAAGAACTGTATTTGTTTTTTCATCAGAACGGAATGAAGTTACTACGCAAACACGCTACATTCATTAACCTTTAACGGAGAAAATCTCCAAAATCACTGCAGATAAATTTTTTAAAAAAATCTTTTAGAAAACATTTTTTTGTCGCATGATATCATTTACATTCATGACATTTCGTCGATATTTAGGAATAAAAGTAAATGTTTCCTTAATTCTAAAGAATGCCAGGTTTCCATAATATGGCCGAAAGAATTATTAAGATAGATTAATGAGCATTTTAGCAGTAATAAAAATCGCTTGTATAACTAATGAGCTCCAGGAGGCCTGTCTGAAACCTTAACTTCAGATTAGTAGCTTCCCGGATTTCGTTCCCATCTGACTAGGAGCGTTCAGAAGCTGTCTCATCTGCATTTCGCATCTCGTTATCCTTTTCGGAAAGATTTATCCTCAAGATGTTGGGTAAAACTTTTACTTTCAGCCTCGCTGTGTGGCTGTAATTAATGGAAAATTAGTTGAAAGTGTTGCGCAGTGTGTTTACCACATTGTTATTGCTCAGTGCACTAACGAAATCCGAGAAGCGCTTTTCAAAGGTGATCTCCCACAATTTACGGCCTGCCTCCAAGTTAAATATCCTTCGTTATAAATAGGGCCATGCATATTCTTTACTTGTTAAAACATTGCAAAGTTAATTAAAATTTTGTGAATGGCTTGCGGTAGTGAAAGTGTAGCAGGCAAGTTGTTCTTCACTTTAAAATATGTAGAACTGGGATATGAATTTTCCCGAACTATTCTGTGTTTCAGTTTCTGCTTCATTATTTATCCCGTTGGTATTCGTTTCAGATAAGTATCGTGTCATTAAGCGAATGAAGCTTATCGAAAAATATTCCCTGCAGAAGAATAAAAAAGAATTTCAGATTTACAGATATCATTTAAACGAAGAATTTACTGTGCATTCCCATTTAATTACTACTCTCTTCAAATATCCTTATCAAACTTTACTGCATTAAAAATATTTCTAAGGAAAGGTAGGTTTGTAAAGGGGAAATTCGTTACATTAAATCAATAATGGGATGTTTTACTGAATTATGGCTGTTTATAAAGTGAAATGTTAATAACGAGAACATATTACTTGGAAATACATATGTCGAACTAGATTTAATTTTTATATTGTGAATCTTTATTCCTATAGTGTTCGATTCATTCATAATTGTTTTGGCATCTATGAAAATATATTTCATTATAATTCATGATATATATCATTAGAGTAGATAAATGTTATATAAAGAAAGGTTTAATCCTGCTTACCAATTTTTTTTTAAACACCAAAGCAATACAACTTTGCTCTCAATAGTTTTAAAGATGTACGTATAATCCAGACGTACTTTATAGAAGAAAAGTCTGTTAAGGAAATTATAAGAATCTTAACTTGTGTAATTTATCCTAAATAAGTCAATTCTTTTGTATTGTCTATTATGTGTCAACTATTTTCAGTGTACCAGGCTTATTTAAAATGCACCAAACTTAATTCATAAAACACATAACAAGTGATTTAAAATTTAAATAGTTTTGCTATTTATAATTATCTTTCCAAATAACATTGCAATATATAAAAATGTTCAATAGACTTTACACTTTAAAATATCAACTGGAATTTTTTTTTAACTTATCTCTTTTTTTCAGAGTAAAAATTAATTTATAAATGTATCATAGGTATAATACTAATTATCACAGGTATAATGCTCCCCATTTAAAAGAAGTATTTGTCCCTTCAGTAATACGTAAAAAAAGTAATGATATATTTTTTTAGTATGTTGAATCTTATTTTTTTTCTTGTAATATTCAAAAAACTAATTTCATGCCCAATAAACAAAAATTTTGTTATTTTTATTGGAGTTTTAAATGAAAGAGATACTGGTTTTTACCTTTGTAGTAGATTTAAAGAATCTTAAATATACTCAGTGATTTATAATGAAACAGTTTTTAATCTTATATAATCAGTTTTCAATTATTTCATGTGCATGTGCTTAAGGATGTGCATTTGAATGTGAAACAAAGGGAAATAATATACATTTTGATTATGACTTCTATAGGCCCTATATTTTAGAAAATTCATGCATAACTATAATTTTTAACTGTATTTATCCCTTTCTTCAATAATAAAAAAATAATGAAAAATTTTAATTTTTATTAACTGAATTGCTTCAAACTTATTTTGTATTATTATTTTTATTTGGCTAAATTTGACTGTTTAATGAGTGTTATTTCTTAAAGAATTGCAAAAATTGGGACATAAATATGAGAATCACTTTTTCGATTAGAAAAATCCATTTATCAAATTTACATTAATCGAATAAAAAAAATTCTGCAAGCGATAAAAATGGATGGGTTCAACTTTAGAATATTTCTTTAAGCATTTGTAAGCTTGGGAAAACAGAAAATAAGCTTCATTACCTCATTATATTTTATTACTTTATGTTTCTGATCTATGCATAAAAGTTTCTGATTTGGACCATATGCTCGGTGCAGGGCTCCACTAGTCGCTAGAGTCTGAGCATATTCTTCATTGGGAGGCTAGTAATTGATTTTTAAAATGCTAAGTTTTAGGAAAGCTAACGTTTGATTTTAAAATTCCGGCTATATCATCGGCATGTTTAATGTGAATTAAACTGTGAATCCTGAAAATTTCATCAATAACAACCCTGGAATTAGAAAAATTTAAATTGCTTACTTTTTCTTTCTTATTTTCAAAATGTTTCTTTTTTTAAAAAAAATGTTTAATTTAGTTTCGTGTGTACTAAGTTGCTCATTTTTTTATTTTTTAACTATTTTTCCAGTCGCATCCTCTCATTTTCTTCATCCTCTTCATTTTTTTTCTAAAGAATCTTTATATAAGCAGTGTAAGTTGACAGTATGTGGTTCTATTTTTCAGTCTTGGAGCAGCGACAGTAGTATCGATGTTTCTTTATAATTTTGACACCTTGAACTGGCAATCCAAGGACTATAGATCTTGGGCATCTTGCCAGACTTACACCCGATAATTACTCTTCCTCCATAAATGTGATAAGTTCAGTAGTGATAGTTAAAAGAATGAAGATTGCAAAATATCTAAATATAATTTTAGTGCTTTAATGTTTTGTCACTTTTTGTGTATGTGTGTGACTGTGTGTCATTGGTTATTAGTTTGATGTTTTAGTTGTTCTCTGTGGGTATCATTTTCCATTTCTTATGTATTATTTGTTTATGTCTTGGTTTTTATTTTCCTTCTATTTATTGTTTTCTTAAGCGTAAAACAATATGTGTGTTGTATACAAGTATATTTGTATGCATCTATTATTTTGTAAATTTGATCTAATATGTAGTAACACTTTTAGCGTTTTATCCATACATTAATGAATACAAATAACAATTCAGTTTTTAAGAGTATTTTTTGAACCTAACTGCCTACTTCGCAACTAAATGGTAAGATTAAAAATTTCTTCTGTTGGCGAGCTTTAAATCATTCTTATTTTATTTTAGTATACATTTTCTCGCATTTATAGAACTAACAAAAGTGCGATTGCTGCAAATGAAATAGAATATTCGCTTAGGATTTGATCATAAAGAAAGTATCTATGAAACATTCTAAATGTGTCAAAATTAAAAATTTTATGCTACCATACTTAGCGTATGCTATTCACTTGTGTATAATACACCTAATTCATAAGACATTGATTATTGAATCAATAATCAAGATATTGTATTGAAAAAAAAATGGATCTTATTTTATTATGAAAGTATGAGTACAGGCGGTAACTGTTTGCATTTCCTTCGACATAACTACTTACAGAGCTTAGCATTTATGCCATCATAAATATAAAGATGCAAATATGTATTGAGAACCTCTTTTTGCCGTCTTCCAATGTCTTCTTTCTGTAGTGCCGGGAAGCTCGAGAACTGCTGCCACTTAAGAGAATTCTTAATCCAATGAAAATGTCACATGTGATTGGAGGATGGGAGAATTAGCAAGTTGCGAAAATACTTGAATGTAAAATATAGTCAATACATGATCCACTACTTTGTAATGATGAAACACATTCTAAAAATATGATCTGTTGTTTCTTATGGAAATTTTTTTGGCATTGAAATATTTCAATTATTCTGCTTAATGTATTCAGCACTCCTACTGATTTTCAGTATATGTCTGGAGGGATTCTTTTTGTGCACTCTTCTTGCCGTCGGAGAGTACTAAGCATTTCTCCACTCAAGGGAAAGTTTCAAAAGTCCATAATCATAATCTAATCGGATGTGACGTATTTATTTGAACTGGATGAAACCTGTTTTGACTAGCCATATATTATTATTCACCTGTTCTGTCAGAAGGCACATTTTGCAACTGGGTATAAAATTCCTGATACTTTTTGAACTTAGTAGTGTGTTAAGAATTGCACTTTTTCTAAAGTCAACAGGCTACGGAAGAGTATTCGTTTTTAGGACTTATAATTTTTTAAGTATTCACTTGCCCACATTTCATTTGATTTCTGTCTTGTATAGTGGGAAAATGAATTTCGCACTTTTATGTCAACAAGCTGTTGTTTTCTCATTATTATTATTTTTTTTATAAAACTTGATATCGTTACCATGACTTAGAATTGATGCGTATAACAGGCTTTATTTTTCTTAATTCAAGTTAGATAATCTGTTTATGATAAATGCAATAATGTCACTGCATTCTTCAAATAAGGAATATAAATTTCAAATTATTACTCAGAAATTAGAAAGCTCTCTGCAAATTTAGAGTTTTCTAATTGAATTACTCTAAAATAATCAATCATTCCATAGTGATAGGAGGAGTGATCATGTGTTCTCGCCAGCACTTTAGAGAATGAGCTGAATTCAAAAATGTGAATCCAGGGAAGATAGTTTGGGTCTTTTTCATGGACTGTGCTCTTCACCAACATTAATTTTAAAAAAAATTAATAGAGAATTAAGTGCTTTAGAAAGACATTGTTCACTGCTGTTTGAGATGCCTATACAAAGTATTCCATATTTAATTTAAGTAAAATACAAATTAAAACCAGTTTGATTTGTCCAATGTCCTCCATAAATCTACAAATCTAAAATAGGATAATATCTCCAGCCCCGTCTAATTTCTCAAAAATTATATATTTCGATTTGATCAGCTGAACAATCCATAATTACCTTTCACCATGGACTCTTAACTTGTGTATTTAGTTCGATGTGCTGCAATAAAATGGATTCAAGTCAGTATCAAAATTAGACTTTATAGAAGGCAACAAGTATTTGACTTTTCTTGAAATGGAATTTAAAAACCCATCTCTTTTTCTTTACAAATTTAGAAAATTTGAAAAAATGATTTATTTTTCAGTTGATGCTAATTCAAAAAATAAAACAAAGAAATTAAGGGATAAATGAAAAAAGATAAAAGCAAGTAATATAAAAATTTAAATTACTTGAATTATAAATGGAATTAATTTTTAATTCAATTCTTACTTAGATCAGCAAAGAAAAATTTTATGTTAGTTACATTTTATTGAATAATTATAAAAAATTGTTAAGTATGCAAAAAATATTGAATTTCGCAAGAACTGAACTCGCTTTCTACACCTTTACGCGAAAAATGCTGATACCTTTTCATTTTTTACCAATTGAACTACTGCCTGTAGATTTCAATCTCCGTTACAGACTTCTAAAACTATATTTAAAGTATTGAAAATTAGTTAAATTCAATTAATGAATTAAAATTTGAAAAAGGATCCGTATCAAGTCATACTGAAATAAAGAGGTTGATGAAATACTACTTTCGGTTTAATTTTCCAATTTTATTTAAACTTGGAAAGTGTTTGATAAGAAACTTTTCTACCATGAAGCAAAGTTTCAAGCCTGTCCATCTTTTGTAATATTTCCATAAGCCTATGAAAAGGCTTAAAGTCGCAAACTCATTTACGTCGTTACGACTGAGCGAATTTTAGCACTCGAAAACGAGTCGAAATTCCTTGCCGAATTTCATTACTGTAAGAAACCATAAAAGCTGCTCCGTGAAATTATTCTCCGTGACACCGAAGCCAATAAAGTTATGAAAACTCGTAAAAATAACTACACTAAAAGTTTGCTTCCCAACGTGGACCCTTGACTGATAGGAAAGTCAACTCCCACCTCCCACTGGGTTAAAAGACCCTTCCCCAGAAGTGAAGAATTGTCGACTGCAAATAACACGCGACAATGGAGTAGTTAATTCCATGGGACCAGGAAATAGACTAGGGAACAAAGATCGTCTTATTTCTTCTCTGGAAAATGTTTCTCTTCCCATCACTTTTATCGACTGAAGCGAAGAGTAGAGGAGTCCAACAAAAGAAGTGGAAAAAAAAAAGTGTGGAGTACTTTGGAGTTAACTTCTTTTCCATTGGAGGAAATAACATCCAGCTTTTATAGCGCGATTCCTATTGAGGTGCTCTACAAACTGAGAGGAAGACCGGTCGTTAACCATCCTTCAGAGCATCTTTCGGTAAAAACGAAACCGAAAATCTAGAAGTTGGTAAAATGGATTGCTAACGGTGCAGTAATGAACGTATGTGTGTGGAGAGGCGATTTCCTTCGTAAGACGAATTACTGGGGAATAGGTTCGTAAAACTGGGCGAATGTGGTGAGGTCAGTTTCGCAGCGAATGTGCCATGGAGATAATACTTGAAATTTTCGCAAGCATAACTGAAGTATTTATATCTCAATTTTCATGCGTTTTATCAATATATAAACACATTGTATAGATTATTAATATTTATACAGTTTATATATATCATTTAGAAAGTATTTTAGTTATGTTTATTATTTTTTGCTTGATCATTTTTTTTGATGAGTTAACGTATATATAGTATTGTGTCCACTGTTTAAATTTCTTTGATTTTATCGGACAGTTTCATTGATTTGATATCGTAAGATTCTGATCTTAAAGACTCTAAAAGATTATTTAAAAAGAATATAATAATTTTGAATTAGAGGTCTTTCAATAAAAGCATTTAAAAGTAAGAGGATAATAAACGTAATCAATCCTCCACCCCTTAAAAAAACACATCTGAGAATGAGCGTTTGGTTTATTAAAAAAATAACTATTTCAAGCAGAATTTTGAAATAGGTCAGTGTTTTGAGAACGGCCACTTACTTTTCATAACAAGATGGGTGTATGGTAGATAATCAATACCAACTACAAGACTTTAGAGACTTTTTTATTATCAATGTGCGAGCGAAAAAAAGAAAAAGAAGCATCAATTGCAACTTGTGCTGCTTTTTATCACATACATTTAAATCATTTTTACTTACGCAAGAGTATTATATATATACCTTTTAATAAGATGCATTTTTTTTATTTATTATATGTAGAATAAAGCAGACGAATGACACCGGATTCCTTATAAGACTAATCAATATACAAATGGATATCACTTCTTCTATGTTTTAAATAAAATTGAAACATCCAGTTCTGAAAATGTTCTTTCATTAGTTCTATGAAAAGGGGGAATTTTTAAACATTTTAATGATTTTCTACTTTTTTGTCTATAATTCATTATTTTGGAATCTCCGTAACAATTTTTTCCTAAACATTATCAGGCAGCATCAGTAACATGGAATTAAAATTTAATGAAAATCGTTTAAATGGTAATTGAGTTCTGATTACAATAAAATAGTGTATTATCATCTAGAATATATAAAATTTAAATATTCCTGCACACTAGAAAATGACTGAAAAACGGATGCAAAATTCTATCCTTACTACTTGAAACATTTCACTTTAAATAAAAATTTGTAAAAATAACAAGGAAATATAAGCATAAAAATTTGGCATAAAAATTCTTTGTTTTAAATTCTTATTTTTAGTGGTTTCTTCCTTACGACGAAAGACTGTTTCGTGATCTTTCAAAAATAACCGATAATGTGGCTGAAATAAAAACTTGACAAAAACCCAATGTCTTCCAGTCAAGAATTCGAATGTCTGCGACTAGAACAACAAGTTTATTCCTTACTAAAAGTGCACCTTTTTTTAGAAATTTGAGATGAAATATTACAGTAACTTATTTAAAGATGTAATATAAATAATTAAGAATTTTTTCATAGCTTTTTCATCTTATAAGCCCTCAAACTTGCAAGGATTTTTACTGTCTACACTTTTTTTATCAATTTAATCTTTGTACATTTCACTAAATAGAAAGTTCCACCGGAAACAGGCTATAAATTTTGTCTATAGTTTTATTAATTGATAACTTTTAGACCTAAAGAATATAATTGTATGATGTTTTTACCATAATACATGCAAATCAATGTGTTCTTTTTTGTCGGCGCTTTATAAAGTGCACCACTGCATGTAAAGGTGCCGAATTTTTATAACTGAAATACTATAATTTTTCATCAGGGATTTTCAATGCAGATAATGTATTGTTAAAGGTAATAAAATCATGTTTTTTAATTACGTGAATTTAATATGTGAATAAACTGTGACTACTTCATAAGGAATAAGAGAGTAAAATTACAGGGATTCATAAGATAATGAGCAATTAGATGTTACAAATAGTTTCATGTCCTTCTAAATATAACCTTCATAACTTCAGTTCTAATTAATATTTATTCTGTAGAAATGTATTTTAATGTTTTATTTACGACACTTGGGAAACGAGCCAATCATAAATACAAGAAATAGTGGAAGTAAACATTAATATCACATTAATATAATTTGAATTTAAGTTAAACACAATGAAATGAGTTCGTAAAATATCCCATATAAATATGAATATTTCAAAATTCTCTTAAGAGCAAATGTTGATGCCAATTAAATACCTCCCTGATTTATTTTTTAAAATAAAATTTTACAAAGCAAAAATTATTATTACAATTTCTGCAAATGCAACAGAAATGCTATATAAATCTCTTTGAGTTTCTTGATAAAAATATACTTAATTAATTTTTAAAAGTACGCATTTATCACGTGCTTCACTGTTTGTTAATCTATCTATTTAGATATATGAGTTATTATAGATTAAAACAACAAGAGAGAAAAAACGAAATTCGTAATATGGTTTTGACACACATATTTAACCTCTATTAAATTTTCGACCTATTTGGTTGAAGAGAAAGAGATTCATTACTAATACTCGATTTCTTGATTGTAAAAAACTGAGTAGAGAGTACTTCCACTAACTACGTTTCCCATTTTTTAATTTTATGACAGCAATACTCTATAATGTTTGACACTTTATTATATTCGTTTTCACAGCAATGTGTTGATTTAACATGCTCAAAAATTTGAACTTTTATCAAGATGAATCTATTAGCCATTGCCAGCTGAGGCTATGACTGTAGCCTAGGGTGAAATGTTTTTGGTGTATCATAGGCAAAAGAAAGCCCCAGTTAACATTTAAATTATCTTCTGTCCTTTTTTATCGAAATGATAAAATGATTTTATATTTGCTTTTGGTCTGTTTTTAGATTTTAAATTTACATTTAAAAATGCATTTTAATTAAAAATAAAAATTACAGGGCATTTTATAGGATTTTTAATTAAAATAATCTTTTCATAAAACTTCTCTTCATTCTAATATGTTACAAAAATTTCATTTATAAATAGTTTTAGGAGTTATCATGTTTAAAATTTTTCTAAAATGACGCGTAATCATTTTACCATTCAAGTGCTTTCCTGTTTATTACTTCTTTTTCGTAAAATATATTCAAATAATATAAAGAGATTGTTTCAATACCACTTTCATAGCCACACAATTTGTAAATAATAAATTCTTTTATATAAATGATATTTCAGAGATCTTTAACATGAATTTAATGTTTCATGATTAAAAATTCATTTGAAAGTTAGTTTGAAGTTAAGATTAAATCTATTCTAATTTATTCTTTATCTTAAGATCTCATTTTAAAACTTAATTCTAATAATGAATTATTAAGAATATAAGAGATAATTATAAGAATATAATAGAAAGGTTATTTCAAGATCAAAAATAGCTTTTTATTATACTTATGGCAAAAGGGCTTTATACCTTTTTTTTTTAACTTCAAATAATACATTTAGATTATAAATCTTAGAATTTTCTAAAGTAAATTTTGTAAATACATTTTCATATACGCATATAAACAGCGTTTTAAGATTATTCATTCAGATAATAATATATATATTATTAACCAAGCAGAATACTTACTTTACTCTCGTGCATATAATATTTGTAATGCTTTTTTATTGCTATGGAATCTTTTTTTATTAATGCTCTTAAAAAAGAAAACTGTTTGTAACACTTAAGATCCTGTTAACTCTTGGAACATGTTGCATGTTATTCTTCAAGGGGAAAGGTAAATCGCACTAATTTCATTTCATTTCTTATATCAACTATTTTCCTGAAGCTGTTGTAATAGCATATATGATCTGAAATTGTTTTACATTTTCTAGTGATAATGAGACTTTCTTCATGAGTGTTAGAAGATTTTTTATGAAATGGTAAAAGTTACTACTATTATATTAACTAATCAATTACCTCCCATTTAAATTCATATTTCTGAAACGCTGTTTCTTTTTATTGCGAAATTAACATTTCCAATTTATTGACTTATTTTTCTTAATTTTACGAACTTATAGACATTGTATAACACAGGCCACTGACACGGCCTGTTTTTACGTGGAATGGACAGAATCCCCTGATTCAACTGAATCTATCATTGACTGGAAATTGATATGTTCAGTTACTTGGAGACCACTTGAGATCATTTATAGACTTCATGTACACAAACAAATATGGATTTTTTAAATGGAAATCAGCTTGCTACAATTGTTAACAATTGATTTGGAAAATATTCTGGACTATTCTAATGAAAGATTTGGACACTTAGATTACCCAATATGAATCCCATTGAACGCTTACGGTACATAATAGAAAAGATCGTTCTTGCAGAAAATCTTGCGATCGCAAACTTTTCGTAAATATGGTCGTCTCTAGAGGCAGGATGGCTCATTAATTTTGCAAGGGATCTTCAACAATTTGTTAAGTCTATGCCATGTCGAGTAACTACACTTAGGAGGGGAAAAGGAGGTTTGACATATTATTAGGAGATAACCCATGACTTTTGTCACCTCAGAGTATACCAAATTATAATAAATTCTTACAATAGTTTTTTTTTGTAATCAGAGAAAGATTTTGTGATCATTTTGTATATATGGTAGCATGAAAAAAGTATGGCAAACTTTTTTCCTTCTGGATATTGCACATAAACATTCAACTCGAAATACGAAGTTTCATTAAAGGGTGTGAACAAATGTATGGAAACATTTAGTTTCTGTGGAATATGATAGTAAAATGTTAAAATAATTAAATTTTTATGTATTTACATTTTTATAAATAAAGCTTTTTTATATAGGTGTTGAAAGCGCTGATTTGGAAAAAGATTTAAATCATTTCAATTAATGTGTTATCTGACCATTTAAAAATAATTTATTTTAATTAATTTGTTATTTTCTCACTTTTCCTTTTAAATAATCTTTCGTGATATTTTTATTATTCTTGAAAATTACAGTGATATTTTTCTCAAGTTCTGGTTAAAGACACAGAAAAATAGTCTAATCAATAAATTGGTTCTAAATAGCTCAACAAATTTGACAGATAAAAGCATAAAACTTTGTATCGGGGAAAAAAATTTGCAAAAAAAAAAAAAAAAAAAAAAAAAAGAACAAAATTTTATTTTTCTAACTCTTTATTATTTCCTTCTACAGATACCAAGTATTTTTCTATATTACGGTACCTTATTTGATGAAACTTCGCTTTTTAAAATATATGTATCATTATAATAATTAAAGAAATAAATTTTTATTCCGTCGTTTTGGAACACCCTGTGTACTTACATAAATATTAAAATTAATAAAAATTGAATTTCTTGAATTGTCCGTTGAAACAACAATAATACGTGAGAATATCTCCTCAAGAAAGTGGATATAAATAATAACCACGTTCTTATTTGGTATGCAAGAAAGCTAGAAATGAGATTTTGTTTCTTACAGAAAGATTTTTACCCTGGAAAAGAAAATTTATATTCATTTCACAGACGTTTCTATTTTGACAAGGGTAAGCCAGGTGATAAAAAGTCACACAAGAAACTCGTCTCTTTCAATAATTGCAATACACGAACAATTAATAGAATTCTTGAAACACGGCATTTGGAGCTTTATTCTGTTCAACAATGGTCATTTGAAATTTTATCATTTGAACAATCTCGAAGCAATTTAGCGTTTACTAGAAAACAAAACGTGCTTTGAATCTGTATGGCAGAAATAAAGGTCAAAATATCGGAATAAGATGTAAAAGGGCTCCTGAAATGGCGAAAAAAAATTCTAAAAGTTTTTATTTAAATCAAGAAATAGTATTTTAAATGCAGAAGTGAACTAATGTTTTATTTATTTTTAACCTTTTTCTTACGTCTGTTATATAAACTGTGTGAAAGTAAAAAAATATTGATTTATATTAGTTATAAGTCAATTCAAGTTATTTTGCTCATATTTTAATCTAATGACTGAAATAATTTTTCAAACAAAATCTAAATTTAATTGATAATTAATTCATTTGATTAGATACTGATTATTAACGTGTGACACATCTTAATACTGTTTAAATTATCAAAACATCTTAAATTATGAAAAAATACTTTAAAGCATTTACAAAAGAAGGGAGGATATTAAATGATATTTGGGATGCCAAGATCTTTGTCAATGCTTCTTATAATTATATATATAAAGAATTTGTCAATATCGTCGATTCATTGAAGACAAAGAAACATATTTATTCATTTTCAATTTTTAATATGTTTAAGTTAATTTATATTTTTCTTTGCTTATGAATATATTGTTTGCCATTAATGTTCCTTTATTACCATAATCTTCACACTCAGTAACATCAATATTCATTTACATTTCTTTGGTTCATACATATTTGAACAGTTTTACATACATCTTGAACAGAATCAAACAATAGTACATACATATGTATGAATATATATGTACATATATGTATGTATAAGTACATATGTAAGTACTTATGTATGAAATATATTCATTTTGCTTGCAACTTTCAGAGTTAAACAAATTGTTATTTTCACTGCCAGACCCCTGTTTACATACATTCATAGATATGTTATACATTGTACATACATCTGTATAAATAGACATATATTTCATACATGTACATATATATGTATGAATATACATAGATTTCATACATGTACATACATATATATGAATATACATATATTTCATACACGTACATACAGATGCATGAACTATATTCCTTTTATTTTACTTGCCCCTTTCAGAGCTAAACAAGTGTTATTTTCACTGTCAGGACGTGTTTTTAATGAGTTTTGCGAGTTTCTTCAAAATATTAAATTAACGACTTTTTACGTGTTGCATTCTAAAAAATACATAAATAGATAAAATGGATTTACTCTTTGTGAAGTCATAAAATGCCGTGTCACTAACGCTGTCTTTAACATTTTGATATTTATGAGACACCTGCATGACTTCGGGGCTTATAATCCATTTCAATATATTAATGGATTAATATCAACCAATTTAATTTTAAATACCATATTAATTCTACAGTGAAGACTCTGTTAATGCTAATTTTTCTTGGAACCGTCTTTTTTTTCTAGAAAGATGTCTAATATAACTTTTTGATATACATATTTACTAAAAGACAATATGGTCAAATTTTCTTCGTTGAAAAGAGATAACATTAAAAGAGGTCAAAATAAGTCGATATCAAAAGTTTAGTGAAGTGATTATTCTTCGTCTTCTAAACCTTACGAGCTGTTGTTTCTTTCCCAAATATCAGCAGGAAATCAAAAAATTCAAACGGCAAATTATTCATTTATTTAAAAAAAACATTTTTATCATCAAGACAGTTATTTACTGTCATCAATACAATTTTAATATTTTAAGAAATGTATTTATTTAATATAACGGGAATTTGAAGGTTAATTTTAATCCGACAAACCACGAGATGGTTCTACTCAGTTTCTGTTTTTCTAAATTATCGAGTGATAATACTGCTTTCTTCTTTTCTTATTAAGTCAATTAGTGGTAACACAGAATAACTCAGATTAACAATTCCGGTGCTTAGAATTGAATCCTTAACCATAATTCTAAATTAAATTGCGTTTTTCGTACCAGAACTATTACAGTACAAAAATTATCGTTCATCTGAATTAAACGAATTATACAGATATTTTTTCAGATTTATTCATTTTGTAAGTGTTTAATATTTGTTTAAGACATTACAGCACGCTGCAATGACCAGAACTTCCTTGTGCAGTTGCCAATCGATGATGAAATTTTTTATTACGATTACACAAATCAACAGATGAAACATTTTATTAAGATTAATATACTCAACAGATTACACACATAACCTAGTTAATCAAATTAATGGTGCAAAATCATTTGATCACATCGTAATTATATAAGAAAATTAAAATTGCTGCATTTTCAGGATTATATAAAGAAAATTTAGCTGTATCTTTTGTAGACTTCATTTAGACGCCGACTTTTTTATAAAGTAACAAGCAACAATTCTGCTGTTGAAAATCAACTGAAAAAGGCTCTCTTCAACTTTATATTATTTCACCAAAACGAAAATTTATATAATTTTTTGAAAGAATGTAATTAATATGGGATATGGTATACAATTTATTTATTTGCTTAAAGGGAAAAAATAATTAATATTAGTTCCAAAGCGCTTTTTTATTCCATTCCTAATGTACATTCAGATTCCATTAGAAACCAGATTTTTAATAAAGATCTATCAAAAAGGCATTCTGCACTTATATAAATGATGTTTCAGTGGTAATTTATTGATTTTTTAAAAAGAAATCAATAAAAAAGAATGTGCATTAATAATTATTAAGCACTTTTTTTACATATCTTTGAAATTGTTACAGTTTGACCAATAGATTATTATTCACTAAAAACAAATTTATAAAATCCTTTTTCCATATAATCGATTGCATATTCCATTAAAAATATTCCTTTGATATTAAAATATTTTTTTTTGCTGAAATAATCCGAATTTTCGAAACTGAACCGTGTTTCGTTCCTCAGAAATTCTGCAGGACCTAATGTAAACAATTACAGATGTTTTCTCCGAAGAATCTTTTCAGAATTTTCTTGGAAATTGACATCAATAACAGTTTTTTTTTTAAATTATCGATCGTAAAGGGAAATAATCTCTCTTTTTTAGAAAGAAGAAAGCTACAGAAAGGAAGAGAAAAACAAAACACTGGAAACAAACAGAAATAGAAAAAATTAGGATTTTCTTGTTTAGCAAACAATTGATTTCAGGGTGATGAAAGGAAAAAAGTGAAATATCAGATTTTGGGACTATCATATTTATTTATTAACATTTATTTAATTTACCTAATGAGATTTAGGCTATGACGGGAAATATTAATCTCTAAATGAAATAACCTACATTACCTTTACAATGTAACAAACTATAAGGAAAAAGTAATACAGTAAAATGCAAACATAGCAAAATATACTCAACAGATTAAACAAATTTTTAAACACTATATATTAACCTTGATTATATTAACGAAATATCGTGATTTTATTTCAAAATGTTTTATGCCAAATTTATCAAAACATCGTATTGTAGCAAAACACTTATTTAATTTAACTACATCTATTCTCTTATTGTTGTATATGATGCGCGATTGTTATTTGTTGTTGTTATAAAACATCATTTGTGTAAATTGCTCCAGCCGTTTCATCAAACATTTTTATGTTTGTTGTATGTGGTTTTTGAGAGTTTCATGTAACACTGATGATATTAAAGATCCAATACTCTAAGAAATACTAAAAATATAAAATACAACAATTCGCATTTTTGAGATCATAGTATCTCAAAATTTCAATAAAAATCTCAGTTTCTGAATTTTTTAAAAAGCTTTATAAATATACTATTATCTATTAAGTATTATATATGAATATATTATTATTTATACATTAATATTTATTTATTCGTGAAGTTTACTGCAGATAATTCCAATAATTTTGAGAATATCATTCAGTACGTTTTTTTTTATATTACTAATCATGAATTTCGAAAATATGCTTTTGTTTTAGTTAGTCGGTCTATATTAATGAAAATATTTATTTAACATACCGTTAATTGTGATATTAAAAGTATAAAATATTAATATCACAATTGAACTCTTCATTTGTCTTATTAATATTCCAGTATACTAATTCATTTGAACCAAAATTAGCAACAAAACATAAAGATCACACTCTAAAAAATATTTCATTAAATCCTTGTTTACGATGATTAAATTAGGACTCGAGATTTCAAAGAGATTCCTGATACGAATTCCAATTCTTGAATAGATTTAATAATTTTGATAACATGTAGCATAAAATTTTCCAATTTTATAATTAAAAATATCAGGTCTTTACTTTGTGAAGAAAATGACACTAAGTTAGCAGAATGTTTGACTAGTTCAATTTTTGGGTCTCTCTATGTGCCCTGATCAGGACAATCCATTCAAACGTCTCATATAAAATTAACCATTTTTTTAGAAAAGATCAAAGAAACTGATAAAGTCGAAAGAATGTGAGAAGCAAGATAGTACAAAGAAGAGAAATTATATATTTCCTTAAAAACATTTCAATGATTCGAATAAATAGGGAAAATATCTTTATTTTTGTTAATTTTTCAGTGATCATATTTAACAGTCACCACCTGGAAAATAGAATCAATAAACATGGGGCTCATCAAAATATCAATTTCAGATTTTAAGATGTTTGCAATTTATTGTTTTTTTACTTGTAAAATTAAAGGAGAATGAATTGTTGGGAAAAAGCAGGGATAAATAAAATTAATAAAATAGAAAATGAATAAAAATATGTATTTGAATATTTACCAAGCCATTTTTTGTTGATGTTATAACACTGAATAAATAATGCAAAAAGAAAGAGTTATAGCTTTCTCTTTCATAGACTAATATCTGAATAAAATGGTAACTGAGGACTTGAGACATAATTTAAATCATCGCTTACGCTTTTATATGATCCCCAAAAGCATGTCACTTTTTAAATTAAATTGAAGAAAACTTACACATCATGGAGAAGTTTATGACTTTCAAATAAATAAATTTAATAAAAATAGTTCTTAAAAACTCACATTTATTAGTGTTTTAAAGAATATATTATTTATTTTTAAATTTTAGTCTTTAATTTATAATTTAGTATTATAAATATTATGGAAACCTGACATCTTTATTATATGGCTACATAAGATTCCTTGTGTCAAAAACGATTGAAAACTGAGAGCCGCAGTTGATAATATCTGTTACTATAAATGGCCATGAATAGCTATAATAAAACTAGAAATGTTTTTGTGCTGTCTGGGTGTAAAACATGGACAGAAAAGTGAAAACACAGTATTTCTTTAGCATCTTACCCCTCTAGTTTATTTCAGTATGTGATTCTGTCTCGTTTATGTGCAATTTAGTTCTTGTGATAATTTACACGCATAATATTAAATAACTTCGCAATATTCTTGGTTCTAAATTTTTTGCTGACAAAAGAAAACAATATTTTAATCGGTGTTGAAAGCCACTATAAAATGCCTTTCAACTTGGAAGATATTTCAAAGGTAGCTTATTTATCGAGAAATGATAAAGATTTCCATAATCATTTATTTATTATCTGTGTCACCGAAAGCGAACTTATAAACAAAAGAATATGAATCACAATTACGAAGTTAATAAGATAATACAAAATGCAGGAATAGTTAAATATATAAAATGTCGCAGAGCTAACCTCTTTAACCCTCATTTTCTTAATCATTCTCCTAAGAGACGAGAATTTTCAGGAAAAGGAAATGTAAGAAAGATATTCTTTTCTCCCAGATGCCCCTGAATTGCAAATGACCTTATTTTATGCATTTTCTCGTATATTTATTACATATTTTATGCTTATTGAAGGTGAAAGCTCGAAAATAATAGTATCTCACATTAAAATTAAATTCATTGCTGTATCTATTAATACCATTCTTGAAGATTTCTCTTCAATTTTTAAATATCTCGAGTATTAAACCCTTATAGCTAAAAGCTATTTATTTGGTTAATTACATTGTTGGACACTCTGTTAGATGGTAAATTTCTTAAATGCAAAGGGAAAAATTGAAGGCATTTTTAACGAAAGGCGAATTACATTTTTCAACGAGTATTACGTCAACTCGTCCATTTGGTTACTACATCGTTTTGCAAATAGAAAAGTTGAAGCTCCATTGTTATTCAAATAATTTGGAAATTTCTTCAGAGTGTGTTTTTAATTTTAAAAATAGTAGAGATCCAGATATTTCCTGAATTAAAAATTTGGACTTAAATTTTATTACTACGTTCCAGTTTCACCATTTATTTTTATTTTTATTTAAATTCAAGGTTTTGAAAAATGAAACAAACAGAATAAAAAAATTAACGATCCGTTGAAGGAATTTAAGTCAATGGCTGGAAGATCTTGCTATTTGCACCACAGAAAATGATTCGCTTTTTCTGGTGAATGGGTTATTATTATTTTTAAGCTTGTCTATCTTATTGTTAGACACAAGCAAATTTCAAAAATATTCATTTCATAATCTCAAATAACTTTACGTTCTGTGTAAAAATTTTATTTGAAAAAATTGTCTCCAATCTAAATTAAATTGTTTCTGTTGTTATTCATTTCGATTTGATATATTAACTCATATGCTTTGTCTACAGCTTAATTTGGTCTTACGCCGCAACTCAGGCCAAATTTGTTTAAATAGTTCCTCTTGTATTTACATTTCATTATTAGGCAAAAGCTGCTTTCATTTTCTTTTTATTTCTTTACCCCACTATATTTATCATTTTATAAATTAATCTCAAATTAACATTTTCTTAGATAAGTCAAAATTATCTTGAATTTTATTCATCGCAAACAAAAACTGGAATGTTCTTTCTTTGTAACGAAGCAATCATAATCATAAAAAAGAAATCAGACGATATCAAACTTATTCTATATCGTTTTTATATTTTCAAGACGAATTAGAAGGCCTGTAAAATTCCCTAATAATGTGAGCAAGAGAATAAAACCATTGGAACTACGTAAATAAAATAAATTTCTTTTTTGACAGAAGTTTCAGGTGCAACTGAAAGACATCAAGAAAACAACTTTAAAATGCATTTTCTAAGAAAACAACTTTAAAATGCATTTTTTTAGAAAACAACTTTAAAATGCATTTTCTTGGCAGCAAAGACCTACCAGACTAGCAAATATCAAATGATTGAATTCAAACTAAACATGAACTACTTACAAATCGAATTTTCACTCACTAATGTTCCGTTTTAAAGCAATACTAGGGCTATTTTGGAATAGATCCCACAATTTTAAATCTCTGTCAGATGATTAGGACGACACCTGGGATGGCACCCTCTTCCAAACTTCTACATCCCATCTTGTATGTAGAGGGGAAAAATTACCAAAGGACATACTTTTACAACCTCTAGTTTTCTATAAAGTCGGAATAAATTAACAATGATTTTGATGTAGTCATAAATAAGCATAATTTAAAACATGCAGAACTACGGTATACATATGAAGGGAAATATCTTCGAGAGCAAAAATTCAAACTTATCATCTTATGGAACAGAGAATGCTCGTTGTGAGATTGGTGACTGCATCCGGTCAGTATGATTTAAAAAAATGAACAGTAATTCTAGTTTCCTATAAATGGAGTTCAGTACATCAATTCTTCGAAACTTTTTCCAAAAAAATGCTCAAGTGTTAGGGAGATTTTAGTTCCGAATACTTGAGGATCATCTTTTTAACCAGGGGAATTCTGTTCCCCTCGAATTTCTTTTATCTTTTATTCATTCCCTTTTTTTAAAAAAAAAATGTTTTATTCATTCTTTTTCTTAAAATCTTTTATTCATTCTTGTAATTCATTCCTTAGTTGCTGCTTATGTAAAGTTTGGGTAAGTTAAACAAATAAAAATACTTCTAAATGCTTAGAAATGGGACATAAAAGAACACAAAGGAAGGTCTCAGATGAAAGGCTTTCAACTTCAGTCCTCCAAAATCAGTAAATCTTTGCAATATCCCAGCGAATGTTTTAAAGTTTCCCATATCCGTTTCAACGTTCTTCTTTGCTTCAAATTCAGATTTTATGGACCATGCCTGAATTTATTAGCTATGATTTTTTTATTTTCTAGAATAGCGTATTTTGATCATGGTGGCATTTTTTTTTTCTTAAATAAACAGCACGCGAAATTATATTTTATATTCAATAAGAGTTCATTAGAAGAATGTTTATCTGATATTTGAATATTATATATATATATATATATGCTGTTATTTTAGATAATAAAAAAATTAATTTAATTTAATTCAAATTAATTAATGAAATTAGATTAATTAAAAAAATTTATTGAAGAAAATAAAAAATGGCACCATGATCAAAATACGCTATTCTATAAAATAAAAAATAAAAATCCTAGCTAATAATATCAGGCATGGTCCATAAAACCTGAATAGCAAATTTATAGAAACTAGCAAATATATACATTTGCTATTTTCTATAAATAGCCTGACATTGAAAAAAAAATTACAATTTTGATTCATTTCATGAAAATAAATTTGGGAGGTACATCACTGATTTTTTGAAATTAATTATCTCTAATTCAATTCTATACATTGCATATTTATATTAGTAAGCACTATCATAATTCCTATTTTAAGAACTAAAAGTAAAATGTTTTTAGTCATTTTGTTTACTTGATTTGTTTCCCTCCTTTAAAAGTGAAGTTTTCTAATGGATCTCACATTCAATTTTTATTGAAGGCAAGGAAAAAATATCACTAATTTCAGTTTTAGTTATTAATTTATGATTAATATGATAAAATTTGTATTATTTGGGACGTAATTCATAAAAAAATATGACAACGTTCATTAATATTTACAACAATGAATATAAATTTAGGACTAAAAAGGATATAAAATTTTTTTTATAGAATTTTTAATTTTTTATACTAATAGAAGTGCTTTTTCAACAAATTATTTCATGACTTTTTTAAAGAAATTAATGCCCCCCTTTGAAGCTTTAGGACAGCAACCGTCGAACGAGTTTCAAAAATTTGTAAAATGGCCCTACTAGGTGGGTAACATTCAAACGGCACTCAAATTTTGAAGTTATTCTCACCACACGAATGTCGAAAGTTTCAAGTGTTACATTATAAATAAAAGCATATATAAATTCATTTATTCATTCATTATTATGAATTCATAAAAGCATTTATATAAAGCTCTCTCGTCCGCTGTCAGTTTTCTGAAAAAATAAAGAGATACTAGTACAGCTGAATATCTTTTCAATTAATTTTTAAAAGAAAAGAAAAACACATTAATCTAAATTAGATGAAAATCTAATAATCTTATATATATATATATGTAATAACCAAACAATAATAATTAATCGATAAAAATCAGATCACTTACTATAAATAATATATTTTATAATATAATACACTTTTTTAAATATGCAAATGCAGATAGCATTTCAGCACTCTCATTTGTGCAAAAAAATTTGAGCTAATAATTGCGATTTCAAAAGCCTTGAAGCTACTCAAGATATATATAAAAAATTCAACAGCCTTTCAAAATTCGTATTTTTTTTTATTTGAAAATACATGTTTGTGAATGCTTTTTAATCTCATAAATACTCCAATAAGAAAGAAAATGGTCTCTAATTTGACAAGAAAATGAATACAATTCTTAATGGATACATTTAAAATGAACGAAAGAACTTACAGCTTCATTATTTCCGGAGATATTTTGCCCTCCTGTATTGCATTTGAAGGAATAGAGGCATTTAGTTTTAAATTGCACGACTTCTTAAATGTCCGGACGAATTCTTTTAAGTGAGGCTATTAGTTTTCCACCGCATGCTAAGACTTCCTGTCAGGAACCTTAGAATGCAAAAGAGGGCTCCTAAATTTCACAAATGACGTCCGATTCAGCTGGTAATATCCGCAAGTTTTACGGCATCCTCTTTTCCAACCAAATTCACAAAAGAAGATGGGGACTATATATACGTTTCATAACCGAGTTCCTGACTGCTGTCATCTTCAATGTGTTGCTTCATAAATGGAAGGCACTTGAAACGTTGATAAGCATCAAAGAGTATAATGGTTGACATAGATCTAGCAAGCGGAGACACTAGTTTAGTTAGTAAAAATTTTCAGTTCTATTATTAATAGCAAATAAGTGAAGAATGATTTATTCAATGCTGCAATTGATAATAACTTATGAAACAATTCTAGAAAACATTACATGATGATGCAAGATTTGTTAATCTAAATTTTAAGATATATATGAACTAATAATAATGGAAAAATAATGTTGAGACAAACATTTTTGAAAATTACTTGCGTTATTTGATATTTAAATAAATGCTTAAATACAGGTCACGTATAGAGCCAGAAACAAATTTTTTAAGCATAAGTTTACATAAGAGCTGCTAATTTCGTCTATGTTCAAACCTCCTTAAACTTATACAGTTAGGTCGGTTGAAGGAGGATTTCTTCTTCAAGTGAATTTCTCATAATCCAAATCAGATTTCTGAAAATTTCGTTAATCGTTTCGTTAGTTAAGTTAAAAGATTTGCTCTCGAATGATTAATTAATAACATATTTTCACTAAATAAAGATAATGCAAAAGGTTTTTTCAAAATAATATTTTAAAAGAAAAAATATTATTTTCTAATTCTTGCTTCATATTATGCAATTCATCATTACAAATGCTGAGAAAAACGCATTTAAAAAATATTTTTACGTTGTCGCCTCTCTTATGGAGTCAAAAATAAATTTAAAATAATTCCATAAATTATTATTAAAATTGAAAATATTAAAACAGTGCTTACAACACAAGTGCATAAATTTTCAGATATTTTTTGTTTAGTCTTATCAGGAGAAATTAAATAAATCGATAACGAAACTCCATATTTACAAGAATTGTACAAGTATGTAAAAACAATGTTTCGATTCTACAGTCAGTCAAACTTTGTCTTTGATAAATTTTAAGCAACTGAAAGAAAACTTTTCAAACTACGTTTATTTCAATTATGAATTAAGAAAGCTAAATTATAATATCAGATCAACAATTTACTTTACATTTACCTTTTTGCAATCTAAAACTAACAAACGCAGAACATCATTCATTACGGATATCGTTCTAAAGATTATTTCATCGCCCTTAAATCAAATAATAATTCTAGTGGAATCAATTTATCTTCGTATGACGTGCATAAATACATTCTGCTTATTTAATTTTTAATATTTTGCCGGAGGAAAAATAAATATGAGATAAAAGAGTAAAAAGCTTCGAGTTCAGTGTCATGTAAAGTTACTTTCGCAGTAGAGTTGTAATATGAGTTGTACTTTATTAACTTAAATACTGGTAAAATTAAGGGGACACTTCGATATAAGTTCGTTAAATTTTTTTATCAGCAGTGTATATATTACCAATCACCACTTTATTGTAAGAATATGTTTGATATAATTTTGATCTAGTTATTATTACTTACTTTTCTTAACAAAATCACAGCAAAGAGCACAGAAATTAAATCCTCCCTAAAAGAATCCAAATGAAAATGTTTGCGGTTTTGATTTAAAAATTATTACCACAATCTGTATATTTTGTAAACATAATTAATTCTATTTATAATGTTGTTAAAATATTTTAAGTTAAACCGACAAAATATGTACTTGCTTTTGTATCCTACTTATACTATGAATAAAAAGTCATTTATGACGTCTGAATAAGGAGCATACAGTTGTTTCATTCGATTACAATTACACTAAACAGTTACCGTTTTATCATCAAGTTATCCTAATTTTGCCATGTAAGGATACCATAATAATATGGCTGTATCCCATTATTCTGAAGTTTACCTGTTTTTTGTGCCCCTCCTTTTTTTACTGCGATTTAAACGATAACTAATTATTTTAGATACGGACTTTTTTAATCTATTATCTCAAATGTACTTAATTTTGTTAAGTTGACTACGCATTTAAATATTCAAGTACTTATTGATAAATGTTGCCTGAATGAGAACATTTGCTTGTAAATCTTGGCACTCTTGCATCATTATAGAAACTTCATTAGACAGAAGAATGTTTTTATTTACTTTCTTTAGTTTTGTATAAAATCTATTTTTAAATGTTTAATAGAGCAATATATTGTTTGTTCTTTCGTCATGATGTTACATAAAAATTTTAAGGAGCCACAAAGAATATGCTTACTATTGGGCAACTCATCAAATTTACAAGCTGAATTCTAGCAATTCTAGAAGTTAGTACTTGTGGCAATCATTTCACAAGAAAAATTTAACTATTCATTTTATTACAAAATGGTCATAATTAGAGGATTTCTTTATACCGAATTCAAAAATCTGATAATTGAAGTAACAATAAGGTTCTAAAATCTACAGTAGTGGAGTCATAAAAACGTTTATGACAAATTGTGTAAAGAATCTCCTAAAATTTCTCCTTGAAAACTAATCTGTCAAGTTCACTATACTCTGATCCGATTGACCTGAATCTATTTAAAAATTGGCATAGCCTGAAAGCTGATTGTTTTACACCTGCTCTTTTGTCATCCTTGCATGTCTAACTTTCTTATATATTCTGCAATTCATTTGTGAGATACTCCCAATTTTTAAGGCATATATTAAAAATATAGAATTGATAAATTTATATTCATGGAGTGCCCTTGTTATTAAATACAAGATATAAATGCATATAATGTTGTTAATTATTATTTCAGGGCAACTTACAAATACATAACATAAATAACAATACAATTAACAAAATATTGATATAAAGTCTTAAGCGGTTCATCTTCTTAACTACTTTCTTGGTTAAAATATAATAGAGATAGAATACAGAAATGTTTCAAAAAATGAAATGTTTCGAGCTTAAAATGAATTGCGCTAACGATATCAAACTGCTATTGAAAGTAATCTCTCTGTCAAGAATTTTTTAGAAATTACAAGTTGATCTAAACGTTTCCATTTCTTATAAATTAAAAAAAGTATAATTAATGAGCTTTATCCTTTTATTAGAGGAATGGGCAAATATTGTACTTGTTCACGAAGCTTGGCAAATAATCTTATGTGTTTTACCAATCAATTTTATGTCAAAACTTCAGCTGAATAACTACAGATTAAGTATGGGTGCATGTCAAGTCTCAACTCAAGACAGTTGATTCTCCAGAGAATGTTTGTGGTGAGATATTGAATTATGGCAGGACAATATTTATGCACGCATTTGTAGATAAACGAAAGAGGGCGCCTGGAAAGATGACGTCATGGCTATTGGGGGTAGACAGGAGAGCTGGGGCGCGAGGGGATTTTCGAAACGGAAGTATCACTTTTCTGCCGAGCATCGGTGTGGTGAGATACTATATCTCACGATAGAGAGCGCAACGTGGTCTCAACTTTTAGCGTGCTATCAAAGTTAGGACATTAGTAATCTAATCTCGATATTCCTATTTTGTTAACGCTTCTGTATACTTCGGTAAGAAATATTTGAATGGTATGTAGTAGTTTTAGAAATTTTGTAACAGAACCGTAGTTTTAAATTCGTGATTTAATAATTAATGTGGATAATATTTTTGGGCCGAGTAGCTAGAAAATTTATTTATTCATCTTTATATTTTGCATTACAGTAGCCTTAATAATTATTGCATGATACTTCCTAAATCAAAAATAATTTTTTTTTCTCATTCGGTATTTAAGTGATAGAATTGAAATATCATTTTCAATTTTTAATTCTGTTATTTATGAAGTCCGATCAAAATGCTATCTCTGCATTCGAAAGCTTATAATATAAATATTTTTCATTCTAATTGAATTGAATTTCTAATTGAATTTTTTTTAAAAAAAAGAAGATTTTTTCTACAGAACATGTGCTATATAAATTTATTTTTCAGAATTACTTAAAAAGCACTCTATTGATATACGGAATACCTTTGTCTTTATATTAAATATTACTTTAATAATATTTTATCTGAAACAAAAACATATTTGACTAAAAGTATTTCAAAATTATGAATTGAAAATGACATATTATTCAAAAAATCGAACAAAACGGAATAATTGAAAATAACTTTCGATTTATTTCGATAATTATATTTTATTTAAACAAAATTAGAAATAATTTGGAACTTTGTTTTTCAGTAACTCTCTATATCTCCAGGATACATTTGTTTATAGCCCAATAATTTTAGAATTTATCTTTATATATATAAATATTTATTTATACAGGTTGATGTAATGATTGATATTAAAATAAAAAAAATTGTCTCCATAGTAATTAGTCAAATATGCAAGAATGTATGGTTTTTAAGCTATTTTCATAATAAAAGAAACCCCATCATGTGTACTAGTTGGCGCTAATAATATATGGGCTTTCTAATAGCCATTCTTAGAAATAAGGAATTTCAAACAATCGTGAGCTATTAAAAAATTACATTTGTGCCAGAAAAATGTTTTTAATTAAAATGGAAAATTTTTAGTATCATATATTTATGAGAAAGAAATCAAGTTGAAAATAGGGAAAATACTTTCTTTCACTCCTATTTGATATTGGGATTTTGATATTACACCTATTTGATATTCATATGACTGCAAATCAACAAATTTGATGTGGGAGAAAAATGTCAGCTGAAATAATATATCAAGGAAAGTTTCATTTTTAAAGTAAATCTTTAAGTAACTTTTATATTCACAAAGATTAATTTTAGGCTAAAAGTATCGTATTTTTCCTTTCATATCTTCAAATTTGGGAAGCAAGTTAGAAATAAGATAAAATCAAAAATTTATCAAGTTTAAGAGAATAGTAATATGTTTCGAAAAATTGAATTTTACATGGCTATTCAAAATTTTGTCTTTCTACAAAAGTGCTTTAAGATAAAATGATCTCCATAATATCATTTAATGTTTACGATAAAAAATATAAATAACTAAAACTCGAAATAAGATAAATTGTTTTGTTTGTTTTTAATGAGAAAAGAAAAAATAATAATAGTTTTTTTTACCATCAAAAGTTAGTATATGAAATAGATACCACAAAAATTAGGTAGCTGAAGTTAGACAGCTAAAAATGTAATTATTTCCTTTAAGTACATAAAAAGCTATCATTCTTGAACTATTTGGATATTAAATACATAAAAAATCCATTTCTATGCCGATTAAGACTTATACTGTGAACATCTCGTCATGACTCGTATTATCTATTTAATCAATCAGCAAAAAAGAATGTACAAGTACATTCAAAATAAAAATTTCTGTTAATTTATTTACAAATAAAAAATACAGCTACAGATAACAGCAAAAATATTTTTATTAAAAAATTTTTAATCACTTAAAACGTCTTTTTTCTAAAAAATTTCAGAATACAATAATAAATAATTTGTGAACTTCTTGCTCTGTACTGAGCATGACCCGTGCACATAACAGCTCTCTTTAAATCTTGTGGCTGACAAACTTGAAGCACGAAGATATTCATCGAATGACCTGACCGATCATATCTCCATATTTAAAATCCCAAAAGATTATTTGCCCTGTGCCAAATATATCGATGCTAGCCGCGTAGTAATCTGCAGGAGTTACATCGATAATTTATTAAAGACTACCTCAAGTTATCACCGATTGCATTATTAAAATCTGGGCTCGTCGCTGTTATAACGTAAGAAATAATTCAGCGCCATATTAGGATATTACTGGCATTGCTTTTTTATGTTTCCGCTGCATTTTTCATGTTTTTACTAACAGCCCCATTTTTCCATTTGATTACACTCAGTATCTAGTGCATGCAAATGTCACTAATTATTTAATGCTTCAGATTTTATTGGTAGTATCAAAGTGCATTTTTGTATGTATGAAATATTTCACCTTCCTTTTGAAAAAATATAGTCTAAAATAGTCTCCAGCACCTAATTTAGATAATATACATTTATTTTAAAGTTATTTGTTAGCATTTGTGTATCTTTTGGTTGTTTGATGTGTTTTATAGCTTAAATAATCTAAGTATGAACATTTTATTCATATATTTAAAATCTAGATATATTTCTTGTCTGCGTTTTCTTCAATCTGAGAGTTCATGTTCTAACTTGTATCATCTTCGATTTTAGTTTGAATTTCCTCAATATTGTTGAATGAATTTTTTTAAAGTAGATTTTTATCAATTTAAATTATTCATAGGCTCTTCGTTTGTCTATAAACGTATAGATATGAAAGGAACAAAATGCCTTCGAAACAACAAAATTATCTTATTTGTTTCAACTTAATGTATTTTTCTTAAAAATTGTATTCAAAGATTTCGGTGGACAACGTTCTCTTTATTCTGTACTATTCGTTAAAATTCTAAGATTAAGTTTAGGAATAAGGTTTGCAGTTTTCTAGCTTCAATTAGATTTTGTATCCAAATTTGACTGAGTAAGTGTATCTTCTGAAAAAGAAAATGCAACATCATGAATAACAAAATGAATTCTAAGAGTATCAATAACAAGTTGGGCCCTAATTCTGACAATGCATTCTTAATATGACATTGTCTTAAACTAGACAGTGTTCCGTAAGTTGTCGATACGGTTTCATAATAAAGCTTCATTTGCGGAAATGGAATATTATCAAGTTGAAGCCTTTTAAGTTCAAAAGCGTACGCCTGGCAACAAGTATGCAGTTGGGCTCACCAGAAATCCTAGCATACCTTTCAATGTTTTTAAGATGAACTTAAACTTGATAAGACTTTTCCTTACTTATTAACGTGGCTTTGGATGTCTTGAAGATAAGGAAAAAGTATAGATTATAGGGAATTTGAAATACAGCAGTGTGCTGTTAATGTGTCTGTAATCATAATTAGACATATATGAGCATCAATGTTAATGAAGGTAAAATCAATTATTCCACGTTGCTCTGAACTGGTAAATACATTTACATATTGCATTAGCATTTAGTATGCACTTCACTTCTCAGTTTTACTCCTGATTGTTCAGAGGCATAAAGAGAATTGGTCTCTGATTACTATATGAAACTCTGTTATTACATCACAGAAAACTTACACATCATTAAATTCCCATTAATTAAATTTCTCTTAATGGAAGTACAGCAAATCCAATAACTTTGAAATCTTCAACTTCATACTCAGGAATAGAAATATCCTATCCAGTTAGGAGCGGCCATTTGCAGCGAAAAGGGATATTTTGCTTCATATCCTGTAAAATTTTACACATTTTCTATGAAAACGCGCTGTTGCAAACCCCAAGATTAGTTATAGTCAAGTCTCATTCATAATATGCGAGGAAAATCAACCTTTGATATGAATAACGTCCTTGTTCTTGATTCTGATTACGATGTCATCTTCAAAGCTGTATTTTTTAAATCATGAACTTGATTCTGAAATAATAGTATTATTATTGAATTACATCCATGACGCGGCAAAAACTGACAGTTTCGACAGCTATCGGCATTTCATCATCTTTGTATTTAAATATCATCTGTAAATAAATTGAATAGCTTGTAATATAATCAATTAGCTGCATAATTTACTAATGTGAAATCAGTGTAATTATTCTTTCGTGATATGGCGTTTTCTCTCAGATAAAATAACAACGTATACTCACAATTCAAAAAGGTTGGTATTCATTGTTAAATATTCTGTTAAAAAAAGCCAGAATATCTTTTAACTTCAAAAATATTTAACAACGATTCATTAGGTCAAACTCCCGCCACAAAGAAGTTCCAAAGAGTTATTCTTTAAAAATGTAATTTTTACATGTGATTTGGGTGCATTAATATTTGTGTTTATAAGAAAGATACGAGACAAAAGGCTACTTGCCAAGAATAGAAATCGAGTATTCAACCATTCAGTAAGAGTTTCAAAATCATAATTCAAAATTTTTCCATGCACGTTTCGTATTTAGCTTTAGATTGCATTCAGCTATTGCATTTCATACTTCTACAAATATATTTTAATTTCATGTTTTAATTGCAATTCTTCCGATTTCATAGCAATGCACTTTAGTGTTATTTCCTTCTCAACCTGTACCCTCCAAATGTGTCGTATTAAATTAAATTTGAAATGAAATGTTGCAGCGAGTTTTGGGATTTATTTAGAATTAATATGGAATACACTGACGTGATAGCGTTGTTCTGCTTGCCGTTAAATGGCATGCTCAGTTACTTTTGTCATGTAATTTTCATGCCTCATAAATTGATTCTATCATATCACTTTTGTTTCCCTTCTTACAAATAATTTCATGAATTTATATTTTAAAACAAGTTAGCGAATTTGTGAAAATCGGAATCAAAAATATCTATAAAAATGCAAAGTATCTAAATAAAATGTATATTAATTTTAAATATTATATTTTATTGTTTATTAACATGTATATTTTTCAAAACCGCATCAAAATCATTGGAAAAATGCCCAAATGGCATGCCTTTTATTTTTTTACTCTTAAAATCCCATCTTTAGATTCTAAGATAAGAAAAAATAAATTATTCCATTTTATGAATTAAATTCGAAAATTCAAAAAATAGAACTTTAAGCAAAAGTTTTACATTTTTTAACCATTCAGTAGCGTCCACAACAACGTTTCATTTTATAGCTATTTATACAGAACAAAGGAACATAAAAGAATAAAAGATACAAAAGCATCTGAAAATTCTTTTTTTTTTTTCTAGTCTACAAGGTTCCGAGACTTTCTTTTTTTTTTACGAGTCATTAGTATTAGTATTGAAAGTAATGAAGAATTATTTATTATTTTTAAGTCCTTTTCCATTTTGTTCTCATTAGCGAAAATGCGAAAAAAGATCTTAAAAAATGTTAATACCAACACTTTGTTAGCAGCTTTCAACTAGGACTTTTAATTCGTCAATTTGATCATAAAAGATAATACCTTATCAAACTTTAAAATGCCTTTTCTAGAGTCCTTATTACGGAAGAGCCCTAAAAAATAAATAGTTTGTAGTTACAAGGCCGTGTTCAATTTAATGGGAGTAAGCGAACAGAAAAGAGATAAAGTTCTTAATAATGATGAAAAATTGGCAAATTTTAAACTTATCGTTAAATTAAAAGTTTATCTTTTTTGTTTTGCTTTGCCTTTATATCTTTTTTGAAGCTTAGTTTCCTAACTCAACCTCTTTAGCTTTATAATAAAACCTTACTATAAGAAATAATTTCTATATAGTTTTTTTCTTTAATCTTTTACGAATCTTCAGTAAACTCGGTTGCAAGATTTTGATGAATTTCCATTTTTTAAACCTTTCTTATTTGAAAACATCTTTTCTTAAAGTTTTGTATTTCTGTTTGTGAAAATTTTGACTGAAACGCTCAGCAAGTTAGATGGATAAAATTTTGTATTTGATCTTCGGGAAAAAAAATTGTAATTTTCTGTGAACAGAACGTATTATAAGAAAGTTTTTATGTCCATTAATGTTTGTGTGAATAATATAACTAGTAAACACAACAAATAAGAAAAAAGAACTAAGTATATGCATTGATATTTATAAAATTTAGAGAATTATAGCCTTGGATTCGTAAACTTGTATAAAATCTTAGATCAGATCCATCTTTGATTGACTAATTAATATGTCTTGTCGTGTATATATGAAGGCTATAGCTCAAAAATGCATCAAACTATTTAAAAGAAATTCAATGTGTAGTCTTAACATAAAAAATATAAATCCTTATTGAAATTTGTATGGATATGTCCGTCAGTGTGAGCCTACTTGATCTAAGAGCATCGAATATTAAGGACAAAGTTATTGACCTGTTTGCTTCTAAGTAAAATCAGAAGATAAGATTTTGTAGTAAATAATTTTATTAATGCCAGTAAATAACAGAATTTCCATTTTTACAATGATACATACATACAAAATGCATATCAAATTTTCTTCATTGTACCATGAAATATGATATGAAACTTGTCATGTTATTTAAGCATTTAAGAAAGTCGACGAGAGAACACTTTTCTGGTGAACTTTTTTCTTCATATCTTTCATTTCGAAACCCAATTTCATAAGTCCTCTGCTATGTCCCTGTCACTCTGTCAATTTTATTTTTCGCAATAACTTCTATATTATTTTTATTGTGACATTTACGAAATTTTAAAAACTATCGATTGCAAATTTTTAATGAGTTTCAGCTTTTTAGAGCTCCCTTATTTCGAAAAAGTAAACTTTTGGAAGCTATTTCCTTGTTGTTGTGAAATTTGAGTCCTTAATTTCCTTATTTAATGCTACTCGTAATTATCATTAGTGATTCAGCTCAAAGCTATGTATACTTGACTTGGTTAACATACTTTAATAAAACTTTTTTATGATCTGTAAGAAGTCATGAGTGGAGGTGGGGGGGACCTGCAAAAAATAATTGTTTAAATGTTAATATCTAATTGACTCCTTTCATGCAATATAGAAAGAATTTTATGCAAGTTTGGAATATTTGCAAAGTGATCAGCGCCGTAAAATCATTTTTCATCATGCCATTATAGGAGAAAGATAGAGATTTCACGATAAAGTTATTTTATAACAATTGTTGTAATGCGTTAGCTGTACTGCATGAACATCAACACTTGGAAAGGCTTGTGAATAGGATCTATGTTGAAGATTAGATTGAAGAAGATGAATAATAAATTTACAGATACTGTGAAGGTGGATGTGCCAACCCTGCAGACAATGGAAACGAATTTCAAATGAAAGCTGATAGAAGTCATTATTGCTGTGGTTGGCAGAACACTTGATTCTCATTATTATTTAACAAGTGCTAGATTGATGTCACGTGTTAACCCTTGAATAGAAAAGTTCTGAATTCCATTTTAAAGTGATGCGCATATAAGATCCACCGAACGCTAAAGCTAGACACTCAAGACCGGGATTTTACCGCTTTCTGACCAAAATAGTCACTAACAATGAATGGCCTTGAAACATTTTGTGGTTCGATGGGGCGCATTTTATATTTTAGACGGAACAGAAAAACTCAGAATTGACACATATATATGGGACATCCTGAACTGATGCATACTATACATATGCTCATCCTAACAGTGTGCACAAACAGCCTTTGCATTCTAATTATATTACTGTATGCCGTGTTTTTATATTACCATGTTTTCTGGTTACATTATTGGTCCCTTTTCCTTTGAGGAGAATTCTAGGCCTGTACCCAAACGATGTCAGTTACTGAAAGCTTTTAGAGCAGTAAGTACTTCCCTCCTTTCAAGAATGCGAATATTTAGGTACTTTTATGTTCATGCAAGCTGGTGTAACACTTTATAATAACCAACAAGTGAAAGAACCGCTTCGCGCCCACTTTGGAGATTAAGGATTAATTTCGAAACCTTACCTAACTGCCTGGCCCTTCTTTTTCTTCAGACTTTAATCTCTGTGATTTCTATATGTGGGAAGATGCATGAAAGATCGTGACTAAGAAGAAAGCATATGGACTCGTAATGAGCTGAAAGCAAGAATAACACGCTATGATGCTGCAATGCATCAAGAAACAATTCGAGCTGTTGTTGAGTACGTTATAACATTCTTTAAACACGTAATTGACGATTATAGATTGCGCATTGGGTAAATAGTATGATTAATAAAGTTTTGTGTTTCAAATTTTTTTTTTTCTTTATATGCCACCTTTTCCCCTGATGATGCAATTTTGAAATATAAATTTTTACTAAAGATTTCTATTTTTCATGCTTAAAATAATGTATGCAACAAATTTCAATTAAAATACGTCAACCATAAAGGTCTCTACATAAGTCTGAGTAGATTCACTTTAATTATAAACGTATTTTTCTGTATTTTATAATCCCACCTTGCTTTACAAAAATGAAAATCCAGATTGAGAACTGAAAATCCATACGTTTTTATTTAATAGTTTTCTCATCTGTCCCTTAGATACAAATTTTGGAATCAATTTTAAACTAAATTCCCGATGATCTAGAGACTTGAAAATTTAAACATGGTGGAGAACTAGATGATAATGCAATTTCAACACGCTTTTTTTTAATCAAATTTTATCTTTGGGAAGTTAGTTTAAAATCAATTGCAATATTTTACATACATAAAACTAAAAAGCAGACGGTAATTATCTATTTAAAATTATAAAATAATTCTTCCAAGCCTTATACTGATTGTCTTAAAAATTCATGATTTTGAATTTTTAAAAAATTCCTCCTTTCAAATAATTCTGTGTGATTGTAAGCCTGTACGGAGCTAGGGGAAGTTATTATATATTTTTTAGCCTGTTTTAAAAATTTGATATATTGATTTTTTTTATTTATTATAAAATACTGGTAACATAAAAAAATGTAAATAATAAATCTTAGCATTATGGCATAGATGATTGCAGGTTGGAAAACAAATTCTATACCAAAGTCTTGCCTTGAATGTAATCAAAGAGCTTGCTAAGTATGCCATCGTGATTCAAACTTTCTTATGGACTGAATTGTGACTTGAAAATATGAAAAATAATTTATCATTTCGAGTATTTCTATTATAAAAATTTCGAAATTAGTATAAAAAACAGTCCTCGTTTGACTTTGAATCCAATTAAACTAAGAAACATCAAAATAATTTCATTTCTTATTTTTAAAGTCAGAATTTTTTATTTAAAATGTCTGCGCTATAGATGTTCTCTAAAGTCTGAGTTATTAAATAATATAGAGAATATTTATTTAAAAAAAGTTATTAAACGCTAACTGCAAATTCTGCATATTTTATGATATTATTTCACTGAAATCTAATAAATATAGTTCTAAATATTTATAAATAATGCTTTAGAGCTAGCCAAAACATTTTATAATAGCAGCTAAATATGCCTTTATTGTTTGAATTACGTTTTGTTCAAAAGTATACAGTATACAAATTTTCCATTCTTACGAGTTGAAATTTCTATTCAAAATTTTGGTTACATAGTAATTTATATTTCCCTAGGAGTGTGAAACAATTAAATTGTCTGAAATAACTGTTCGCAGAAACTATGAGACTAGTAAAGTTGATTAGCACAAATTGAGAGCTTAGTGTTTAATTATTATATTAATTAAAGCGAAATATATCAACAGATCGCTCAACAGCTGTGTTGGTTTCATAGTCTCATCGATGAGCCAATTGCAATAAGGGTAATGAAAATGATTCTATCCTCATAGGTACAAAAGGGTTCAATATCTTTATCTCATTTATCCATTTTGTACTAAATGCTAATACAAAATGTGTGTTTTGAGATTTCTATTTCGAATCATGCAACTCTTTTCGAATTGCTTTCATGGTTAAGTTCACATTGTATTAATAATTCAGCTCAGCAATTATATATCTAGAAAATTTAAACTATAAGTTATTAGACTACTTTGTCAATATATATTATTTTTTTTTTAAATCTGTATTTGTCGAGAGCTCCTTATTTAATTTTATTCGATGTACTAAACATAAGAGGAAAGACAATAAGTCCACAAAGTCTAACAAGGGCATGATTACTTCAATTTATTTCAAAATTACTGACTTTGTAGCTAACTTTATTTAGGATGATATAATTATATTAGACTTAATCTGTAGAGTGCAGAACCTTCTGTGAATTTAATTAGTAGCTTTATAGGCAATGAAATCGCCATTAGAATTAAAATATTTTTTATGTTTATAATTCTTTTCAAATAAATCTCAGAATATTTGAATTTTCAAATAAAATATGAAAGTTATAACGAAACATGATTTCGTAATTTATTTACTTAAGTTTCATTGCAAGAAATATATTATCTAAGCGAAAGTTAGTATTCTATAGCATAAGATTGATTAGCATAAGGTAAGATAAGAATTATTACTACGCAATATCACTGCGTTCTTTTATACCAGATAAATATTTTATTTCTAGCTGATTGTGGAAGGATGTTTCACTAAATCCAAACGAGAGTTGCCTTTGTAAAACAAATGAAAGAATGAACCCTTAATAAGCGAAGAAATTTTGACAATTTGAATGATTTTACATATGAAAAATAAACGTAGTGATTTAAATTGTCAACCTAACTTTAAAAACAAATAAGACAAGGAGATATTGGATGATAGGTAACACATCGAATATTTGTAAGCATGGCTAGTATCTTATCTTAAATAATACATCTCTCCAAAGACTTAAAAACTATCTGATAGTTCAAATTGTAAATTATTATTACTTTTCAAATTTGGCTGATAAAAAAAACCAGTTTAATTCGTCTTTAATTTTCTTTCGAGTTTTTAATTTTTTGAGTTTTTTTCCTCTTACAGTAGTATAATGAAGATATTTAAAACCTAAAGAGAGCCATCTTCATATGATTAATGTAAATATATTAAAACCTATCTTTAAAAATTCATAACAATATTTTAAAAAAAACTTTGCCGCCTAAATTATTTTTAACAAAACTTTTGTAATGTTTAAGTTACTAGGATGGCAACTTATAAAGCAACACATTTTTATCGGACAACATTTTACAACATACGCTTTCTTTAGTCAACATGACGATGCTATAGAATTTACATAATCTCATCCTATTATTTTATCATTTTATGATGCTACAAATATTCAAATTATTTTACAGTGCATTATATTTGCTTTATCTTTAAAAGAAGCATATAAGAAACTGTAGTGAAAAATCACTAGAAGCATTAGAAAAATCTATAAGGAAATTCGTCAAACAATATCTTTGTGAACGAATTTCTCCTGAGCTTTATAATATAATAGTGACTTTTAAATATTCCTAATACTAAGCAGGGTGTTTAAGGTGAAGTGGTTTTCACTTTCTTCCTAAATTATATGATACTAATTATAAGACTATTCAAATTTCTTTTAATTTTGAATGCCATTCATGCATTCGTACATTATATAAAAATTCACTTAATTACTTCGTATGAAGTTTTTGTTTCATTATGAATTACATGGTAAAACATTCTAAAATAATCTTTAAATGTTATGTATAAAAAAGTTTTTGCCACAAATGACAATGAACTTTATATGTTATTAAACAAAATCTTAAAATCTTTAGTTTTGAAAGCAGCTATGTGTTCGTACCACATTTTTTTTTCTTATCCGGAAGCTCTTGCTGGTTTTTTTTTTCTATCATTCATCATTATAAATTAAGGATCAAATTTTTAAAATACGGTATGGTTTTTTACTTTTTGTATCTGCTTTTACGCTTTCTTCTGGTTTTTTTTAAAAACATTTCTTGGGAACTCTTTTTTCTTTCAACCTCAACTTCAAAATAAATATGCGGTAGTAATTTCAATTACAGTCTTAGATTCATTACGTTACTACAGCAGATTGTTTCTACAAAACAATATACGCATTGTTAATAAGCGATATTATTTTAACATTGCAACCCAGATGACTTTTTTTTTTTATCAAAGTAAAGAAACATTCCAGGATTTAACTGAAAGTGAAACAGTAAATTTTTTGCTTATTATTTATTTCTGTAGGATACTGCTACAATGTACCCTAATAACTATTTTTATGTTCGAAAAAAGCCTATTTATACCTCATAATTTCTGATTATATTATGTCTATTTTAATTTTTTTATCTGAAATTTTACTCATTTTTTTTCTTCTTATCATATATTTGAAATCATAAAAGAAATATATAGATAGATGTACTGAATGTAAAAACCTGCTCATCTTTACTTAAAAATATTTCTAATATTACTTCTCATAGAGTTAATCAATTGTAATATGAATTTTTGTTAAGCAAAAATATAAAAATTGAAGTTACTGCTTTCAAAACGTTAATGTACAACATGAGTTTCTACACTAATTTGAATAAAATATCGATAAAAAGTAACTAATATATTATATAGAAGAAAAAAAAAACATTTTTCTATGTTCATTAATAAGATTTTTTTTAAAGTTCCTTTTATTTTGTTGTAAATGGAAATTTTAGAACTTATATTTTTCATTTTTACATAAGTCTTTATGAAAATAGGATTACAGGTTAATATTTCGGTTCTTTGTTTTAGATTTCAAATTGTTACTAGCAATGATTAGGTAAAATTGTTTCACAATTCGTTGAGGATATTAGCAGTCGTGTCGATGAAAATGGGCTTATTTTAAATTGATATTGCAAGATCTTAATGTCAGTTTCTCTTGCAGTGTGGTTTATAGACAAAAAAAAATCAGTTCTAATTAGGGAATTAATCAAAAAGGATCATCTGTGCCCGACTGACTATATATAAAAAATATCTGTCCACTTCTTTAAGATGGAAGAAGTTGAATATTATTGTTATTTCTAATGGCACTTGTCATTGACAAACCCGTTGACTAAAGATCCATTGCCATTTAATCCGAATATTTTGCGTCTCTTTTTTCTTACTGGAGCCATCTAGGACCTAGAGCACGAGTAAGCTACTCACGCAACACAACCCTTTTTACTAGGCGGACTTCAATCATACATTTCATTCACTCATCCACAGATCGTAATTTGGGCCTGTATCAGACAACGATCACCTCTAAGTCAGTACCCTCAGTGGTATTACTCTCGACATGGAGGACTTTGTGGCAAGGTCTCGCCTTTGGAACCGGAGAGTTTCAGGTTCGAGACTCGATTCCACCGAGGAACCGTCGTGTGAGGGGGTCTCTTGCACGTTAAATCTGTCAGGCCTCCTCCAGCTGGTGTGGCGTGGTGTGGAGAGGGGGCTACCAGTTCAGGTGTCGTCCTCGTCACCTGACCGTGGTTCAAAATTATGAGGTCCGTCCCAAAATAGCCCTCGTGTTGCTTTAAAACGGGATGTCAATATAACTAAGCTAAACTAAAATGGAAGACTTTGTGAACAACACAGACTTATACCTAGGCCAGCTACCACCACACACGAAGGTGTTCGGTCGGCGGAGTTTGAACTCGCAGCCTAAGGAATGCGAATTCAACTCCTTACCAATCAGGCTATCCCGGCCTTCACTATTGCGGTTCGACTAATTTTGTTCATTTTTCATTAAGAGGGAGAAAAATACATTCCACTACTGGATGAATATGTCTTCATAATGTAGATGTGTGTACACGACATCCCTTTGTGCGCAATCGTCATGTATATGAGAAAGTAGTAGAGGCTGATACTTTGAAAACAGCTCTTGCATACATAATACATTTTTTTTTTCTTTTTAAATAGAATTCGAATCACTGTCTTATCTGGAATAAGGAGCCAGAAAAAGGCATTTTCACTCACGAGGGAGCGACGATTATATCTGAAATAAAATCATGAAAAGCCCGGAATCTTTTTGTGTGATTTTACTGAACTTTGGTTATTCCTTTCAAGGGATACTGAGGGGAGATTTTGATTAACTTTCAGCAGCAGGCCTTTTTAATGAATATCTAAATGAGTTGAGTTTGGAAGGAACATACTCCTCAGAACGATCCCTGGATTCCAACTTTATTTGACCCTACCATTAGGGCTGAGTATATAGTTACACAGTTAAGAAAAGTACCAAATTTCATTCCTGTAGCTAAATGCGTTTTTGAGTTAAAATGTTCGCAGTCAAACGGAACAGCAGACAGAAATAATTTTTAAAAAGTATGATTTTCGTACTGTGGGAAGTCTAAAATGCGAATTTTCTATTAAAATCTCGAGATTCAATGATTTTGACTATTACAATTTAGTTTGACGATTTTTTCTTGTATACTTTATATATCAGAATATAGAAAGGCTTATGAGGAAAGGAGAAAGATATCCTTTGATTGTTTATATATTAATCAGGCAACAGAGATAATATTATTTTTAAGAAGTAGTATTAAACTGCTTGCATTCCCTATACCTTCTCAAGCAATAAACAAGCAAATTCTGATTGTGATTTTTAATATCCAAAAACATTTCCAGAATTTCAAAAGCACATTTTTTTCTATTTAAATGTACAATTAGGAAAAAAATAAGATAAACGTATAAAAACCACGAATAAAGAAATATATAAAAAAAGGAATTAAATTGAGAACCTTTATTAGTTTTTTCTAATATGTTTAATTGATGACTGTTTTATTTTTACTTTATTGTATTTAAAAAATCCGCAAAAGCACTTGATAACTATAATAACCTTGTGCAGAAAAATTCTTCTCTACTGAATCAATAAAGATGTTTTATTACCGTCATAAAATAACCTTAATTTTTGTGCCTAATTTTTTCTCAGGATAAAATAAGAATTTTAAATATCATTTCGGTAAATTAAAGGTAAAAAAAATATTGACACGTTGCCTATTTAGTATGGCTAATGTTTAAGCATCATCTCTTATCTGAAAAATATATATATATATGATTATATGCCGCTTGAATTAACTGATTAAAATTGATTGTATCATTGTCTATTCACTTAATTAGGCTTATTTGTACTTTAACTGAATATCCAGCAGATTCCCTATTCAACTCATTCACGCCAGGTAAGGGAAAAAATGATGCAGAGTATAACAAATGAGACTTTCGGAACTCAGGATTCGTACTTGTCGAAGAAGGATTACAAACCGGAAATAGTGAAGTTGTATGGTTTCCGCTTCACCTGTGAAACTAATTTAAATTAATGCGTTCTATACAGTCTTTAATCTATTACATCTCCTATTTCCACTGATTCATTCCATGTGTCTGAAGGAGGGTTAATTAAAATGTTCGCCTGGATGAACGTAAATCTATTTTTCTCTCATTTGGATCGCTTTCGACAGAAAAGTCGTTAGCTCAGTAGAGATTTGTTGGCATACTTTTCAAATCAGCATTCAAATGTAAAACAGTCGGATGCTTTAAATAATGCTGAGAGTCAAATTCGGATAATTTGTACATGAATTATTCAATTCGTTAATTATATATTCCCTTCAACATTTTTTTAAATTTTCAGTAAGAAAGTATACGAAATCCTTATTTCGCTCATTATTTCGATAATCCGAAAAATTGATGATTGACATTGGATGTTGCAAGATCAGCACAAAAAATAGTTTGGAGAAACAATGTTTTCGACATGAAAAAGAAATTTGTATCATGCTTGTAGTCTATAATATTTAAATTTTCTTCAAGAAATCAGCAATACCTTTAGATTCATAATTGAGTATAGGCTTCCTATAAAATTATATTGCTACAGTTTTGGGAAGCAATGAGTTATTAAGAATCAAACTAATCAGAAAAGGAAAAGGAAATAATTTATAATAAGCAATGAATGAGATTGCAAGTTAGATAAAGAAAACATTTTAATTGTGAAATATTGTGCTGTGTAACATTACCCCAAAAGTATAATTGAATTATACGTGGGTAAATTTGTTGATATTTTGATTTTCATTGAATCTTTAAAGGGAGCTATATTAGGGATTTTTGCTAATGACTCACTTAGAGTTATGAATTTTTTTATACATATGTACTCAAATGTAAATCCGTCAAATTTATCTTTAAATAGCTTTTTAAAACCAGATATTATTTCTTAAAAATTAAAAGTTATATAATTTTTTAAAACTTCAAAATATTCCTAGCAAATATTCCAGAATATTTGACAATATTAATGATACATAAATTTTTCCTATTACCCAACATAAATTCATTTGATATAAAACTGTGAATGATTTTATAATTCCAATTAAATGCTAAGTTTTTATAAATATTTTAGGCACTCTTACTTGAATCTTCATTAGAATTTTATGTTTGTAGAAACTAAAATTGACTTTTGAGTGCCTAAAAAAATGTGAAATATGAAATGTATTCCATATTTTCTTTTAATGTTAACTGTATTATAATTTTTACTTAACTTGTTGAAAAATTAGGATACCTGGAGCATTTCAAATATTTTTAAATTAATTACAATATCATTTTGAGGAAAGTAATTAAAATATGTTTTTTAGGCCTTTCAAATACTCATTATATTCAACAATATATTGAACTAATTTTATTGAACAATATATTAAACTCATTTTATTGAACAATATATCTTATAACACTACTTTAGTTGTATATTAACATACATTTTGATAAGGAAACGATAAAATTAAAATTTCATGTCTTAAGAATAAGTTATTTAGTAAGATTCATCGGAATAAAATATATTAGTCTCCTCTGAACAGGATTTTCATAGTATCCAGTTACTAA
The DNA here is from genome assembly GCA_026543055.1 of Argiope trifasciata. Classification (NCBI taxonomy): domain Eukaryota; kingdom Metazoa; phylum Arthropoda; class Arachnida; order Araneae; family Araneidae; genus Argiope; species Argiope trifasciata. Next base: position 14,137,662 of record JAPMOQ010023642.1, on the reverse strand, counting down.
GTAATAAAAACTAGTAAAAAAAATGAAAATCATATATTTCATACCGAGTAATTAATAATACATCAAGTTACATATAGAAAATATTACTTTGAAAAAATGCGTAATTTTATAATGTAAATATAGGTTTTTTATTTTATTCATTGATTGATTGTGATTCAATATCTAATTGGACTGGCCATATTTCTCTTTTGTAAATGAATATCATATTTGAAATATATAACCTGTTTCCTTTTTCTAAAATAGCGCATCTTTTTTCATTTGTGACCAAATTATCATTAATACCTGACAATATTAGGATCCTATACTATAAGAAATTGATTAACAATAGACGAAAACAACCATGTTCTTGGTTTACCCATTATTCTAAAAGCTATCACTTCAGCATGAGCTGTACGTATGCTAAGTGAGGATTTCATGGCAGGGGCTTTCCACCTTCAAGCCCCAAGGGCTCGTAGGATTGCATTCAGAATTTGGGTCGGACGGACATATATCCTCGGTTAATAATCGGTAGGCTAATGTAGTATGTCCCCTGATGGGCTTTGATTTATCATCAGTTCAGTTTGTATAAGCAGTTATATTTACAGGAAGTACGGAAAATGAAATCATAAACCGCGTTTAGTAGGTTGACAACTGAAGCGTTTCAGAAAATGTGATGAAAAGAAAAGGTTATGTCATTCATTCTTAATCTTCATCTAGAGAAAAAATGCATTAACAGACATAAATTGAGTTTTTGAAAAATCACGAATTTTTTAAATTCCAAGGCCATTTTCAAATTTTATATGGACAGCAGTTTTTTCAGATGTTTTTGATGTCAAATCATCCTCAACAAATGTTTCTAATCTCATTAAGTTTAAATAATTTTTAATTTTTGCTCAAACGTTAGGTTTTATACACTTTTTTTACAAAGAACATTTTTTAACGTTTATAACTACTTTTAAATTAATAAGTATTCTTAAGCATTATGGTTACTTAAATATGAACATGTAACTTAAGGTACAAGAACCTTAAAATACAAGATTATATTGGGGATCAAGTTTTTGAAAAATGTAATAAAAAATGTAAGTATTTGAATTTTTGAAAAATTTAGAAGAATTCAGATTTTAGAAGCTAATTTTAAAACAAAACCAAATAAGAAAAAATGAAAAATGCTCTAAAAATGAAAAAAAAAAAACATTTTGATAAAAAAGCAAAAATCTTCTAATTTAGAAGCTCATCAAACTATTCTTCAAAATTCTGCAGATAGCTAAGAAATACATTTCTTAGCTCCTGAGCCAAATTCCGTCTTCTTATCAATATCTTCCTAAAAATTATTCTTCTAAATTTGATAGTTTAGTTTAGTTTTATTATAGCCCATTTTAAGGAGTTAAGGCTATTTTCGGACAGACCCTAGTAACGTTAAACCTCGATCAGATGGTGATGACGACACTTCAGCTGGCGTTCCGCACTCCACACGACACCAGAGGGGTGAGTTTGACTCTAGCTGTTTGTAGGCCCTCTTACATGGTGGTTCTTCGTTGGAAGTGGGTCTCGAACCCAGAACCCGACGGTTCGAAAGTCGAGAGCTTTACCACTAAGTCGCCGCGGTCAAAAGACGTTTAAAGATGAAAAATAGCTTTGAAAACGTAAATTAGGAAAATATGAAAATGAATGTAGCTATCCAAAAATTGGATATTGTAGAATTAAAAAATATTCGAAACTTTTACCAAAAATCGATTTTTCTTAGTCCTTTAAAAAATCAGACTCCGATTACAATAACAATTAATACACTCTATGATTACTGAAAATGACTTTAAAAATGCTAATGGAAAACTAATAATCCATGAAAGATGTTATTTATTTCCGATTTGCTTTCATTAAGCATAAAGTTGGATGAAATATAAGACCTGTATCAGTTGTGTTTCTTTTAAAGCAACTGAATAAGAGGATCAATAGTTAGATTAGCTATTTGTAGTAGGTGTGCTAAAGAGACCACGCTAATGTCTAAAAGCAGATAAGCTGATTCAGAACAGAAGCCAAGACGTAGAAAAGCCCGGGGGATTAACTTATCTATTTCATTAATACGAGCCTAAGCCTTATCGGTTTCGGGTTTGAGAACGAAGTTACGTCTCTTGGTTTATCTATAATGATTACAAAACCAAAGAAACTCCGAGAGCATCCTAACTTGAAATTAAAATCCAGCAAAATCATTATTATTCAATATTGTGTATTTTATTACCGAGTTTAAAAAATATGATGATTTTTTCTTTGCAAATCATAATAGAAATGTCTTTAGCATAAGAATTCATTTGGTATTCCTGAAAAAGAATAAGTTGCTTTATTTCATAAGTTTGGCATCAAAATATTACTTTTTTCTGAGCTCTTTTACTTAGTTCAATCTGTTTAATATGTATAAAGATAATTATTTGCAAACAATTGTTCACTAACTTCCTGATATGTAGAGTTCTGAAGTTCTGTACGTATGTATATCCATAACGTCTATGAAATATCAAATATGTTTAGAAGTTAATTAGCATTTAACCACTTTTATAAAGATTTGATTTAATATGCGCGGTGTCATCTGTTGACGAATTTGTGAAATAATTTTCCAATAATTATTTTGATTTATTAAAATTGCAATAATTATTTTGAATTTGTATATTTGTTTTACGAAAACTTTAGTAATGAATTATAAAATTTGTACAAAGCTAAAACGTATGGTAAATAAGGAAAAGCGTTTTTAAATGGTTTGCTTTTAAATGTGTACTAAAATGGAAATAACATTTTGTGATATATCTGAAGAACAAAACAAAAGTTTAAAACTTAAATTTTGCAAACAACGCAAATGGAAATTATATCAGAATTAAAAAAGGAAATTCTTAAACATTCATTCAAGAATTTAGATATACACCCTGATTATAAATAAAGTTTAATTTTGAAATGGTTATAAAATGAAAAATAATTAACCAAATGTTATCAAACATGGTAATAATTTAAAAGAGGTCAAGGAAATTTCTTTTTTGCCCGAAAAGTTCAAAAACTCACCACCAGGAATGAAACGGCACTGTATCAGCATTGTTAAGAAAAATAGGGCATAAAGAAACTGGTTTAAAATATTTTTAATCGTTTCTGAAACGTGTTACAAGCATGTTCAATGTGTGTTATCTCAGAAGTCCTGTTTATAGTGATAATCTAAACAATATAGCAGAACTGAAAGATACGATGCACCGACATGTGAGTAACATTCTTCTTAATATGGAAAGTGCTGCTGTTGTGAGTACAGTAGCCCGCTTTCAGAAAATGGACGCCATATTGAACTTTTTAGAAACGATTAATACATTTTAAACAGATGTCTTCATGTTCAGTTTTGCTTAACAATATAGTATACAGTGCCGTTTCCCCCTGGTGTTGATTTTTTGATTTTTTTTCTTTGACGGAAAAGATATTTCTATGATCTCCTTTAAACTATTACCAAACTGTTAATAGCATTTGGTCCAGTAGTTTTCCGTTTATGACCATTTCAAAGGAGAACTTTAAATATAGCCACCTTATATTATGCACGTGATTAAAATCTAATTTGCTGATAGTTTTTATATCATGTCTTGTATTTTATATTCAGTTCTTTAGTTAAAAATATTTAATATTTGTATTCTAGTACATTAATAAAATCTTGCCTTTAAGAAAATTAATTTTAAAAGATTAAACGCAATGTCAAAAAATATTCCATTGAAACAGTAAATTAATGGCTTCTTTTGCGATAAATTATTTAAAAATGATAAATAAAATTACATTGTAGTTAATATTTAAAAATCAATTTTTGCATGACTTTTCTGTCAGTACTTCCTAGAATGTTTTTAAAGCTTAAATGTCACTGTGCGCTTCGTTAGATACTTGAAGGCAGAAATGCGGAGCGATAATTCTTACCGTCGAGAGTTTAAAGATGTATTTTATTTTTAAGGCTCATTCTGATCTACATTGCAAGGTGAGACTGATTCCCATAAATAGCGAGCTTTAAAAGATTGAAATCTGCTTTCTGATGGGAAAAGAAATATTTGAATTGACCAAGTCACATCATTCCCAAGTACCTCACAAAGATTCTTATCCATTTATTCTGAAGACTGTTGTACTGAGAGACCTCTAAAGTCAAGACCTTTTCCTTTTTTATTGCTCCCTACGGTTTAATTTAAGTGGATCAGTCACTATATACAGCTTTAGACCTTCCCCGAGGCTAGTCCGGAAATAAAAGTTCGCCCCTATCCTTTGGAGGGAGGGAGTAAAGACTGCAACGCCGTACTGGTATTGAGGATCAGGTGCTTTAGTCCACTGCTTTTATGGGGTAGTTTAGGGAAAGCACATTCCAGCGACAATGAGAATATATATACAGAACAGGGAGATAACTTTCATTTGAACTAAAAACACAAAGATTTAGTCTGGAAAATAATAAAATGAAGAATTTAAAATACGGTTTATTGGACAGTTTTATGTGTAGTTTTGCTGTAAAAATTATCAGCGAATTTCACCTTTCTTCGGTCATTTATATAAGAGCTAAACAAAAAGAGTAAGGAATTCAACACAAATCTAAAAAAACAAATTTTGGACAATTACTAAAAAAACTTTTTGGGTCTTCAGCTAAGAATGTAATATCCTTAAAACTTCAGAGTTGGATACATTCCTGACAGCTGTATTTAAGAACGCTAAACAAAGAGATATAAATAGTGAACTCTAAAAGGATTAATCCTATTTTTGAATGAATTAATAAAAATTATTGTATATGACAATTTTTACACTTTCTTCGATATTTTAGAAACATGTTTTTGCGCCAGAAGTATTAAAGTGATCAATATTAAATTTTTCAGCTCAAACTACAAGTGATTAAAGATTTATGCTTGTATTTTATGCTCCAATAGTAAGCTCCCACCAAACAGGAATAATCTAAAGAAATTAAAATTGATATTAAATTTTAATGGCATGAAAATAAAAGATTTCAAAGCAATAGTGTAAATTATTTGGAAATAAAAGCTATAGAAGTATGATGGTTGACATCCATGCGTTGTTGATTGGTATTTAGTGATATTAAGGTAAAATAAAATGGAGTTGTTTCGGTAAACATGTCAAAATGATTTTTTATTAAAGCGATAGCCTGATTGTAACCTTCGAATACACAAAAGTGAAAGACGATAGATGAGGTGAAGTGGTAGTGGTGTAAGTCACGCTTTTTAGTTTCCTGAAAATTAACTTGGCGCAGTAGGTACTGTAATAAATATGGGAACAAATGGGAACTTAAATTTTTTGAGTTACATTCATATGAAAAATTTGGGAAATTTGTATATGCACGAATGAGAATCGTCACCTTTTTTCTGTAACTTCATCTGATATAATTCCAGAATGAAAGATTTTAAGATGCATTACCCTCAAACACATAATATGAGACCAAAATTTCTTATTTTCAGAAGAGAAACGAGTGACTGTGACGCTAGCTGTCCTAGCGTAATTCATGGTAGAGTTCATCTCGTCTCAGGCAAATGAAAATTTGAAATCATTGATATGGAAATTGGTCTCTCTTTGAAATGTGAAAGGCGTCTTGTGGGCAGAATATGAAATTAATCATCAAATTTTAGAATTTTATAGTGAACTTGTAATAAAAAGACATGCTGAATAATGATATCATCCACAGTGCCTGTCAATTCCAGGCGCAAAGCTTTAAGTGAGATGAGATGTTACACAGCTTGTAGTTCTGATTTGACTTTTAGAAATTATTTCCATTTATTGAAAATGAAAAAGCACTTATCAAGAACAATGTTGTCGTTTGAAATGAAACAACTATAGTGATAGTGATAAGTGAGATAAGCTTTATTTTGTACCAATGTTGGGTGATTAAGTTGAAACTGCACGCTGATAATTACTTCAATAGATTGTCATAACCTTTAATCCGATGTGGATTTAATGACAATTGATACCTCGTAATTTTAAATAACATTCTACAGGAACTACATAGCTATTATCCCTCCATTTTTAATGTAAGCATTTATTTAGTTTTATATACAATATCTAAATTTATCAGCATTGTAATCTTTCGCAATTTTCATATACAGTCGAAAGTCTCTATCCTTTGTGTTTTTAAAGAATTTTGATTCATCTTGGAATACCATGATTTTCTTTTACCCCAACTTCTTCCTCATGTGTATAAGCAGTGTATGTTATGCTGTTTTTGCAAAACTCTTGTAGTCAACTTCTGTTACAGTTTTGTGTAGTGGGACAGTTGTTTTTATTACTGGCTCATTTTTTTCCTTCGAAAAATTTACCCCAGCAGGGCTCTTTGTGGTACCTAATATTTGCTAGTTGCAGAAAAAATCTGTAAATTATTACGATCCCTGTTTTGTAAGAAATAAAATCCCTACTTTAAACAATATTTATCTAAGATGGAGCCCCGCTTTATATTGCTCAATCTACAAAGCAGCTGCTTCATCAAACTTTTAATGACGATCGTATAGTTAGCATATGCTTCCGAGATTCTTGGTCACCCCATTGATCGGATTTGAATCCTTGCGATTTTTAATTGTGGGGGTATTTAAAAGACCACATCTATAAGGACAAACCTAAATCTGTTGTTGATTTAAAAAGTAGGATTACTAGGCATGCCCTAAAAATTCACCAGGAAGCATTAAGAGCTATTGTGGATTCCACGGTCTAACGTCTGCAGCATTTGACTGAACTTGAAGGTTCATGTCTTGAGCAAATATCGTAATGATTCATTTCATATCTTTTAACAAAGAAAAATACGTTACAATTTCATTACATATAGGAATGCTAATAAAAAGAGCAACTTATTGAAAAAATAAATTAAATGTTGAATATTAAGAAAATTAAAATGTATATAAAAAAAACTAAACATTTTGGACTTTACAAAATTTTACTTTGTCCTTGAAGTAGTGTGGCACCATTTACTTTTAAATGGTAGCACTGCTACCATTTATATTATATTATTAAGTCCTAACTTTTTTGCTAATCGTCAGAATGATGATTTTAATAAATTTTAAACTTCTTTGCACCTAGATTATTTTGCAAAAAAACCGTGCATAAGTCGGTCTTATAGTTTTAATTTCCTGCAACGGGCATATTTACGAAAGTTGACTTTTATATGTCTAGTCAGTTTAAGAAATTTATTTCAATTTCTCAAAAGCATTAATTGAGAATTAGTATTTTTTAACTGAAATTTCTTTATTAAAAATTATTTTCCCCAAGATAAAGATTTAATAATATTTTTGTGGCTAATTTTTAAATTATTCAAAATTATTTAAGAAGAGCGTAACTAATTTTGCGATTATCATTTTGGAATGCTGAAGTTAATTTTATAACTCTCCCCTGACTTTTAAATCAGAGACACTGTTCAATATACACCTTCTTCTTAAAAATAAAAATGCTTAAATGAAGCTTTCAACGCCTTTGTAAATTTTTGTTCAAATTGCAAATTGTTACAAATCATTTTTATCAAAAAAATTGAGATATTACGTTTTAAATTCTTGATCATTAATATTTAAAATAAGATAATTTTTTTTAGTTGGGCTCATGATCACATAAAGTATCACAAATATTGTTCATGTCATCCTAAGAGTAAAGGGGCTACGATAAATAATTTGTTGCAGCTATAGCGTAAAAATTTTAAAAAGTGATGAAATAGCACTTTGCCATGTACTAAAGGAAATATAATTAATAGCTCGGAGAAACGAATGTTGTCGTAGTGGCTTTTCTTTCCAATCATAAAGTCTTTTACATAATTAAATCAGTGCAGAATGTATTGTTGAATATATCAATAATCTGTCTACAAATATTTTGAAGAAAAAATAAAATAATCATAAGTAGAATAATATAAGTTTTCATAAACTTCAATCATCTGAGTAATTTTGGAATATTTCATATTTCATATTCATTTAAAACCCAAATTTCTAATTCAGTATGCGATACATTAACAAAAATTTTTTCGAAATGATTCTAATGAGCAGTTAAAGGAAACAAATTTTGTCTTTATAGTTATTTTATCAAATCCTTAAATTTCTAGCATACTGAATCAGAGAAGAGTGTTTAGCTGAATTTTTCAACGTGTTTTCCAAAATAAGACTAGTGATAAAAGAAATATTTTGTATAAATTATATCCAAAAGAATAAAGAAATCGATCCATACATAAATAAGTTAAAAGGCAAAAATTTAATTAAAGTAAAAGCTTAATTTTTGTTGCAAGAAAAATAATGAACGAATTTACGCCTCTAATAATTGCTGTACCTCAGAAAGTCAAACTTAATTTACACATGCTTAAGTCTAAATCTATTTGAATTAAGTTTAAATAAAGATAAAAGCAAACAGCTCGAGACATGCTAAATTTAATCGAGTCAAGTGCTGAGATGGGTCTAAGAAAACATTTCTTTCTACCAATTGTTCTTCCTGAGAATTTTTCTTATTTTTAAACCACAAATCTTCTCTGAAAGAAGGGAATGTTACCCTTGGGTCGGACCGCCTTAATATTGTTTTCTTTTCTCTCTCTTCCTTTTCTTTTTCTGACTCTGCATCATGAAAATTGCAATCCGAATTCATCTTACTCATTGTTAGAGTTCGTATTTCAGGGTTTTATCTTTCATAGCAAGGATCATTTTGCGGTTTTGGTTTCAATTTAGTTCTGCTAAAGGGTGTAATAAAAAACAAACACTCAACTTTTATTTGATTCTCCCCCTATATATGTTGTTCTAAATAAATTAGTTTGAATTTGGATTGTTGAGAGGGAATTTAATTTCGGAAGCGCATTCATTTTAAGATCTAGGTTTACGCTCTTTTTTTTCAGCTTATTTCTTTCGAAATTGAAGTCATTCTTGCTTTTTGTTTAACTTTTATTAAGCATGTTGTTTTCATAAGTATAAACTTTTGTTGTAATTTATTGCAAGAAGCAAACATTTTACGGTGAAGTTTGAAATGCTATCTCTTGTGGAATGCCTCTATTTTTTCCGATTAAATGTGGTTTGTTTTTTCTCTATTGCATAAGGACAGCTTTCATATGCTTCAGTTATTAGTTATAAATTGGAAAAAGAAATGATAATAAAACAATAGGATTATTGTTGTTTTAATTTTCTGTCCATCAAATTCAATAATGGGATTTTGTCATTGTTTGAAAAGATTACGAATGTCCATAAATATATTTTTGTATGAATTTATATAAATATTTTATTTAATAAGTTTAAAATTACTTTACATTAGTGATTGTATTATGTTTTAGTTCAATTAAATCATACATTAAATCGTTTTTTATGCAACAAAACAGCCACTTTGGAACGGTTCTCGTAATTTTGAACTATCAATTTTGGATGCATGAATTAGTACTTCGTCTTGACAAACATTCACGACACAATAATGGAACGAAGATTAACCATCGGCGACAAATTTGATGAGGACAAGACCATAATAAATAAGATCTTTTGAAAAAACCGGACCTAAAATAGTCCGGTTTTGAAGCAGACACATTATCACGAAATTCCAGCTACTCAGTGTATTTAACTGACTGAAAAATCAGCTAAATCTGAATTTTTTTAGAAACTGTGTTATTTGTTGTATATGGAATGATATATAAATTGTATATATTGGGATCATAAGAATTTATGCACCAAAAATAATTTCTCAATGTGATTCGTCTTCGGTCTCAAACTATAATATATGTGGTAGTTGTATTTATAAAATGACTTCAAATATAAATGAATACAATTAAACAATTACAATCCTAAAGAGCCTATGAAGAATATTTCAGTAATAGATGTCCATCACTTACCAAAATGTCCATAACTTTTCTTCAATAAACTGATTAATACTAAGAAAACGTTCGCCACTTTATGTTTATATGTTTACTATTAATTTTTATTTGTAATTTATGTCTTTTTCAAAACTGTGATCATTTGAGCAGTTGAATCGCATATAGTGTTGAGAAAATTGTAGTTCACGAATACTTTCAAGCTACAAAATAAATTTATAACATTTATAAATATAATGAACAAAGAGCAAACAGGTTTCTTCACAATTTTGTAACGAATGCACTTGTTTTTTATTTTGTGATGATACAAAATGCAAACATGAATTTAAAAGTATATTCTCTTTAGCATTGAAAATAAAGTTTGCATTATTTCCAAAATCCAAATAACAGCTACTTTATATTTAATAAAGGCGTATGAATGATGATCACAACACCACAACATCAAATTTTTATGATATGCTAATTAAAGGGCAATTTTCTATGTATATTTGATATATTTCGAAATTGTGCTTCTAATAAATACATTATTTATACCTTGGATGCATTACCTAGAGTATTTCACGTGAAGATGAAGGCAAACTTTAAATGGTACCTCAAGGACCTAAAATTTAAACTGCCCTAGAACTATTCAGACTGTGCAGGAGATTTTGAATAGCTCTGCCAGGAATTATAACCTCCATTATGATAAGCGTGAGAGTAGACTAAAGCGATAATTCCAGTCGCATGCTTATAGCTAGCAATGGATGCCTATATAATAATTAGTTGAGGTTGCGTTTCATGCTTACATTTAGAGAAGCTCATATTTACCAATATACAGTTTGGAGCTTTACCAACCAAGACAGTTGAGTTCATTTCGCTGTTAAGTATACACTCAAAAGGTAAACAACGGTGTGTTGGATTTCTGCTGTAACAGAATTGTATACTCTTAAAGATCCATTCAGAAGCAAATTCATTATGGATTATTTTTACAAAAGGGGAAAAAAACACTTTTGAATATCCAAAATATATGACATAACATTATATATATATATATATATATATTTTGATATTCGAAAATAAAGCTTTATAATACTTTTGAAATGCTGCTTTATTTTTGTAAAATGGTAAAGTATTATTATTTGATAATTTGAAACAACACATTAAGGTTTTAAAAAAGGGATTAGTTTTTCTGAATTTTAATCCAAGATGCTGAGGATGGCTGTGTGTGTGGATGATGAATAAAATAGAAACTAAGTAAACAACATTATGTAAAAGTAAAGAATAATAATATAATTGGTAATTTAAAAAACTCAAGAGAGGGGGGAAGAAATAAATAATAAAATAAACATACATGAAACTTCCCTTATGATGAAAGACGATGAAACCTTTTCAGAGCGCGTTTGTTTGTTTTTTCTTGATCCTTATTAATTACTAGCCGCCTTTGGCGACCAGCTGGTTCGCCATGAGTAATGCGTTCTAAAATTTTCAATTAAATCACATATTCATTAGCCTTGATATAATTCCAGGCATTGATTGACCTGAAATTAATATTTTCTTTAAAATGACGGACGGAAAATTCTAAAAGTACACCTTTTCTTAATAATATTCTTTAATTTTATAAATCAGTCAGTTTTAACCATCGGTTATGCTTCCAAAATATTAAAAAAAAAATTCGATGATGTTGCCAAAATATTAAATATGTTTTTTTAAAGAAAGCGAGAAAGGGAAAAAAAGTATTGAATTAATGATACAGATATTGCAAACGATTACATAAATATGCCATTAAGTCGGGAATTCAATGCACATCCTGTCTAAATTCAATCAGGTTTACCGTAAATAAAGAAGATTTATTGAGTTGATGATATAGATATTGCAAACGATGATAGAAACCTTTGCTTTGGATTTATTTTTTAAAGAAAATATCACATTTTATATTTATTTTATTTTATCCAGTCACGTGCTGACAGTTGCATTTCTGTAGATTTATTTTGCGATGATAGTTTTTTTATTTGAACTTCCGGCATTATTTTATTTTATCTAGTCACGTGCTAAAAAACATGGTTAAAATATTTCTTTAAAAATTCGTTAAAAATAGAAGCTTAAGTTATACATTAAAACACTGATACCATTGGAAGGCTAATTTTTTAATCTTTAAATAGATGTAAAAATCATGTTTATGCGATCATATTTTCGGAAGCTATACGGAAAAACGCCGAAATTTCGCTTAAATTTTAATTAATTCAAATTCTAACTAAAAATTTGAAAAAGGGCTCCGAGGTGCACATTCCCGACCTCCAAGGTATCCATGTACCAAATTTGGTAGCTGTAGGTCCAACGGTCTGGCCTGTAGAGCGCCAACACACACACACACACACGCACACACACACACACATTGAGCTTTATTATAAGTATAGATTATTCATTTCAATCATAAAAAAGTTTCTTTATAGCGTAACCGGTGCACGATAGAATGGCATTTGCTCTTTCAACACAAGAGGTTTCCTTTGGGAGTTCAAATAAAAATAGCTGTATTCGTTTTCCATATAGTACAATTCAAAAATGCAATTTCTTACAAATAAATTATTCTTAATCGTGTATAGAATAATAGCCCCCATGAGGATGCTAAATCATTGCATTTTAAAAATTGCCGTGCAAAGACATTATTAAATTCTGTTCACAGAAATGTTTGAGTATGCTTACCGACCGCTTTAAGAACAAAGGATAAAAACAAATAATTACAGTAAAGAGGAGACAGAAATTTTTTCAACTCACAATGATTTAATTCTAATCTGAAATCAAATGATACAATAAATATTACATTCCAAAACAGAAATAATATTCATAAGAAAATTTGAATGTATTCCTGCAAATTTCGACAAAATAAAGAGAAGCCGAAAAACATCTGGGGAATAAAACTAGTCATTTTAATTTCAATAAAAAATAATAGCAAATAAAGTTATCACAAATTTCAAGTCATGAGAAATGCATTTTATGGTTAAGAATTTTACTATAGCTAGTCAAAAAATCAAGCACTTGGTTACTCAAAAGTTTAAAACAATAAAAGACATGTAATTGTCATTCAATATTGCTCCATTATTTTAAAGTCGGATTTTTTTTTAATATTTCAGAATGTATTAACATTGTGCGCAAATGTAAGAATAATAATATTCCAAAAATTATAACAATAGTATAAAAAATTTATAAGCAAAAGAATATTCTAGTATTATAAAATCTTATTAAAATTTCTATCGATATCGTTATAGTTTGCTAATAAATTGAACAAATATCAAAACTGAACCAAAATATGAGTGTAATGGGTTTTGGAGCGATTCTTCCGTCAATGTGCAACAGAAGTTTCTTTGAATTTGACAGTCCTTTTCAATCGTTTCTTTATATTTGACAGTTTTTTTTTCAGTCTTTTTCTTTCATCTTGATTCCTCCATTTGATATTTTAAAGTGCTAATATTCTATATACAGTAAAAGATGGGTAGGAAAGATTTTCTGAAAATAACTTTGTAAAACTCAATCGAATTTATCTTTTTAATATGAAATATTTATTGATAAACATTCCGGTGTATTAAACTCAAATCTGGGACACTTTTCAATTCAGTACTTATGGTTGTTTTAGCTTTGTCCTGTTTTGACAACAAGCATTTCTAATTTGTGTAAACCATTAAAAGAAGTAAGTATGCTGCTTAATCCTATATTAAAGATTAAAAGAAGCCGTAAATATAAAATTTCCGTTCCACATCTTTTTCTTTCTCTTTTTTTTATTACTCTTAGCATTGTTATTTTTATTCTCGTCTTAATATGACTTCAAAATCAGTATCATATTCTTAAATGTTTGCAAGTTTTGTTACTGTACTTTCCAATGGATTATATTATGGAATGCCTTTAAATAATCTTTATATCAACAATTAAATAATCCTTTAACTCGGCATTAAAAATTTCGGTAAAAGTGTAGAATAGTGTGCCCTTTGCTGCGCCAAGGATGCCAAGTCGCCAATAAAGATGGCTGTCAAAATAAACACTTCTACGAATCAGTTATGGTTACCACTTTATTCATTAAAATTTTGATTTTAACTGATATTAGAATTTTGATTTTAATTTGAGATTTATTTAATCTCTTACTTAGATTTTTTTAACATTTCGGATCACTATCACTTCTTATCTTAATTTTGTAGAAATTTTTAAAACCAGCTGCGCCGGTCTGTTGTGTACAGAGCAAATTTTAGAGCACGCGATGCCTGTCGGCCTCTGAAGAAGGCACCGGGCAGAATTTTTTAACTTAAAAAAACATCCTAAGGGTTCGCTACCAACAGGAACGAGAATTTGGTGGCTTCGCTAGCACATTGAACATAAGGACAGTGTGGGATAACAGGAACAGTACATAAAACAAATATCCTTGCCTAACTTCATTAACTCTTAAAAATATATATATAGTCCACTCACCCTTCATCCATACTGCAGATTTACCGGCTACATTTACCCGACATCCATTCTTGCACAATTGCCTACATCACAAATTATAATGAAAGGAGCTTTACAGCAGCAAAAGAATTACGAGAACTTCGAAGAATTCCATTGGAGCTATCTTTTAATGTGAGAACGCAAACGATTTCGTAAATTATGATTACAAACGATTTTTTAAAGTTCATACCAACAATTGAAAACAAATATTTCCTATTCGTATTTACATTAAAAAAAATAGAGTTGTATTTCTTATTAATAGTAAAAAAAACTTTCAATTATGATATAGAACAAAATTAAAATCCGTAAGCGATATTTTTTATTTAACATTTTTCATAAAATAGTTGTAGTTCATTTACAACTCAATTATTGTAAAAAGTAGTAAACAAAACAGAATTAGGGTTGCTAGAAGACTGTTCCGTTGGGTTGCCATATTTGCGAGAAACTCGGGGGCATACTATGCTTCACTTCACCCAACAATTTCATCGACTAGCTAACTAAAATAGATACGACTCTTCTTAAATTTTCCAAAAAAAAATCCCATTTTAAAACTGTTGCTGTACAATTTCAAATGGTTCCTATACGGCTATTTTTTTAGGGGGAAAAAAGCTAAAATTGAATGTTAATATTTTGTCTCAAGCATTCAGGCATAACCATAAATTCATTCAGACCACATTTAAGACAAATTGTTAACTTAAAATTTCTGAATAGCGAGCATTAATTTATTATTTAAAACAGTTGGACAACTCTTACAAATAAAGATTTTTATTCGTGCCCCAAGTTGAATTTTTCAAAAAATGAAACTTCGGTTCGAAATTTTTCATAGATATTTCCTCTTGTATTACACGCATCTTAGTGGAATTCCGATTTTCTCTCTGCCTCTTACCCGATCCAATATCCAGGAGTAAATATAATGATATTTTTTAGATGACAACCCAACAGTTTAAAGCAATAAAATTGCCGTTTTGTGCTTCTTCCACATTTTGATGCTTTCTGTGACAATTCATTTGCAATATATTTCTTGTAACTTATAAAATTACATTAATATAATTTTATGCAGACTTTTCTGAGGTGAACTTTTTATGAGATATCTGAGCACTGCTTTAAAATATCGAATTTACATTCAAAATTATTTTTGCAACGGAATTCCGGCTGAGAGCCTGATTAGAATCATAAAATTTTTGAAGTAAGGTTTAAAGTCTTTTTTCAGTTTTATCAAATTGGTTCATGTTTTTTTATCACCACCGAATTCCGATGGCATAAAGTGTCCTAGTCATTACAGTGCAGATATATTCAACTGCTAATGAATATGCAAGTAATTTATTTCGTAATTTTCATAGAAATATCAGGCTGAAATTTAATTAAACTGTCGCTTAGCCGACTGTAAGGAAACTTTGTAATTTAGATAATAAAAGGTTCAAAATTCACTGTAATATTCAAAGTCATCATGATGAAATCTTTATTTTTAGTTTTTTGGAATTTAAGGAATTAAAAGAAACATTACCATTTAGAAAAAATTAAATAAGCTTTTTTTAAATCAGAGTTCTTCATCTTCATAATGGAACATTACTAAAAAAGTAGATAGATATCATGATTTTCCAGAGTTAAATATGAAATATTTTCATTAATATATACAATAGTTTGATAATTTTTTTGTTATTTTATATTGTAGATTATTTTAGAATACAAATGAAAATATTTCAAACCGCTAAAAGCACATTAAAAATAATTCATATACTTAAGCAATGTTGTATGGATATAAAACTCGTAATGTTTCAGTATAAAAGTAGAAAATCTGAATTGGAACTACACTTTTCAATATTGATTGATAATATTATCTTGGGGGGGAAATATGAAAGTGTTTTTTTGATTGCCTTGATGTAGCAAGTTAAAAAAATACTGCAAGTTAAAAATATTATTAATAATATTATATTAATTTATAAAAAATATTAATAAATATTATTATTTTTATATTATATAAGTATTATTTATTTTATATAATATGAAAAAATATTATATTATTTACGACTTAAATCATTAATAATATTCTATATCTATTCTATTCTATTATATAATATTCTATAAATTTCTAACCATTATTAATTATAAATGCCTTTATATATATTAAGGCATTTATAATTAATAATGATATAAATGAATAGAAAAGTCATATTTCAATTATATAGATATCAACAATATAAATATTATAATTGAAATAATATAATTAAAAGTAAAGTCTTTTAAGAATTAAGACACACTTATTTGATTTTATTTAAAATATTTATTATGAATTAATAATGGCTCCTATTTCGAATTTCAATTTATTTTTTAGAAATAAATCGTGCTTTATTTTAATATAGAAAACTCCTAAATAACCTTATGAACTACATAGCCAAAATATTTTATCGTTTGCATGTAAAAATAAGATATGAAATTTAAATAACTGCTCGATAGTTTAGAATATTCTGATGATGATTTGAAGTTAGAAAACATTTTTGGCTAATTGAATTTGTTATTAGCAACAACAAACAAATAAAAGCATTTCAGCTGCTAGGAAAAATAATATTAATGTTCAGAAGAAGAATGAAAACAAGCTATCTATTTCTGAGTGCTCAGTAGTGTGCGAACATAACATAAATTATTATGTATTAGGTATAGACATTTTAAATATAAACATGGAATAGAGATGAGTTTTAACTATCCTACATACAGTTTTATCAAGCAAATCTTTTTACCAAAGTATCTTAAACATGTTTATAACTTTTTTTAAAGTTATAAATATGTTTAAGATACTTTAGTACAACAAACAACACTTTTATAAAAACTTCGACAGTTAAATTATAAAATGTACATTTTAAAACAATTCAGATTGAATGTAGATAATTCTTGTCTGTTTTTAGAGACAGTAAATTAAACTACCATTATAACTGACTGTTATAACTAATTTGAAATCCAAAATTTCAATGTTGGTTGATTATCAACATATGTATATAAGCAGTTGGCCATAAATACTAATGCTCTAAATGTAAAAGATTTCGGGCACATTTTTGAAAATGCTAAAACATCTCTGTCAGTCCAGATAAAAAATGAGATCAATTAATCTCTCATTTTTTAAATCAATTTCTGTTCAAATAATTAGAAAATTCAAGATAAAAGTCCTTTTGATCTTTTAAAATAATTTGTTTTATAAAAATCTTTTGCAGCTGTGATGGTCAATCAAATTTTTATATTCTTTTATTTTGCTGTTGTCTCATATATCTTACAATATCGTAATTAAAAATACAAAGATATAATAAAAGTTTTTATTTAAAACATAAAAGACATTTTAGTAACCTTCACATTTTAAAAAATTCCATTTGAATGGTGTGAGTAAGACTTTTTATTAAACAAAGTAATGATCTAAAATTTTTAATGAAATATATTGAAAATGTAAAGGAAACTGAAAGGAAGGCGTAGTTTTTGATGTCATTTTTTATCAGTTCTTTATGGGACATTATTTTAAATTTCCAGAAATTGTGGTAATTTTACTATGAATGAAATAATTGAAAGTAATATGCCAATCTGCCCAACATCATGTGCTGAAAGCAGAAAATGAATATTCATATTAGAAATATAAACATTCTAACTCTCTTAAAAAGTAATATAGTTGGAACTTTTGAGTTGCATGTTTCTTTAAACGAATGAAATAAAATTATCTTCTTGACTAGGTTATAATTATAACCGTCAAACTAATATACACTGAAGTGACAAAAGTCATGGGATAGCAATATGCAAATATACATATGGCAGTAGTATCGCAGCGAAAAAGTATAAATGCGCAGTTCGTTTTCCAGAGCTTTCATTTATGTTCAAGTTATTCATGTGAACAGGTTTTTCGTGATTTATGGCGGCACGACGAGAATTAATAGACTTTGAACGTGGAATGCTAGTTGGAGCTAGACGCATGGGTCATTCCATTGCGGATATCGTTAGTGAATTCAACATTCTCCGAGATCCACAGTATCAAGAGTGTGCCGAGAGTATGAAATTTCAGGCATCACATCCCATCATGGACAGCTCAGTGGGCGACCACCTGCACTTAACGACCGAGACCGCCGACGTCTGTGTAGAATGGTCAATGTTAATAGACACGCAACACTTCGTCAAATAACTGCAGGAATCAATGTGGGACGTACGAGGGACGTGTCCGATAGGACTGTGCGGCGAAATTTGTCTTCATTGGGCTATGACAGCAGATGACCGACTCGAGTGTCTTTACTGACAGCACGATATCGCCTGCGGCGACTCTCCTAGGCTCGTGAGCATATCGACTAGTCCCTAGACCAGTGGAAAACCGTGGAGTGGTCAGAAGAGTTACGATTTCAGTTGTTACGAGCTGATGGTAGAGTTCGAATGTGGCGCAGATCCCATGAAACCATGGACCCAAATTGTCAGCAAGGCACTGTTCAAGCTGGTGGTGGCTGCATAATGGTGTGGGCTGTTTTTACATGGCATGAACTCGGTCCTCCTCCCTCTGGTGCAACTGAACCGATCATTGACTGGAAATGGTTATGTTCAGCTGCTTGCAGATCACTTGCAGCCATTCATGGACTTCACGTACCCACACAACGATGGGATTTTTATGGATGACAATGCGCCATGTCACCGGGCCAGAACTGTTCGCGATTGGTTTGAAGAACATTCCGGACAATTCCAGCGCATGATCTGGCCACCTAGATCACCCTATATAAATCCCATCGAGCATTTATGGTACATCATCGAAAGGTCCATTCGTGCCCAAACTCCTGCACCATCCACACTTTCACAATTATGGACGTCTATACAGAAAGCATGGCTCAATATTCCTGCAGAGGACTTCCAACGACTTGTGGACTCCATGACACGTCGAGTTGTTGCACTTCACCGGGCAAAAGGAGGACCAACACGATATTAATAGTCATCCCATGACTTTTGTAACTTCAGTGTAGAAGCATCCAGTTTGATGCAGCCAACTTGAATGCTACTGCAGTCGCATGATAAAAGAAAATGCACGTCATTTAATATTGAGTTTTTTATTATTTTATAAAATGATGACACCCACTTTTCCTCTTAACGAATGTTTTAGGGATTTCAAAATCAAATCACGAATTAGTGCCATGCATTTCACACATATCCTGTTGTTTTTAACTGACTTCATATTTTTTTGTTGTTGTTGCTTTTTTTAACCCTTTCAGGGGCGGTGACATACTCCATATATCACCTTTTTACAATTTTTTTAAAACTAGAGAATCGCGTTGAAATAACTACATAAAATTTCCTAACGTTTTTTAAGTCTTTATCTTGCCAATAGACGGCAGCACGAGTCTTAGAAATTATTCTGTTTCCACACAAAAAATTCAAGATGGAAGCATGTTTTCATATGATGTAATTTGTCTTCATTTTATTCCGATAAACTTTATTTTCGAATTCAAAAAGCTCATTTTTTTGCGTCATTCATGTTAAAAAGCGTCATGAATCCCTAAAACTGCTTTCATTTCTTAAAAATACCTTCTAATTACGAGTTGCATATTTGTGAATTCGCTCCAAAACATGTTCTAGATGCGCGGTGACATACCCAGTATGTCACCTACCCCCCAGTCCCCTAAGGACCTTAATTTTTTTTAACTGTAAATTACATGTCAGTAATAGGATATAATCAGATTTAAATAATTGTTTCGAAAAAAAAAATCATTTTTGGCATAGTGCCCCTGAAAGGGTTAAGGGGGGGAGACTCTGTTTTCTGTCAGTAGAACACTATCAAGAAATTAATTTTCTCATATTACCGGTGATATATTAAGTATTTTATTAAAGGGAAATATATAATCATCTGTGTATAAAACTAACTACAATAATTAATTCTACTCTTTTGATGTACAAACATAGGTTCTTTAAATGAAAAATTTAATAACAATAATTTTCTCAGATATTATCAGAGATTTTTTTCTCAGTACTTCCTCGTTGGGCTGATGAAATAAAATTTATCTCAAGTATTTTATATTGGGTGCAATATAATTAACAATGTTCGTTTTTTTTCTTGTTCCTACATTTGTTGAATCAGTATATTCGTATATCTGTTACTTCTGCTTCATTATTGGAAGTTATTTAATAATCAATAATAAAATAATGCGTCTTAAAAATTCATAAATATTTTTAAATCCTTAGATATAGGAATAATTTAAAATTTTGTGTAAAATTTTTTTTTAATAAATAGAAGCATTTTTCTTCATTCAATTAAGTATGCCTCATTATTTTATATTTCTTGGTCATGAAAAAATTAATTTCTTGAACTCTCTTATTCATGAGCTCATTTCTTGATGCAATTAAATGTATCAATTTATTTTTATTCAGATGGTGATCTCCAGATGCCATATCATTGATGAAGAAGGGAATGAACATTGATAAAACATTTCTTGCATCCCATATGTGAATTTCTAACTCTGAGCTGCCCGAAGGAAGTACATTGCAGAGAAAATATATTCAGTATTTCAGATGTGGCAAAACATCTGCCGGAGAACTTCAAATATATGTGGTGATATCTTTTAGAAATGGCATCGTAAAAACTTGTATTTTGTATCTTTCTGAGAAGACTATGGCTCGTCGTAAAAGAAAGAGACTCTGCCGGATGTTTCTGACAATCTGCATCGCTGTTTTTTGCGTCGGTTTATTGCTTAGAGCTGCCGTAACTACCCTAGGGCTTCGAACTTTCATCGTCGTAGACTTGGACCCTGAAGAAAGCGATACATCCAAGTATCATGGCCCAGAAATGCATAGCTTACGACAGAAAAATGTGAGTATCCAGCTGGCTAGAATACTTTTGTTTTGATTTCGAAATATGGTTATTTGCATATTTGATAAACTCGTATTGCAACTAGTTGCTCAGAAATTCACGAATTTCCGCTGTTCTATTGTTACGGTTGGAAAAGATGTATCATAAACTGAGTTTTAACTCATATTTATTTAACTTCTTTTGTTTCATGTTAGTAACGACCCATTTTTTAGTATAGATTTTTTAATGAAATAGATTACAGAGCTTTGTTCTCATTTTTTTCTAAATGATAATGTGTAATTTTAATATTTTTAAATCTTGATTGTCACATAATAAATTTATTTATTTAAATTATGATACCATACGAGTGGTACCAATCATTAATAACCTGAAGAAAGAATTTTGAGATTTTATTACTTTTAAGAGAATTATTTTAAATTCAAGAAAATCGATAAAAATGCTTAAATTAAAAAAATCTGAAATTTTGCAGTGCTCTAATACAAAGGTATTTTGAAAAATTCTTTCAACTTATTCCGTTTTTACCGAAGACATTTCTTTTCTAAATATAATTTTTTATGAAATCCATCATTGTTGAGACCTATTATTAAATATGTTTCATTCAGCTTGAACATATATCGAGTGGAAACACGTAAGAAGCATTTCAAAGCAGTGAAATTTATATATCTTTTTAAGTATCTACAAAGCAAAATCGATTATATTCAAGGTTTTTTTGAGACTTTTTTCAAATTTGTGTGGGTGAAAAAATCAGATATTTTTATGCCACTATACCATGAAAAAAATGAGGAATTGGTAAGAAAAGCAACAAGGAAGAGAACTAATATCTTCCTTTCGTTCCTAGGGCTTAAAAGTCGCGAAAATTGATTATTTTTTAATTGATTTTTTAAATTTTAACAATTTTTGCTATACGTTCTTTATAGAATTAGATGTTATATAGTAAACTTCTTAAGAGTAATAATGTTTATTTTATCAAATTCGTTCAATAACTGACTAACATGCATCCCTTCCAAATTTAACAGGAAATATATGAAAATATTTATATTTAGAATTTTTAGCTCCTAAACATATTTATATTCTTCATTCATTATTTTATTGATGAATATCGATATTTTGACGCATATGCCAGGAAAATGTTATTTAGGTCTAAAAAATATGGCCATCATTATTTTTGATTTGTTTGTGGGAACGCATTACAAAGCTAAATATCAAAACTAAAATATTATTTGCAAACATGGAGTGAATGGGAATAGAACAGAAATCACGAAAAATTAAGAGACTCTCAATTAAATATTTCAACTATTAAAACATTTTTATAAGTTCAATTTTTTTTAATGATTTTTTACTCTTTTTTCTATCTAAATGATACTTGAAAATCCGATTTATGATTAAACGCATTTTACAGATAGGAACCCTTTTCTGAATTCCTTACCGCAAATTTTATGAGATATTTATAGTCACCTTTACGCTAAGCTTTTCAAAACCATGGGCACAAATATAAAATGGAACTCCGCCTAAATAATTTCTTACAGTATTTATGATTTTTTGAAGAAGGAAAATCGAAATATAAATGCAAGAATAAACTTTCCATTTAAGAAAAATTATATATCTAAGTCAACAAAACCTTTTGTTAAAAGATAAAAATGATTCTGCTCAATATTATTTGCAGATAGAATATTCCACATGAATATAGCCCGGATTGTCTAGTCCTAGCCCGAATTTTCTTTCTCCTTGCGACTGATTTATTCGCCTTTAAAATTTTATCTAATCTCCAATTTTCTGGATTTCTATCATACAATATTCTAATCAATTTCATATTTATGGCATGGGAAAAAAGCATTGTATTCCTTCTTAAAGTCAATTCATTCACAAGATTAGTTTGATAAAAATTTACAGGGAGGTAAAGAGTTTTTTTTTTTTAAATTTGTGCTTTGAGGGAGTGAAAAACTTCTTAGTTTTAATATCTAACAACTGAGGTATAGACAGTTTGAAAGATTTCTCACCATTTTAGTACCATCTATATACACTTTTTGCTATTGTTAATTATCTGCATCAGATTTTTCCCCAAATTTTTTACCATCCGTATATACTATTTGTTATTGTTAATCATCTGCAATATCGTAATTTACCAAGATCAATTATACCTAAATATTAAATATAATTTACTGATTTTATGATAATATCAATATTCAGAAGATAGTTTTAACCTTAATGAGTGTTTATAGTCTACATATTTAGTTAAGTCAGTATTGCTCGGGCTCTTTCATAAATCAGGCTTTTAAATATGATATATTATGATAAAGGGTGAAATTCCGAGTAAAAAATTAAAAAACATAAGCATGTTTAAATAGCTGAAATATTTTGAAGGTATATTAATTTTTATCATTTTTCTATATTATTGTGTTTCATTGTTTACTTTGCAATGATACTTTATTTTGGTTCAAAGCTTTCCAAAATGTTGCAAAAAACAAAGAAAGTAATTTATGTAAATGTTATTTAGACCTAAATAACCTTTTGTTATGCAGATACATTGGAGTATAATAGTAATTTATAGGCAATATGGTACATGATGAGTATGGCAATGTTTAGAAAAAGAAAATATATGTTGAAGTAATTCTTTATAATTCTATATTCTATCTTTGTCAACTTTAGAGAAATTTGAAACTATAAATAGATTTTGTTAAAACGAAATTAATTACTCCATAAAAATTGAGCATTAACTAACTAATACTATAATATACAAATAAAGAGAAATTCTGAAAATTAATGAAAAAGTAATGGATTTAGCCACTTTTTAAAGACGCTTAAGTTCTTTAAGGGAGCATAATAAGACAATCAATTTTATTTATTTTTCCCCGCTTACTTCTCACCAATTCGCAGTTTCTCTGCGGCGTAAAGCTATGACAAAAAGAAAATTCGAAGTATTAATTTTGCACTTTTTTGTTGAATGTTTTGATCCATAAAAACAGCTGCAAAAATTATTTTTATTTCGTTCCTCAATTTTTTAGCATTGCGTTTATGGACTCAACATAAAATACACTTCTTTTCTTCTTTTAAAACACCTTTTACAAATGGAAAAATATGCCATGACTACCTATTTAAAAACTAGCTGTTAAGCGTGGTCAGAGAGTACACCACACATTCACGCTAGCGTATATCTATATCTATATTTCGAATTGGAAGAAAATTTTGAATAATGTATCTCAATTGAGAATTTTTTCTCTTACATTCATCTTTCACAAATTCAGAGCTCTTTTCACATCGAGAAATTGGTAGATACCAAATGTTAGAGGTCTTGATTAAACGAACTTGCATCTCTCTAAAATGTCAATTCTTCATAAATCAGAAATATCCCTTTAAATTCAGATGGAAATTATTTCGAGATTTAAAGAAATGTACTTTATTTTTTAATTAATCTTGATGATTTAATTAATGAAATTCTAGGGCTTCCTCATCTATTAAGGTTCCGAAATTAATTTGAAATGGATGAAAGCATGCTTCTCCGATGCAGGCTAGACGATTCCAATTTCCTTTCTTCCCATGATAAATGCATTCCCATCATTTAAGCAGTAAAACAACTCAGAAAGTCATATATCCTCATTCTTAAAAATACATTGCTTTCATAGATTTTCTAATTAAAACTCAACCAGTACTGATTAAAATAAAAAAATATATAAAATTAAATAACAATCTCTTGATTGGTACTGTTGGTAATTTCTTATTTTTGATTGGTAATTTAGATTAGATGTACCTCAAGAGTAATGAAACTTATTATGTTGTCAAAGTCATTTTAAAAGAGCATTTCGATGATAAAGATCATATCTCTTTGTTGATTTTTTTTTTTCTTTTTCAAATCATATGTCAGCAAATAATGAGATTACCAGATTAAGGAATCTTAATATCCGAGCTGAAAGTTTCGAAAGAAAATTATTGATATCCTCATTTTATTCGATTCAGTTCAGTAATGAGCTTCTAGATATACTACAACAGAATACATTTACTGCCTCTTGTAATAAATACAGAATGGCAAGAAGCATGGTAATGCCACTTCATTTTTATCTTAAAAAATTTTTAACAATAAAACTAATGTATGGAAAAAAATAATGTTGCCTAGTTTTACTGAAAATAATAACTTATTTATTTTGTTCTCATTTAAAAATACACTAAAAATATATCGATTGTCTCAAAAGCAAACCATGCAGGTATGAATCAAACTTTCAGACTTGGAAGAATACACCAAAATTCACATTTTATCATACACATCACATTTTCAATTCATGCGATTGCACATTAAAAGGCACTTCTAATTATATTTAACTATCAACTTATACAATTTGGAAACCTGATGTACAAAATTTAAGACAGAATACATGTGATATATCAACAGTTGCTTGGAAGCTGCATATTAAATAAGTCGGCATTGAAATCATTCTTATTGCTACCGACGTCGAATTGTCGGCTGGAAGGTTCACGCATACTCTAGAAAATTTTTGCCAGTTTACTGAAATCATTTCAGTAAACTGGCAGAATTAATTTCTGATTATCTTTAAACTTACTAGAATCTGAATGTCAATATTTTGAAAGAATTTTGTATTTCCCATTGTGTAAAAAGTTTAATAGATTATTTAGCCATGTAAATCAGCATAAAATGAGTGAATATGTATTTTCAATTCAAAAGCAATCTTATGTTCAAGATCTGTGTGTATATGATAAATTATTTGGTTAGTTAGTAAGTATTAAATAATTCGGGAGCCTTGTCAAAAACATTTCTTGTTGGTTGGTTTTATATAATTTTTAATGAGCTGAATATTGAGATTTTTGTTAATGGACTTATTACTGATGTACCAAGAGCAATCAATTAATTCTTGAAAATTTTTCCTTGGAAAGAGTTTGAGTTTGAGATTTGTGAACTTTTGTAGATGCTCAACTTGGTAAAAAGTATGCCGTAATTGTATGTAGAATAAATGCACAAATGTCATGTTTAAGCTTATTTCAGCTTTCGAACGCCTCCCTATCAATGGTCTTAATTTGTTTCTGATGCCTCATCTATCACTAGCTTTTAAAGACACCCCCAAATGCATCGAGGAGGAGCCACTGAATAAGTAAATGGGTTTTCGTTTTGTCAGAATTCAAAATAGTAATGGTTGATTGGTTTCAGCTATATCCTGATAACAAGTCATATTTCTGATGGAGAAATGGTACACTAGTCGCTGATGACTATTTTGAAACAGATAATACGTCTAGTTTACAATTCAAGAAGCCCAGTCATTTAAAAGCACCATGCTGTTTGAGATTGAATCATCTTTTATCATGACTTTGCACACAGAGATCGCAACTTTTATACGCATGACAGATAAAATTATTTATACCTTTTATCCACAATCTTTTGAATTAAAACTGTACATTCAATATTGAAAAACACTTTGTTCAATACGTTCTATCATCACTTAAAATTTATTGCATTATATTAATAGAACTCGGATTTTAGCAAGTATTATTTGTTTGAGAAATAATTAAAGACAAATGCATTTTTAGGAAAGAGAATTTATTAATCTTCTTTTCCTTTTGGGTTTTGCATTTTATTATGAATACTTTTATTATAAATTAACAAAACGAAATTTTAAAATTTCACTATTAATAATAATTTTATGATGATTTCTGTTATTCTTATTAATACAAAGTTTTTCTTTTGATTCATAAATTTACAAAAGGATCAAATTATTCCTACATCTGAAGTCTTGGTTTGAAATTAGATTCTCAGATTTCTAGCTAATGCAGGCTCCGGTTTTATTTTAGTTGATTCTAACTGAATATTTTGTATTTATATCTGCTTTAAAATGTATAGATGTGGATCTTAAGTATAAAATATAAAAATAGAAATATTTATTGAAGGCTACTGCAAAATATTGAAATATCATTTTCAAAAATTTCTATATAGATATTGGATATACTATTTCTTGAAGTTATTGTAGTATGCAGAACATTATCAGAACATACCAAAGAAATATGACACAGATTTATATAGAAAAAGGAGACGGATCATGAGAGCCAACTCTACGAGAGAATAAACATGAAATAAAATATATTGAATTGCATCTAGAAAAAATAAAGTGCATTAGTCCAGAGAGTAGTGTTATAGAAGGAAGTTTTTAGAAGTAGAGTAAAGAATGTGATGTATTATATATTATCAAGTTTCTTCCCTAGTGAAAGGCTCACGAACGAAGAATAATTTTTAACAAAGAGCATTCAAACATCAAACTTTATTGGAATTTCTATAGAGTAATATACTTAAACAACGAATAAAATGATAAGTTAAAATTGAAAATTTATTTAACATGTTTTCAAAAGTGAGGAAATTTTTATTTATAAAAAGAATGAAGCATAAGAATAAAAGAATAAGTATGTATAAGAATTCAGATTTAAAATCCAAAGTGTATAAACTTTGCATGAAGAAATATGATTATCTTTGAACTAATATGGATATATGCATTTGGATATTTCTTAATTAAATGAAGATAATTAAAAAGCATATCTATATTTCTAATTCTGTATTAAAAATTCTCTAATATTTCTAAATAAGATTAAAAAATTAGCTCTCTCAATCGAATTCTCTCTCTTAACTCTTTCAGCTTATTCTCAATTTGACTTTCTGGTTAAAACAATTTTCTTTTTTCGTACCAATTAAAGAAAGTTATCCCAACGGCATCAACTAAAGCACCTACTATGATTCTTCTGGAGTATAGTGCACTATCTACTAATAATAATCTGATAGTCTATCAATACCAAAAAATTGTGAACCACAACTATCTGTAGCTAAAATAGCTAATGAGGGATCGATCACCATTATAAGCGACAGTACCTATGGATTCTAAAATCATCGGTAAAGTACAATGATTGCTCAAGATTTTCCAAGATCAGTTCAGTATTAATCGAGCTTTAAATCTTTAACTCAATTACTGCGACGGACGCTTGCCATTTAGAAGCCTAAAAAGAATTATAAAATGTTTATTGCACAAATAATAGGAGTAAAAATAAGTCAGAAATTCATAGGAAATATTTTCAAATGCGAAAAAAAACTTTACCAAGAATACTAATAGAGCATGATAATATCCTACTTGATGATATTAATTTTATACTGACTAAATATCATTCATAAGCATGTGCAATTCATTTTCAAAATAGTGATGGTGATCAATAATACTATACCACACATAACTCAGATAACACAGAAGAAAAATTTCATACCATGAATGCTGTATAAAACTGAAACATTCTTTAGATGCAAAAAAATATTGTTCAGTTTTATGCATGGTTTTTTTCTTCTTATAAAATAAGTTAGCAGGAAAATAATTTTGATAAAAATCTCCATTATAGCTTCATGAAATATTTCAAAGAGAGAAATTTAAATTTTTATCAAATGTCGTTTAAAAAGAAAACAAAATGAAATTAAAATTCAACAAATTCAATGCAACTAATGTGTAGAACAGTGTAATGGTACATATAATCCTATTGTGCTTAAATTCCTGAAAAAAGAACTGAAATCATGGCATTTGATGAAAATAATAATTTATACCCGAAATAAATTTATAAATAAAAACGGTGATTCTTTAAAAAGAAATAAGCTTTCCCTAAGTAGCTACCAAAGTGTCCCTAAATTTGATCCCTTTTCCATTCAGACCTTCAAATAAAAATATCCACAGGTGGATAATAAAAAGTTTTAGATATATAATCTCCTTCTGCTCTGAAAATTTTCCTAACGATATATTTGATGTAATAAAAAAGAAGGAACAGTGTTTGAAACTCAAGATTCCAAGCAATTATTTAGTGCTCGTGAATTTACTGAAGAGAGGAGAGGAAATAAATTTCTTCTTCCCTTTTTGATGAAAAAAAATTAACACTTCAAAACTTAAAAAAAGACGCATTTATCAGAGAGAAATTAATCTTATTCTAATTTCGAGTGGTCTTTTTAAAATTCCCCATGGAAGGAATAGTTAACAAGTTTGGAAATCAAAATTTCCGTCTGATCCCCAATTGCTCATTGCCGAAGATTGAATATTTAAAATGAGAGGAAACATGATTGTGATTTCTGAATTCCAAGAATATTTTTAGGTGTTTTGAATTCAAAGCAGAGAAAAAACATGTGACAACTGATGAAAATAATAGCACTCTCAATACTTAAAATGAATTTCATAAAAATGATGCAGTAAACCGAAAGAAAAATTATCAAAATAGTTTCCTTAATAGTCCTCCTTCAGACAAAAACTATCCACAGATGAATATTAAAATACATCAGAAGTATAATCTCTTTTTTATTTTTCAAAATAATTCCGGCAATGCATTTGATACATTAAAATGGAAGGAATGACACTTGCGATTTAGCATTTCAAGAAAACCAAGTAGAAACTTTTAAACGCTCCCCTACCACCTCCTTCCTTCTGTGAAATAAAAATATAAAGTTATTGTCTCCTCTAAATGTTCAAAAATACTCTGCGCGTTGAATGACAAATATAAAAGGATTTCTTCCCGAGCGAAAAAGCTTTCTTAGTACTTTCTTTTATTTTGGAAACTTTGCTTGTTTAGTTGGAAACTTTTGTTTCTAAATGTGTTGAATTCATTGCATTGTGCTCATTTTGCTTAAGGAATAGCTATATACAGGAAAGAAATTCCAGTGACGTTTGATTGTTGTTTTGAAACCTTTCTTTTTTCTGGAGATAAAATATCGATTGTGTTTATTGCATTTCATTCCACCGGATAACCAGGAGCTGAATTTTTATTGTATTCTAGGAGACAAAGGTTTTTGCATTCGCGGAGTATTTGAGCGAAGGACATCGAAATGTGTTTTTAAGAACGAAATAAATAAATAAATAAGTAGAAAGGAATGCAGAACTATTCAAAATTTCTCGTTCTTCCTGCAAAATCATGTCCAGAATTTTAGGCTTATTCTAGCATAAAATATAATAAATGTAAGATTTCTCTTGTTTTGATGTAAAAGATTGAATTTTGAAGTTTCGTTGTTTCTGCGAAATAAAACTTTCTTTTCTGTATTTAAAAAGGAAAGCAAACATTTGAGGATATACAAAAAAATATAGCTATGTGTATCAATAAATAAAATAACTCTCCTGTGCTATATTCCCTTTCTTGACGGAAGAAATAAATATTTTTTTGACAAATTATATGTTCGCTAACCCCAAGTTGATGTAGCTGAGCACAAAAATAGCTGATATATTTTGTAAATGGATTATTCACCCATATATCTGCATAATTTTTATACTTTTCATGAAAACAATATGTAAATAGTTTATTGTTTGATTTAAAAAATGAGATCTTAAAAATCTAGAACGTTAGCTTAAAATCAAAATGTGTCATATCATAAATTAAAATTCAGTAAAATTAAATATTTTCTTGCAGATATTTGCAGTAATGAAGAAATGAAATTTTGTTCTGATTAATAAAATTTTAATGCTGCTTTGTACTGTTGCCATGTCTAAAAATTTTCAGGCGAGAAAAACTTAAAGAGCTTATCCAGAAAATCGTAATTAAAGCACATTATTCATCAAATTCTTTTTTACGAAAAATGACAAATAAACCTTTTAGTATTAAATAATAAACATACCAATTGGTATTCCATTTTGAAGATACAGATGAGCTAGTTTGTGTATGAGTATAAAGTGTTTTCCACTTTATCCCTAGAAAAGATTTTAGCGAGATAGAAAGAATTTAGGTAATTATCCTCATGTATTTGCTTTTGATTACAATATTAATTTTATTTGAAATTCCAAAAGTATGTAAAAAGAAAATTCTTGTTCTAAATAATATACTATACACTGCAAAAAGCCTTAAACACTAATGAAGATACAAATCTTAATTTTAAAACTTAATTCTTTAAAAGATGGAATGCAATAATGTATGCTTGATATATTTGTAGGATTAAAAAGAAAAAAAAACAAAGAACGAGATTTATCTGTTATTTGCTTTGGTGATTTTATGTTAAGGAATTGATAGTTTGTAATGATTGAAGAAAGATCATCAAAAGTGTTTTTATTTTTATTAATTACAATCTCACTCCTGCAGATCTTACTACCATTTATGGTTTAAAATTGAAATAAATAAACTTAAATGATATTTTCTTAAGGGGCTTTATTTCTTAATAACTTATTATAATGTATCATAGTTTTTTAATATTTTCATAAAGATATAACGAACAAAAATGAAAGATCTCAGCGTGTAGCAAAAATTGGTTACAAGAAAAACGTTCTATAAATCCATTAGAAATGCATTATGAAATTTACTGAGATTCAATATACTTAAAGAATCGTCCTTGAATATCTCTAAATATATTAAATTCGTTGAAAACGTATAAAATTAGTAAAAATCAAAGAAATAATTAGCGACAGGAAAATGTAGTCAAATTGTAAAAATGCTTTGGACTTGGATGACAGTAGTAATAGGAGGTCTATGGGGAATAAATAGAAAAAGGGGGAAGGCAGTAACCCCTAAATTTGACCGCAGTGCATATCCCCCCATATTTGACCACCCTACAAATGGGCCTTACCCCATCAATCCCTCCCCTCCTTTCTCCCCCCATGCTTGACCGCAGTGGAAAGGGTCTTACCTCATCAAGCTCTCCCCTACCTCAATTATTCACTTTTGAAAACTTAGAAGTTGCTGGCTTCGAACATTCTCTCTTTTGACTTTATTGCACTGAATAGATATCTATGCGTGTACAACAATTTACTTTTAAATACTCTTTAAATATTGCTTAAATTTATTTCATTGTTTTTTTTAATTATTGCGTTGTATTTTAGAACTTTAAAATTTATAACAAAACCAGTCCCTATAGATTTCTGTTTTTAAAAACTGATTTTTGGCTGAGGGATGCTGCGAGATGT
This sequence comes from Argiope trifasciata, assembly GCA_026543055.1. Taxonomy (NCBI): domain Eukaryota; kingdom Metazoa; phylum Arthropoda; class Arachnida; order Araneae; family Araneidae; genus Argiope; species Argiope trifasciata. Next base: position 14,105,765 of record JAPMOQ010023642.1, on the reverse strand, counting down.
ACAATATGGCGTCAGACAGGAGAAGGTAGGCATCGTTCCTGATATAATAATGATTATTATCTTATAAATGAAACCAAATAAAGGAGAATAAGAACAAATTTGCTTTTAAAAAAATTGGAATCCTGGGTTTTTTTTTTTTTTTTTGCAAATGATTAAAAAAATAATAAACATATTCCACTTTGAATTTCAGGACATATTGAGCACCTGAAAAATATTTTAACGATTTAGGTCCAGCGGGATGATCAGTTTTGCACCAAACAGAAGCTCTGCAGAGATGAAATGATCCCTCGTCTGAGTTCGTAAATTTTTTCAAAGAACTAATCATTTCATCTCTGCTAATTACAGCATCTGGTAAGGATGGCCACAGAAAAGCAAAACCTTTAATTTTGTGCTGATTTTTGCTTTTTTTATTAATGATGAAATATGTCTGTAGAATCAAGAACTGATGTTTGCTTCTATCAGTAATTTACATCGAGAATAATTAAAAATAAAGCAAAAAATTATATATGATTTCCAGGGTCGGATTAAGGTCTTATGGGATAATTAAGCAATAAAAAAGTTTTGGGAACTGAATAAAAAGTTCCAAAACCACAAATTTCTTTTATTATATTACAAAAAACTGTCCACTTCAGTGGGTTATTATTGACCTTAGCTAATTAAATACCTATAACAAATAATTGAATTATTAAAATTATGCCTTTTAACTTAACTAATTGTCAGTTTAACATATACTTATATAAATAAGAAAAATAAACTTTATTTAAAAATGAAGAGAAAATGTTGAAAGAAACTTACCATGTAAATTTCATGTCTTTACAAAACTCATCATATGCAAAATTTTCATTGCAGTCCAGGTTTTAATAATGTAGGGATCGATGCATACTGTTCATTATTGAAAAACTGACTAATTAAGTTTGTTTCAATAATAATATCATAAGAATCTGATCTTAAACTCTGAAAATAAATATTTCGTTGTTTACTCAATAGTAATAAAAATTTTAAGACGGGCAGGTTTCTCTCAGCAACCGTATTGAAAACAAAGAGGATCTTTTTAATAGACAAGCATACTGTTTCGATTAATTCTAAGGCGAGAAAAGAAACGGAATTTTCAAGCCCTGCATAAATCTTGTTAAAATTTATTTTTGCTTCTTCAATGTCTGCATAACGGCTCATGATCCGCAATAGTTTTAAATATTTTTGATTTCTAACCAAGTTCTAATGATAAGTTCGAAATTAATATTAACTTTCTCTAAATATAAGTATATTAAATTGTTGATTAAATATTAAATATTCATAATAATATTAAAAATAAGCTGAAGCAACCTAAGCTGTTAATAAGGTATTAAAAATTTTAATGATGTGGTATATGAGTCAATTCTCCAAGAAGTGATTAAAATTAGTTATTCTCGTTAACTTGCTTTTATTTGTTGAACCTTATATTCAAGTGAAAATGTTAAAAACATTCGAGATTTATATAAAAATATTCTCAAAAAATAACTAATTCTAAAGTAAGTAATTTGGGCCTACAAATTAAAAAAAAGAATATAAAAATCGTAGACATCATTACCAACTTATTAAATCGCAAGAAAGTATAGCTCCAAACTGTAATCTTTGAATATAAGCAAACAAAAGAAATTATAATATGAAAAAAAGTAATAGAAATTGCAAGAAATAAAGCAACTTAACAAAGACAGGGTGAAAACTTCAAAGATACCATTCAATAGATGAATAACAAAAACGTGCTTTTTAAGCTTCATGAACTTTAAAAATAACATTCATGGTTTGTATTAGATTGGTGCGTATGAAATGTCAGATTCTCTTTACATGAGGACGTTTGTCTCCCTGTTTTCGTTATACTTTTGTCTTTGGCATAACCTCATTCATAGTCGTATTGTCCATTGCCAGAGACTCATTTCAGCAAAATAGGTTTTCTCGAAGGTCTTCCCTTTTGTTATTTCTTTTGAGTTTATTGCCGATATGAATTCTGCCGACATTCGCGTCATTTTCTTATAGAGTACAAACTTGGTAATAGTGCTGCAAAAGCTGCACGCAACATAAACCAAGCGTTTGGGGAGAATACGGTTAACGATCGGAAAGTGCAGCGTTGGTTCGAAAAATTTCGGACTGGCGATTTTTCACTGCAAAATAAGCCGCGCGGAAGACCCAAAACGTCTGTGAAGAATGATGACCTGAAGGCTCTAGTGGAAGCGGATCCAGCCGTATCCACGAGGGAACTTGCTATCAGGATGAAAGTTGACCATACAACGATATTGAGACACCTTTCTGAGATTGGCAAGGTTAAGAAGATGGACAAGTGGGTGCCGCACGCACTGACAGAGAGAAATAAGTTTTGAATATGAAGTTTTGCAGCATCCACCATATTCACCGGATATCTCGCCGACCGATTTTCATTTTTTCAAGCATTTAGAGCTGTTTTTAAGGGGCAAATACTATGAAAATGAAGACAGTCTAAAAAACTCGATATCAGAGTTTATTAATTCTAAAGACCAAAATTTTTTTAAGACAGGCATCTACGCTTTAAAATCTCGTTGGGAGAAGTGTATTGAAGCGAATGGAGCATACTTTGATTGAATAAACAGCTTTTGAAGAAAGATATGCAGTTTTATACAATCACTTAAGAATCCGACATTTTATACGCACCAACCTAATAAATCCTAGAGTACAAAATTAATTAAGCTTTTAAACTGTAGCTAGAATCAAGTCAGAATGAAACAAAAATATTATTTGTCTCAAATTCAACAAAGATTTTTATATCGCACCTTTGTGAAGCAATATCGTTATATTTTAATAAAACTACTGAAGGAGGAGGAATAAACTTTTTAATATAATTAGTCTTTAAAATGTCATAGAATATTAAAACGCAATGGGAAAACCAACTCAAATTCCTGTATTGCAGTTTAGCATAAATCTTCTTAGTGCATTGATTTTCTTTCATGTTTAAATGACACTTTATATTTTTTAAATCGTCTTCTCCACGTCTCTCATATCGTTTTTGAAGCAAGAATAATAGATTTAAATTTTACCAATAAGAGTTACTGCATATGATTTCTCAAATAATCTCTTTACTAACATATGTAGATAACTCTTTTATGACTACAGCGTTCTGAAGTTGGTAGATGAGATTTTATTATTCCGTCATTTTTTATAATTTACTTCTTTTTGCAGTTGTTGTTTCTAATGGCAATTGCCATTGATAAGCCCGCTGATCGCCCTCAGCTATTTTAAGCCTAAATTAGCGTCCCTTGTTTTTCATCAGCGCTAACAAAGGCCCAGAGATTTAGCTACTTCATGCTTCACATTCGCTTTCACAACCCTTTTTTCAGGGGGCACCTTCGCACTACTCCAAGATTGCTCACGGAATAACAACCATGCCCGAACTGAGACTCCAACCCTGGACGTAAAGAACACGAGGAAGGCACGCTACCCCTAAACCAAGACGCCGGCTCTTTTTGCAGTAAATAGTATGTTTAAAGGTCTGATGCTGACTGTTTCTGAGTTATTTAAAAGGTTGCTTTTTTCTAATATCTGATCTAATTTTTTGTATACGTTCATATACAAGGGAATTAAAAAGGATCCCATTCCTTTTTAATAATCAGTACAACATTTAAAAACAAGTCACTTTTACATAGCAACATACAGTCTGAAAAGTTCATATTCGTGCATTAGAAGAAGCCGTTATTTGGTTTGAAGCAATGTGAGTAACACGATTTATTATTACTCCATTTAAAGGTGATAAAAGCTGAGGTAATAAGCATATATTTAATCAATGATGCTGTCAAATGTGTATTGGTGTTATGAAAAATGTCCAAACATAAACATACCCTACTATGAACTTTCTACAAATTTATATCTAAGGTTGAACATGCTTTGATTATAAAATTGCACTTAATGGGGAAATCTTTAAGTTAAAAAAACATCTTTAGGTTAAAAATTTCTAAGTTATTTGAAATAATTTTTTCAAATCTCTTCCATGTAAAATACTCATCCTGCTTTAAATTTTGAAATTTCTGAATTCCGACAATGATCTTCTTAAATTCAAATATATTTTTACAAAATATTTCTTGTCTTATAACTCATTATTCATTAACACGGAGTAAAATTGCAAGCTGCAAAAAACTGAATCTTAGCAGATTCAAGCATATTTTTTATGTTGCTGCAAGCGAATGAAAAAAATGAGGGATTTAATTTGCAATTTTGTATTTAGTTTTGAAACTAATTCCAAGTTCTTTTTTCTTCAGACCCTGGAAAAGAAATCTTGGTTCATTCAAACGAAAAATGTCGCAATTCCGCATGGTCCTGGTGAGATGGGCGCCCCTTTTTTCCTGCCTCGAGAGCTTGAGAAAACAAAAAACGAGTTGTACAAAGCAAATGGATTCAATGCATTGGTCAGCGATTTTATTTCCTTGAATAGAACTTTACCAGACATACGACACTCCAGGTGAGAGACCCTCTTTAGTTTGTTTGCTTTGGTAGTCTGTCTTTGTTGTATCTTAGTAGCTTTAAATGTTAGGTATTTAATTCTTTGTTATAACGAATTGCTGAAATTGCCCACAAGTCCCTAATGTGAAGCTTTGCTACAATTTTTTAAGACTTTGTCACTATTAATTAAGTGAATATTTAATTATAATTTTTTCTCAGATAAAATTAATTAAGTGAATTAATTCTTCATGAAAAATTTGTCTAATGTAAAATTAATTAAATGAACTGTTTATAAAAAATGTGTCTAATGTAACATAAATTAAATGGATTCTTTAACAATGAAAAATTTATTCAATGTAAAATTAATTAAGTACTTTAATTATGGAAAATTTGTTTATAGAAAAATTAATTCAGTGAATTCTTTAATCAGGAAAAAACATATTGTTTCATGACAGAAATGTTTTATTAAATTTATGCATGAATATCTAACATCTTAAATTTGCAAGCAGGATTTAACTTTAATTTAATTTAGTTATGGCAAATTATTCTTGTGAATATTTTTTTCCCGAGAATCTGTTAACTGTAAACAAAATGACTCAAAATTTCTTAGTTTTGATTTTGAAAAACATATTTCAAGCTATGAAATTTTCAATTTATAATTCATCATTTAAGCTGTAAAGTACAGTTTTAATTCAAAAACAATGAATACAACAAAACAATGAAGAAGGTTTTATTGTACAAATAGCAAAAAAATGCCAACTATTATTAAGTTAATTCTTAACTTAGAGAAAAACATTAGAATAGACAAAGCTTTAAATGTTTTTTTTTCTCTAATATACATTTTATACAATTTTTGAATTAATTATGAGTATAAAATTTCAAAAAAGCAAATAATCAATATAAAACAATTACATAAAAAATTATTTGCAATCGATTTTCATACCACGATGAATCATCTAACACATCATTAATTTCTGTTTTAAATTCTTCAGTATTTTATATATTTTTAATCGAAAACATTGAAAATTTAATATAGAAACAATAATGATAAAATATATTTTGTCTTTTATAAATTATTTTTTCTATGTAAACATTTGCCTTCAATTTTATCGTTTTGGCACGTTAATTTTGAAATCAATTAATAAACAAAATTATTTAAACGCTAGAAAATGTCACGATTCCATTAACTGTGGATTCTTTCATTGTGAATGAAATTTTAAAGCTGCAAGCGCTAGCTAAAAGCTGCAAACTGCTTATCAAAATGCATCATTCAATGCTAAAATGCTTAATAATTCCCGATAAAGTTCACTGTATAAATATGACTCCGTCCAGTTTTAATAGATTGTGCTTACCTGAAAATAAACGGGAAACCTGTTTTTAAAAGGTTTGACACCACCCTTTAAAAATCGATGGGAGACCACTGTTTCACTGTTTTACAAATGAGTGGCTTAAAAATCATGCCGAGTTTTGTGCCAATCAAACAACATTTGCTGGAGAGTATATTATTGCATCACAAAAAAATAAAAAAACACGCATTAGTTAATAGACATTTATGGCGATTATACCCATTATCAAATACCATTTACAAAAAGTCTTTTCGTTGAAATGACAGTGATAAGTTCAAAGCACAAAACAAACAGAATGGTAAACTACCAAAAATATTAAACCATCAATGGACAATGATGCAAACAATAGTCTATCAAAATAAATAAGGATCCAAAACATAGTAAAAGACTAGCTTGTTTTACAGCAGAAAAGTTTAGCATAACGATTAAAAGAACCTTCAAAATTTTCAGAATGCAATGTGACCTTTATGGAAAGAGTTTCAATACTGATGCAGAAATCAAAAATTTACTTCATACCTGGATTTTAGTTAAATAATCAGATCTTTTTCTGTCGCCGAATTAGTTTGTTATTGAAAGATGAAAAAATGTTGTAGTTTACAAGTGGATATATTTTGAATAAATCGATCTTTACTTTTTAAAACAAAAAAAAATTGTCAAACAAATATTATTTATTATAATATAATTTATTATATTAATATATATATATATATCATAATATATTATATACTATTTCTGTTATATGTTTTAGATTCCTAGAGGAAAACACGCCATTTTAATATTTTTAATTTTAAATTATTAGTTAGTTAAATGATGTAGTTATATTTTTATTCCTTATAATTGTCACCAACGATAGTGAGTTTTTAAAACTGATTTTTAGATTCCTTGGTAAAAATGAATTGTGAAGTACAGTTTAAAATGTAGGAAAAATGTATTATGTAAAAAAAATATTAAATGTATTAAAAATTTTATAAATTATGTTTTTTTAATGCAATAGTCAAATTATATTTGTGATACATACATTTCTTAAAAGCTTGGTGGATAAGTCATACCCACCTAGCTTTTAAAAGAAATAGAAATTTTTGTGCGATTTCAATTTTTTGCGAAATAATAAGTTATTTCGCAATTCGAATTACTAATTCAATTTAATTTCAATTATTTTATTTAATATTCTTAATTTTTCAACAGGGTTCCTTTTAAAACCGTTAAAATTTTGTTTCCGAGCTAATTTTGTCTGAAGTTTCACTGATTTTTGTATTTGCATTTATGTGCGTTTTAATGTTATTTTTACGTCTTTAGATGCTTTTTTCTCAAGTTCTAATCTTTAATAGAATTTTTTTGCGAAAAGCCTCATAGATAAAAATCTCATATTTTTTATTCAAATTTGGTATAGTAATTTTTCAATTTATTCTGCAGTTCTTGAACTGGAGAATAAGTAATTTATTAATATAGGAATATTTTATAGTTGTTTCTGTGCTTTACAATGTAGATAATCAGGAAAATTTCATTTTATTTATGAATCGAATCTCAAAATTTAAAGAAAATATAAAAATATAGCTTATTTTTTTATCAAGAACCAAAAAATATATTTTTAAAACTGTCTGCAAGATTTATAAGTAAATGATTTCATAAATCTCCAAACTAGAATTAAACTGCTTTATACCTCTTTTTGATATCAGTATAATAAAACATCTTTTTCCAGTTTTTAAATATTTCAAGATGACATTTCAGAGATGTATTTTAGTTTCATAGGTGTTATTCCATTTTTTTATGCAAATTCATCTCGCACTTAATCTCATACTTTATTCGTTTCTAGTTGCATTATAATGCTAAGCAAATTATTAGCATTAGCAAATTATTTATGACTGAATCGTAGTTTCATTGGTTAAAAGGTTATATATTTGCGATTGATAAATTGTTAGAAAGATATAACAATCAGAGTTTAAAAAAACTTGCGAATAAAAATCTTTCTCTTTTCTTTACTCCTAAATGCATCATCAAATAACACGACGGAACTTAATGTAAACAGTAAACAATTCTCTTTTATCTCATGAGAGATCTTTTTTTTTTCTTCTTTTGGCTAAAAGGACTGCAAACACTAAGCAAAACTATGCTTGGCTTTTAGTTAATGCGGAAAAGAGAGCGTGTCTGTTCATTTTTTCTTGTTTAAACAACAAAAGATCTTTAATATGTTTTTAATCCTCTTAACTTGTTTTCTTTTATAGTATCAAAATACTCAAAGCGCTGCTATAAGCAGGTTTTTGTTTTTAATTGCGAATTTTTTTATTCAGTATGAATTTTTTTTCTTCTCTAATCTGTTAAATTACGGTGATCTGTATGATTAGTATTTTTGTTGGTTGAAAGTTAGCGGAAAAGTTAGCAAATGCACCCTTCAATGAGAAAATACTGCAATCATTTACGTTTGTTGCCTCAGAGTTCTAAAGATAAAAATCATTTTATTCAATTTGAGAATCATATAATGCATCTTCTTCTTTATTTTCAATGTTAAAATTTATTTATTAACATTTTGCCGAATGTAATATTCTAAACTTTGAATATAGTAGTGACGATTTAAATTTATATGTACTTTAAGCTCTCTCTCTCTCTCTTTCTATGGTCTTTTACTTCAGTTCCCCCCCCCGATAACATTTTTGATTTGTTTATTCAAAAGAAACATTGAAAATTTCTAAGAATCAGTATCTAATTAAATAAAGAACATTTTTTTGTAAATTTTTGATTACCCCCCCCTTTTTTGCAAATATTCTACAAAAATGTGTCATCCTAACATTATTAACAGTTTTTAATAGCTACGGAAGTATTTTTAATGGTGGGAAAATGTACGCAAAGCGTTTATTCTAATTGCGTTCCAGTAACTAATTTCCAGACCGTTAGAGATAAACATATATTTCCAATTGCTAAAAAAGGAGTGAAAACCTATATTTTATGATTATTCATTCAGTATTTAGCCTTTCCCTATCCATGCTTAATAAATTTTAATTAAAAAATATCAAATATATGTAGTAAAATTTCGTTCTGATAAGTGCCATCGTATCAGAAATCAAAATGTCGAAGAATATAATTAATCGACAAGTTAGAAGATCTTAATTTTTCAACTTTTAGAGATACATTCAAATAATTAAAGGTGTCATAGAAGAATAAGAATCTAAATTTCAGCATTTTGAGGAACATTAAGATTCAGAATCAGTTTTAAAAAATCAGTTATACAGCACCTCACTCAAGAGCTAATTATCGTATATTAAAACCTTTCTATCGCACGACAAAAATGGTCTCTAAAAGAGAAAATAGGTTTTATTAATACAAGGAATCGTCTTCATATTAAAATGTATAATTCCTTTTTTAAATAGCAGCACCTATTTTCTTATGAAAATTATAATTCAAGCTGCTCGAATATATATAAAACTTCAAAGAACCGGATATTGAATAATTGGTAAATGAAATGCTGTATAATTGACAGCTCCATATATCAAATGACGATTTAATGAATTTATAAAATTTGACACACAACTATAATTTGGGCGATGGAACTATATGCCAGATTTCTTTTATGGACTTTTGAATGATCGTAACATGCAGTTGGAAATTTTACTTGCATTTTGATAAAAATACACAGTTTTGTAGTCAAAATTCCAAGCCAAGTTTTATTCGTTAAATTACTTCGATTTCAAGTTACCATACTCACAAAAAAAAAGACAAAACTGATGTGCAATCAAAAGGCATAGTTCCAAAAAGGATTTTTCAAACTTAAGAGATTTTTTCATCAAAATCTTGAGATCAAAATTTTGACGTTTATAATGTATTTTCTGAATATACAAGAGAATAAGAAGCGTTCTTGAAAGAATTTGGAAGTTCTCGACTCCAAAGAAATCTGATTAATTTTATCTCTTGCTTTAAATAAGAACTATTGCAGTTTCCAACATACGAAGTTTCTAAGGCGCTTAATTACTGCTTGAGCAAGGAAATTAAATAAGCAGATTCTAAATCTGTTATTGGTGCTTTGATATTTTTATTAAATGAAGAATTTACACTTTTAGATCCTATTAAATGATGAAATTCGCACTAAACGAATTTTGGGCGATAATTTAAAATTTAAGCATCCTCTAGCGAATTGCGTGACTTCATCATATGATTCTTCACATAATTCTTGAAAACAGCTTTATCGAGAGAGCACGTTTCAACCTTAGATGCTTCTCGATGGTTTCGTTAAATCCGGTTATTTGCGATTCTGAAAGAGTGCACTTTCCTGTTTGTGCGTCTCACGGAAAGATCTGGTGAAGCAATCCTCCTTCTACAAATGTATTCACGGCACATTTTCTAGAACAAAAGGGAAGTTTTCTATCTTTTTAGGTTACTTCAGGATTGTCCTTCCTCGGTATTTTTTTCCTGTGAAATGGACGACTCTTTCTAAACACGAAAACTTCTTTCTACCCGTATAAATTCCAAATTAGGTAGCGCATAAAAGGCATTCCGCACGATCTTTTAAAGTGGACACCGTCTTTCAGCAATAGTAGGGATGGGTATAAAACCCAGCGATTTCGGCTCCTGAATTTATATAGAATTTTCTCTTGAGAGAAACAATTGTTTCTGAGTTTCAAAAATTACTTTTTGTCGATTTCTGTAAAACATTGGCATAGTTTTTCAGGGAAAAAAATCCCTTTTTTGTGTTTTTCTATGGACAAGACTTAATTTGATATAGATATAATATATCATTCCGTTTTGAGATCATTGTAGAGTTGTTTTAGGGTGATCAGTTGATGACGAAAGCACATGCATCGGCACCCTTTCTCTAAATTCTCTCGTCACACTAGCGAGAGGACATTAGAGCCTCAACATCAAATTTACAATATACCTAGTTGACAGATTTATGATGGAATCGAGTTTCAAATTTGGACCCTTACACGCAGAGAGAGAGAGAGAGAATTTACCGTCACGTCCTCAACTCACAAGAGCATCGCCTATAAATTACCTTTTTATACACTATGGTTTTTATCTTTTCAAAACTTCTTATCAGGGGAATGTGGAGATATGTAGATGAAAAATTTCTGAAGTGGTATTTAGTTCTCGTTTCCCGAGAGAAGGCATTAAAGTTATGTGGTCTAGTTATCTCCACTTCTCTGGCGTTTTACATGTACGTTTTACATGCGAGTTGTATTTTAACCGTAGAGGATCATTAGAACTCAATTTTCTTCATGCTGGGGTGACGACATTCATTTAAGAATCCCGGACTCTTCTTTCATTAGGGTTATCTTTTTCAATACAACTGGGTTTTTTTTTTGTTTGTTTGTTTCTATTCGGATTTCATAGTATTATTCATGCAGCAACAAAAAACGCTTTGTTCTGAGTATATAAATTTGTTTATGAAAATAATCATTTTCAAGCAAATACTATTTGTTCTTTCCCAAGTAATCTGCACTTTTTGTGTAAACAACTGAATATCCTTCCCAAAAATTTCACTTTTGATTGTTATCGCACCAAAAGTTTATCTCTAACGAAAAAAAATCGGGGTAACACTTTTAACATCTGAAAGGAAAATATCAATTTCAAGGAAATAATGACAATGCTCCTTGTCTGTCGGATGTGAACTTCTCGGGGGCGAGTTGCAATGTTTTTATTTTTCCTTCAGTCTCAAAACATTTTATGGCGCAGCACTTTTTGTATCTCTATTTTTGGTGCCCATATTTAAAAAGAATATGCTTAAGGCCTCTGAGAATCCTTATTATTTTTAAAGTAGTTTCGTCAAGTAAAACACCGCATTTCTCGTTTTATTGCTACATCAGAAATTAGATACTTTATTTTTTGGTGACATTTTAAGTGTCCTAGATTACTAGTTATTATGTTTTTGCTTGTTTGTGTTTTTTTCCCTGTTTTATGTTTCTAAAAATTTTATTTTTCGCAGAATGTAGGTTGTTTTTAAGAACAAATTGTTAAAATGTTTCATGTCAGCCTTTTGTGCTTTATTAAATTCAATTTCTACAATAAACTAAATTGTAAAAAATTTAAAATTATTTAAAATTCAAATATTTTTCAAAATAATTTCTATAGAGTTAAAATGTAAAAATTGTGATTTTCTAGTGTATTGCCAAATATATATTAGAAAATGAATATCTATATGATATCGAATTCGAACATGTAAATGAATTTGATGATAATTTTCACTGTTAGAATATTTTTCCATTTCTCTGCCTAGGAGAGCAAATATGTAGCTTTGTTACTGATTTTATAAATTTGTATACAGCATTAATTTGTTTAAACATCTACCAATCTTACTTACTTATGCATTATATGCTAATTATCAATAATGGACTTTATAAAATTCATATTTTTTTAACCTTTTAATTGTGATTCTTCGTTTCTTGGATGTAGGCTTGCATATAACTAGCTTTATATATTTCTATGGTTTCCGTGCGCTGTGTTGTATTATTCTTTCAAAACAAATTACATTTTATTATTTTAAAACATACTTATGCTTCGAATTTAAACTTCTCTTTAATTGCTAAGTGTTATCTAAGAAGAGCAATCAATGTGCTAAGTGCGTTCTTTTGCTGATAATTTCAAAATTATTAATGTAAAGCTTATGGGTATAAGAGTTTGGATAAAAGAAAAATAGTTACAACATGATAGTTTGAGATACTATATATACATAAAACAAAGCTTGTATTTTTGATAAATGCGATTCTTAATTGTGATTAAAACCATTTTTTAAAAAATAATGTTTGTTTCAAAATAGCTCTGAAATCCATTAATGCTCTCATGTATATGCATCAAATTTAATATTTATTTAATATTTTGTACTAGCTATTACCCCCTACTCTGTTCAAGTAGAAATTTTGATGTATATGTACGAAAAACTATAAAATAATGACAAGTAAAAAAAATAACTCTAAGCTAAAATCGATACATTTAAAAGTATAAGCATGTACGAAAAATATATAATATAAAATTTAGTAACAAAAACACACAAATAAGGTAAAAACAATTTATTTACATCGTATTCTCAAATAAAACAAAACAGGAAATCAAGTCCGTATTTTTTTAAAATCAAGTCAAATACATTTTATTTATTGATCAAGATTGAAAAAGTTAAAACAGTATTATACGCATAATTTTTAAACTTTTAATTTAAACGAAAACTCAGTTGTCAACAATCATTCATGAACTTTCAACGCCAGTTGGCGTAACACTCATGTCTGACTTTCCTACACCAGTTGAGTTACCGTAATGCAGATTAGAAAATTTTTATTTCCTTTATTCTGTTTTCTTTTAATTTAAAAGTACTTCAGAATGAATCCGAAAGATCGATTAATTAACAGCATTTGATTTTAAATACATCAAACACTAAAAAAATAAACAAAATCGTTTGAAATAATCGGTCTAAATTCCGCTAACCCTAACCTCATTTCTGGTGAGAAAAAATACCAGGAGCCTTACTCATCTTTGGCGGGATTTGGCCTCAGCTTTTTGGCGTGAAAGTTAGTTTTTAATAAAAAAAATTAACCACTCAATTAACCGGAATAAAAAGTAGTCTATGTTCTATTCCTGACTATAATCTATCTTTGTGCGAAATTTCATTCAATTCGGTTCGGCCGTTCTGGCGTGATTGAGTAACAAACATTCATCCATCTATCCATCCATCCAAACATCCAAACTTTCACATTTACAATATTATTATAAATTGAAGTAAGAGACAGAAACGTAGTTTCTATGTCTATTAGAGTTTATAGTTCTCTGGATCTGTTAAATTCTGTTCTATCAGCATAAGACATAGATTTCAAAACGTTAATATGAATATATCATATTTTGGACATAATTTATATGTATGTATATTATTATGTAACCATAACGAACTACATTGACTTATTGAAAAATATTCTTAAAATGATAAGAAAGTACATTTCGAGATAACAGATTTGTTGTCCTTCACCGAGTTACCAAATTTTTGCGTTTAAAAAACTCTTTGAGAGTTTTGACAATGTTAATTTAAGCTGGCTTTTGCAAAAGTAAATAATATTTGATCTAATCGGTGCAAAATAAAAATTTCTGTTACATCATGATTTGTGCTGAATAACATCTTCATACGAGTTCTGAATTCTCAGTAAAACTAACCTGCATTTCTTAAAAAACGCTTTATAACAATTTTTTCTAGATTTTTAACTACGGTTACACCATTAATAAATTCTTAATCTTCATTTAAAGAATTTATTTAACTTTATTGAGGCGATATTAAATTTGGAGACATAAAACGTTAAAAAAAGATTTCAAATATTTTACGCTGCCTTCCATAAACTTGGCATAAAAAAACTTGATTTATCCTGACAGGTTCACTCGATGAATCAAACTTTACCTTTTTGATGTTATGGCAATGGGGTGGGTTTAAAGGATTTAATAATGCTATCCATTTAAGACCCTTAAAAAAGGTTAAAGAGTTAGGTAAAATAAAGCTTGTGGGCCTTTTTCAAAATATTAAAATAGAGTTGGAATAGTTTTAATATTAGAATAGAGTTGTAGTTAGAGATATTGTTGCGAATTAAAATCTGCATTCAAGAAAGTTGCTTTCTCATGGAAATATAATATAATTTATTCACTCTGAAATTTGATTTTTCTGACTTTAAAGATATAAGGTCAAAATGTATGGATTGTCTAAAGATTAAGGCTATATGAGAAAAGATGTCAAAAGTTTTGCTTGCCTTATTAGAAAGAATCACTGATATATTTATTATGAAGGGATTAAGAATTTAAAAGGACTGATATTGAAAAGGATTCAGACAAAGTTCTTTCAAAGATAATTTGGAAAAAACAAACATCAATCGTTGCTTAACCTTCTGGGAATGTGGTAATAGTCTTCACTTGAAGAGTGTGTGGTTGAGACATGTTTAAAAGAAAGATATAGCGTGTTTACTGGGTTGTTGCGCATTAAATCCATTGCGATTAGATGTCCTTCCACAGATATGGTAAGAGAATTTGAGATGGCAATTCAAGAACAGTTATCATTATAGAACCATTCTTCAAACTTATGAATTCAGTTTCGAAAAAAGATCTCGAGTTAAATATAAAAGAAATAATCCTGACATAATCTAGCGAACGAATAAATCCATTTCATCAGCATTAAATCCTTTAGAGTTTTCCATCCTGATTCTCATTATCCAACATTTAAAAGAATATTTAAGTATGGCAGATGAAGCAATTCCTGCTTTGTAAATATTTTGGCGACTTAATTTACATACAATTGTATGAGGCTTATGAAATTTCTTTTTTTAACTATTTAATTATATATTTTCTTTAACCTAACAGTTGAAAAGGATTCAGAATTGTGTTCTTCTAAATTAAATTCTTGGTTTCCATTTTTATTTCAATCAATCCAATTGTATTTATCAAGATTATTTTAATGCCATTTAAATGTACAAAGGAAATCTTGTGAAAAGTGACCTACTTTTTATGTTATGAAAACTCATTTCAGAGAAATTAATATTTATTTTTTACATGATTACAGCTGCAGAGTTAAGGAGTATCTGTCCAAGTTGCCGAAGGTCAGCTTTGTGATTCCATTTCATAATGAACATTGGTCAACATTACTGCGGACTGTAACTAGTGTTGTCAATCGGTCTCCATCAGAGCTCATTTACGAGATCATATTAGTTGATGATTATAGCGCTAAACGTAAGTTCTTTTTGAATAGAATAATCTGCATTCCTTTTTAAAAATAAATGTACTAAAATTTTATTAAACAATAATGTTTTTTTTACTAAGAATATTTTGCTTGGACTAAATTGCTGTGATTGTTTCAGTAAATTTCATGTGAAGCATTTGATAAATATAGAAATTGAAACAACCCCCCCCCCCCAAAAAAAAACCCGTTTAAATCCACTAAATTTTTTTCCTAAATATATATATATTAATTAATTTATGTACCAACAAAAAATGCTATTTCACGCACAGTTACAATTATCAATATATTAAAAAATATTCTTTTTTAATCTAAATATTTTTGCCTTATTTTCTGTATAAAAAGTAAAACGTGATATTATTGATAATACGATTTGATGGAATAGATCAATCTAATAAGATACTTATTTAGACATTGATTCAATCAGAGTGAGAAAAACCAAAATCAGAATAACCTCATAAAAATACTAATTGATCTTGTTGTTTCCGAATTACAGCAAGATCAATGATGGCTACAGAAATTACTGTGCAAATATTTATCAGTTTATCATCAGTTTTCTAAAACTGTTTTCAAATTAAACTCTTAAAAGCTTTAATACCGGGTGGCCAGAAATAAAACACCCCTACTCTGACCTCCCTGGATATCGAACTACTCAGTGTAAAGGCTTGAAAATTTGTGGACATACTATTCAAAAAATGGGGAAACGGATTTCACGAAAAAAAATTTTAGTTCCAGAAATCACCGATAGGTGGCGCTGTACCACTGGACGTATGCTGAAAAGACACAAAAACACGTTTTAAACACATTTTATTTGAAAGTACCAAGCATACATGAAACAAGGACGTTATCGATGCAGGGAATGCTGCTCAATATGGTTCCCTTCCTGAAGATGTAAAATGTGAAGTCTGTGGACAGCTTGTTCAACTGCGGATCGTAACTGGTCATCTGAGATGCTTCTCACATGCAGACTGATACTCTCTTTCAAATCTGCCAAGGTTATCAGACGTTCTCGATAAACAAGGTTTTTTAAGTGTCCCCAAAGCCAAAAATCACACGGATTAAGATCCGGTGAACGAGATGGCCAAGTTGTCGGAAACGCGCGACTGATTATTCTGTCAGTGGTGAAATGTTGGCGAAGAAACTGTTGCACAGGGAGTCCAATGTGTGGAGGTGCTCCATCTTGCATAAAAGTAATGGTGTCAAGGCATTGGCGCTGCTGCAAATGGGGTACAACAAATGTTTCGAGCATCCTTTTGTACCTGTTGGCCGTCACGGTACATGTCTCAAGGCCATTGGAAGTAACCTCTTCGAAAAAGAACGGTCCAAGGATGAATGTGGCTGTGAATCCACACCAGACTGTAACTTTCGGTGAGTGGAGTGGAATCTCTTGGAAGGTACGGGGGTTTGTCGTGTCCCATATGCGACAGTTATGGGTGTTCACTGTTCCACTGAGGTGGAAATGGGCCTCATCGCTCCACAGAATCTGCCACGGCCACGATGCATCCACTTCAACTCTAGCAAGAAATGTCAATGCAAAGGTCAGTCGCATCTCCCTGTCTGTGGCCAGCAATTGTTGATTAGGGCGGATTTTGTACGGGAAACAATGCACCATTTTTCTGAGTACGTTCCACACTGTGCTATAGGGAACACCCAAGTGTCGTGACACTGCACGTGCACTACTGCAGCCTAAAACATTATCCATTGACTGTTCAACAATACCGGTGGCAACATCTTCAACGACATCTGAACGAACCGGTTTGCGTCCTCGACCAGGCTGAACTCCAAGATGTCCAGTTTCCTCGAATCGAGCGATCATTCTCCTGAGAGCTTGTGGAAGCAATGGTCCCTTACGCAAATCCTTAAGTCGGCGAAACTCTCGAAGTGCTGCTGGAGCATTTCCTTTATTCTCGTAAAACAACTTCACAAGCAAAGCGCGTTCTGGCAGCGTGACAGCCATCACTAATAAGAATGACATTCCCCACCTTTTAACTTCTTTTATACCCAGAACATGGCTTCTAACCATGCTTTATGCAAATTTTTCTGGTTACAGTATGAAATTGCAGTTACAACGGGAGTTCTAGCTTCTTTACTATTTTTATTTTCCATAAGGGGCAGAAAAATTAAAAAGGAAGCATGGAAGCATTCCATTCCGCATAAACATTTTAATTTTTATTATTATTTGTGTCTTTTGATCATAGTTCCAGTTGTGCAGCGCCACCTATCGGTGATTTCAGGAACTAATTTTTTTTTTTCGTGAAATCCGTTTCCCCATATTTTGAATAGTATGTGTACAAAATTTTGAGCCTTTACACTGAGTAGTTCGATATCCATGGAGGTCAGAGTAGGGGTGTTTTATTTCTGGCCACCTTGTAAATTTTAGCTAAGGTCATGAATTTTCCTATTGTATAATACTTAGTATATTCAAAATACTAATTTCTGAAAATATGTTTACATTATGTTTTTCACTATCATCCTTAGACTCTCCGTTTTCAAAACTAAAATGAATTATCAAAAAAGAAACTAGAACATCCGGTAGCCTGTGAGTTGGACTTGGAACAAGATTTTTCATTTCTGAAAGACAAACAACTAAATCCAGAACACAAAATTTCCTGCATCAAATTATTTTACCAAAAACACATAAGTTTAGTTTGATTACACTAACGTCCCATCTCCAAGCAACACAGTAGCTATTTTGGGACGGACCTCGTAATTTTGAACCTCAGTCAGATGATGAGGATGACACCTGAGTTGGCACCTCTCTCTTTAGAGTGCACCAGACCTATTTACACGACGGTTCTTCGGTGGAATCAGGTTTTGAACCTGCAACCCTCCGGTTCCGAAACCGAGATCTTACCACCAGGCCACCACGGCCACCAGAAATGCCTAAGAAAACCCCAGATTAACTTCCCATTTTCGAAGCAGCACGATAACTATTTTGAAAGATACGTTGCACTATCGGTGCGACGTCAAAATGACCCTAATGAAAGTGACAACCGATTGTCTCAAAGTAATGTGCATGTGCAATTACCGGATAGCAGTAGAAAAGATCAGTCGTTATACGTATAGTCTTTCTACGAAAATTCCTTTCGAAAGTACTATATTGAATCCAGTTAATCGCATTGATAGCAACTTGCAATAAATTTGAAGATTAATCTCTGAATCTTATTAAAATTGTTATCCAATATTCATATTGGATTGTGTTAAAATATATTCTTTCCTCCCTTACTTTCAGGCATTATAATAAGAAATTGTAAAAAAATGGGGTAATCGAAATAACTTTATTGTTTCTCACAGATAAAAAGCATTTTGAAAATGGATTTAATACAGCGCCCCTTCTGTTTTCCACTAACTTTTACTCAAAATTCGGTATTTTGATTACTAACTTCCTTTCTTCAAAAATCAATTCGTAAAGATACTTGCATCAGGAACTTGCATGAAGGAAAAAATTCGTAAAAGATACTTGCATCATTTGTTTATGATTGTGTGCAATTTGACGGTTTGGATTTCTAGATTTGACCAAAATGAACGATGCAAATTTTAATGCATAAAGAGGCTTTTCAAACAATTTGAAAGGTCTTGATACCCCAAAGCAAAAAAAGCATCTTTTTATCTAAGAATAATTTATTGAAACTTCCCAAAGAAAATTACGTATTAAAAACAAAAAAGTTTTGCCTCTAAATTATTTACATTTTTCGCATTCCAGCGTATTTTAATGCATTTGCAGTATTAACATTACTTGGAAAAGTGCATTATGCTTAATTTGAAAACAAAGTTAGATATATGCGATTAATAAAAAGGAAAAAAAGAAAATATTCGAAAATATTTTTTAAAAACTCAAATCTTTTTAGTTATTTAATTAATTTTTATTTGCTAGGCATTTGAAACCTAAAATATTTATTCCTTTAGCATTTATTGTTAATATTTATAAGAATATTTATGAAGTTCTTGTTTATAGAAATTTTCATAACAATTGTAAAGTAATTACTTGTATAACAAATACTATTACAAGCAGACAATATTAATATAAGAGACATTTTATTATAAAATATGCATGATATTTGTTTCATCTCATTGACTGCTAAAATTACTATGGTTTGGAAGATAGATATAAAATGAATTAAAATTTTCAAAATTGATGTTATATTGTACTTTTTAAGGTATGTATCTAATTTCAAATCAAAATCATTCGTTAAAAATAATTTAAAACTATTAAAAAGCAAAAAGGGCATTGATATGGTCAGACGATGTTTCTCAATCAGTCGAAAACTTTTACCAAGTGTTAATCAAAGACCCTCTCCGGGTATACGAAACTTTATTCGACATAAAAACATTTCGATAGAGGATATCAACTTCATTTTCCTCTTTGAAGCATAATTGATTAACCCTTCAGAAAGCTCTTATACAAATGAATGTAGTTCTTTCATAAAAATATATGTATATTTTTATGCATTTGTGGATTTCGAAGACGAAATGGTATCCAGAAAGTGTAGTTGGTAATTCTGCTGGGGAAACGTATTTTTTCAATGGCAATATTGCTTCTAAATCGGGTTTACATATCGACATATTTCATAAGGAGCTAGATATCTTTATAAATTGCTGTTATCTCTTTAATAGCTTTGTTGATATGTCATACAGACGATGTTTTTAAGCACCGTAATATGAAGTAAATATTCTAGATATCCAATTTCAAAGCTTGCGTTTATATTTCTTCATTTCTTCATTCAAGATTACATTTGATTCCAAAATATTGAAGGTCAAAGATGTGAATGCTTCTTCCTTTTAATTTATTCTCTCCGAAAATCATATTTCCTTTCGGATATTGAATATTAATTTTAATGTATTATTTTATTTAGACATATTCTGCCAAATTCTGAATCTATTTGCGAGTAGAAAAAAAGATTTGACTAAATCCAACATGCAGTTACATTTCAAGAGCAAATTTTCATATAACGTGAATTGGAGTCACTTTGATTGGTTACAGTTAATATTAATGCTAGAAACGACATCAATGTGTGGTTGCAACAAGAATCAATTCCTACTAGTGTTTTAATGTAATTGTGGAATATTTTTCCAGTCTTCTTTTCATATAGGATATGTTTCTTTCAGAAGCGAAATAGGGAAGAAATTCTTTAATTTAAATGGATTTAAAAGATAAATCCCAGTGAATTTCTTTATTTTCTGTAGAAAAAAAGAAATTTTTACATTGAAAGGGAAACAAATTGAACATAATCTGTCATTTACAAGAAACTGAGATTTCAAGTGTTTCTTGAAGTCTAAAATAAATTTAACATACAACTGCATCAAAAGAAAATTCATTATAAAAAGTGAATTGGGAATTGAATTGAATCAATGGGAATAATAATAATATGTAAAAAATTATGTAATTATTATATACAAAAGCTGTAAAAGTGAAAGGATTATTCAAGGATATTTAAAAAAGAGGAGAAATATAAATAACCTTACAGATTAGGAATACAAACATTAACATTTTGTAAAAAATATTACTTATTAACTTATCTTGTTGCAAGTTATTGCAAACAATCTCAGTGTTTCTTTTATAATTAATAAATGCAAAATTGTCTAAATTAAATACTCTGAATGTTTTTATGCAAGATATTTAATCAGCCTAATTAGAGATTGGTAGAGTTGATTTTATTCATTTCTTGTTGCATTCAATACTTCTTTCTTCAATCTCTTACGTTTATTATTTTTTTTTCTTCTATAAGAAAGCATTTTGATTAGCTTTGGACTCAGGAGCCAACTTTAAAAATGTCATAAGAAAAACAATTCAAAAATAAACTGCGAAATGCACTTGAGAATTGTTGAATAGGTTTTTGGAATCATGAGCGAAATTCGCCGTAACTGATTTAATGTATATATAAATACATATATGTCGATAGATAGATAAAAAAAATGTAACGAAACTTTTAGAAGCAAGAATTGATGAATATTACAAAATGCATAGCATTGGTGTTTGCCGGAGAGACGTACGGATATGAAATTTTCTAGAGAGAAAACAGTAATAAATGAAAATGATGCTTTGTTTTGAAAAATGATTTATATCAATAATAACCTGCAAGCATGCAAAGAAGGAACAATATAAAGTGTATATAGATGTGTATATCAATTTTGTAGTATCCCAATGGTCTGCAGATGCCAAAACAAAGAAATTGAACTGTCAAACTTCACTCTTCGAGTAGTTATTCAGAGAAGATCAATATCCATGATACAAGTGGATAAATTTAGAAATCTTTTTATGCTTGATAGATTAAAGAATGATTGAATAAACATACTCAACATTCTGAGCTAAATGTTTAATATTAACTTAAGGGAAAAGTATAGTTTCACCATGCTTAGGCATATCAATTTTCCAATTTTCCACCCAGTAAAAGTCATTGACCCAAAGTAGAGACTGAAGAGAAAGAATTTTAAATTGAATTATATGTTTACCTTTTTTTCTAGTCAGCTGTAGAAAATTTATTCTTTTATATTTATCTAAACGTAAACGATATTTTTAATAAAGCTAAATGATTTCGTAGTACCAAAATTTGCCAAAGAAAATATTTACTTTAAATTACTGTACAGGAACTGAGGTACAAAGTTTCCAGCTTTTTCTTCAGTTTAAATTATTATCTACAGCTTTCAAAACTAGTTCTATGAGATTATCTCATTTATTACTCCGTTATTGTTGCAAAGTCGCAGTTATATATATATATATATATATATATTGCAGATATTTTGATATTCTCTATTCAATTTAGAATGAATGCAATACATTTTATTTATATTTATATAGAAATAGCTATTATTTTACACTTGGGGGAAAATTATTAGATATTTAGTTCTTTGATAAATATTAGCGAAACTATAGAAAACTTAGTATTCTCTATGGTCTCGACTTCGGGAATTCATCAAAACACTGTCTTTTATATGATCTAGATACCCATAAAATCAAAAAGACTGTTAAGTATCCTCACCCAGGTGTGGTATGGAAAGTTAGGGAGGAGGGGCCGCTTTCAGATATTAACTGAAAATTAAGTTCTAAAAATGTTAAAATAGTTTATTTTTAATGAGGATATTTAAATGCAAATTATTTTAAAGCTCTAGATATTAAGAAGAGCGTGAAAAACCGTTTACAAAATTCATTCTTTACAAACATAAAATATAACAAGTTAAATAAAAATAAATGACCAAATCTTTGTTGATTGTCTTACAAGGAACTGCTCTTTTACCGATATAGTATTGTACAAAATATATCACAATTTTTAATTATTTAAAATATTATTGTTCAAGGTATCTTGGTATGAATATTTTTTAAGCTACAGAGCTGCTTATTTGTCAAGAGAATTCCCATAATTTCAAATTTCCAAAGTATATTACGATACAAATATAATATTATAATAGTTTGCAAAACATATGCCAAGCAAGGTAATTAAATATTTCTAAATTTAGTAGAAATTCTGAGGATGTGTCAAATTTTTAAATTAAATCCTACAAGCTAAAGTATTCTTGAAAATTGGATTAAGTTATTACTCAAAAGTTTTTGTGCTCAAATTTCTATTTCTTATTCTTATAAATTAAATTTTTGGTATACATTTTGAATGTAAAAAATAAGAATAATTCATCGATTTATTCACCTTCTGTCTAGATTTGATTCGAGTCTCTATAACTTCTAAGAGATACATTTTAAATTTAAAGGGTAATTGGACGTTATCAACATCTTTTAAATTATCTTAAATCTAATTTTAAATTTAACATTTTTCTCTCATAAAAATTCTATGTAAATATCATTTCTAAAAATTTATTCCTTTTTTTTATAAGCAAGAGTGCGATGAATTTTAGTAATTTAACTAAATGTTTCTGGTTTCTTACATTAATTTATAACTAAACTGCAAAAAGGGGGTGACAAATAGTTTTATACAAGTGTTTACTAAGATAGAATAATAGTTAATTTAGAAAAATATAACTTTTTAAAAATTCATTATAACGCAAAATTAAAACTGGGCAATAAAATTAGGTCTCTGATACAGGATTAATGGCAGTGAAAAGGCAATAAAATAGTTAATTGCATCCCTGAATAAGAAAATTGATGACTCTAAAATGTTACACTTATATCCAACGGGAGTTACGGGACCTCTGTTAAATATATGATAGTCGGTGAAACTGTCTAACAGAGTGCCTGAAGAAGACACCATAACTCTACTGCCATATCTTAGCTTTCCTCGAATGATGACGGGTCGAGAGTGTTTCCCTGGTGCCCATTTATGAACAAGCACCAAGAATCAGAGGCTAGATTGAATCTAGACAAGGCAATGAATATAATTGTCTGCGATTTGTTCCTATTCCAAAGTCATTGTTTTCTAAAACATTCCAAACAAACTATTGTGCTTTTGTGGATGTTGTCAGATATAGTGATGAGACTATGAAAAAATGATTTAATTATGGAATAAGATAAAAACTACTAAAATGCTATTAAAATGCAGTTAAATAGCTTAGGTTTGAAAGAAATGTGTAGCAAATCACTTACCTTTTATAATCTTCAGGATACTTAATCAATTTTAATTACAATTTGAAATAATTTAGACTCTCTAAAACGGCTCGTTTGTCTAAACGGAATATGTGTTTTAATATTCACAGACCGAAATAGTGTAGAATTTGACTATAATTTCACTGGAATCCTATGTTAGTCCATGTACAAAAATGAATTTACTTAGTTCTATTTAATTTAAACACATTAAATAGAGCTCATTTAATTTGTTAGTTTGAGATTAATCTTGTAATGTTAAACTAGGGTTAAATGGTCGTCAACTGAGATGGTACTTCCAAAGTTCAAAACAACAAAAAAATGTAAAAGGTCACTACAACAAAAACAAGTATAAGATTTACTGCTCGCTCTTAAGTGTCAAGTATTTTTATAAAAAAATTTAAAAATTTTAAATTATTTGAAAACATATGCAAATTTAAAACCACAAATAAATATGGAAATACAAAACTTTATTGTCAAGTAATTATGAAATTTAGGGTATCAAAATTCATCGTCAATTCTGGCAAGCTAACCAAATTGTATTGGATAGATAAATGAAGTTGTATTTTAAATGAAATTTGCGAGTTTTCAAATTTAAATTGAAAAGATATGTCCTAGTTTACAAAAGAATGTCAAACGCAGAGCAGTGCGATATTATCAATAACATGTTGGTTTCGATCTTGCTAAGAAGCACCCTCACTCAATAAAATAAAATTGGGGAAAATGATTTTCTAAAATTGGAAGAAATCTCATATTTTCACAGAATCGGTCTAAGCTATTCATGTCACGTGCAGATGGGTACTATTAGAAAAGAAGAAAGACTTTTCTGCGAACAGAATTCTAGCCCCAGCTTTATGGATTTCTTGAAATATTCTTCGAAAATATGAGTAAACTCGAATTTGAATTGGTGTAAATGTAGATGATCGGAATACTTTGCTCTTGTTAAAGAAAATGAAGAGAAGTTTTTATAGCAAAAATGTTCGATAGTGAATAAATGGAATTCTGTAATAGTTTTATCCAAAGTAAGCATCGTATCTCATTTCTTTTGAATAATCCTAGAGATTTGAACATAAATACTCTTTTAAAATTGTAATTCTGTGAGAAAAGAAACTTTTATTATTTCATTTAACAGCTTTTTAAAACAGATATAAAAAATGTAATAGTATAAATAACGGTATATTATTAAATTTTTAAATCCTTTAAAAATATTCATCAAAATACTTCTACTCTAACATTCAAGATCCTTAAAATATATAAAACTACAATTGCAAATATTTCTTCAAATGCAAATGGTTAAGTTCTTACTGTATTAACAATAAATTTGTATAGTGGGGAAATAAAATATATCTTTAATATGCAATTAATTGCAAACTTAATAATAATTTTCATAGTTCCCCTCGTCGCAATCGTATGACAAACGTTATTGCTCTTGCACGGCTTAGTCCTATGATGTCATGTTGTGCCACGTCTTTTTTTAACAACAAGATACACATTATTTTCAATATCAGAATGGCTCGATGCATTTGAATTTGCCGACTTTTTTAGGATTAAAAAATAAAAACAGTATTTGGTATGCATTTCGAAAAATTATTCAATTAACTAATAATAATGAATCATATCACATGATGTCATAGTCACAAATGTAATTGCCCATACCTTCTGACAACCAAATAGCGGATTTACGTTGTCTTAATAAGCATTATAGTGTCATTGCACTTTCCTACTGCAAGGTGTAAGAAGAATTCGAAAATTAAATTCATGCTAAGAATTTATGTGTTTCAACTGATAATGAATTGACAATATTTAGGTTTTTTAAGTAAACTCATAGATGAATGCGGTACTGATTAAAACATGAGGTTTCTTGCGAAAAAAATACTCTAGATAAATTAAAATAAATAAGTTACATTCTGTATTACTTAATCCATTCAAATATATTAATAACTAAGAAACATAGAATATTGTTCTTATTTTAATGCAAATCTTAAGCGTTAATCATTTTATTTTAGATTCATTAAAAAGCCTTTATAGCGAGATTTTAATTTCTCCTTCGACGAAAAATCGTATCAACGTCTTTAGATATTTTCAAATCAGAAATGAGAATCATTGAGAAATTTCTGCCTTCTTACTCGTTTGCGACTAATCGGTTTTAAGGCTTCTTCAATTCTCATTATCCAAATCATCCGTAGTTCAAGAAGTATCGTGGTTCTTATCCAGTTCAATTAACAGCTGCATAGATACGTTCTATATGTAGTTTAAACTGTTGATGTTTTCGAACATGATACTATGCGTTTGTGCATATGATATCCAAATAAAGTGAGTCTTACTCCCTCCAACCCCCAAGACCCCATAGTGAATGAAGAATTTTTGTGAAGGTTGCGCAATTTAGGGACTATTTTCGTTCTTTAATTACAGTTTCATGTAGTAGATCAAGAACTATAATGATATTGGTAACAGTAATCTAAAAATAATCAAGAAACATATTGAACAAAGCCCTTTTCCGAAAAGAAAAATGCATTAAAAAAAATTCCTATTTTATATAGATTTTATGCTTTTGAAAGAATTCATTTGTGTAAAAACTAATCATCCTTGTGTAGGTTTATTACGAAAAGTTCATTAATGGCATAGTGTTTGATCAAAGTTATTTCTTCAAATTTATAACCTCAATTTATGATCGGTGAAAAATAAGAGAAGGGACCACTATAATTGAAGTGACCAATCAAATGCATTACAAAAGCTGAAATTCAATTAAAAATTTCTTATTCCATAATTAATCATAAAAAATAAATTGGGATAATATGGTTATACAATTAAGATTCAAATATCATATTAGTTTAGAATAAGCAGATTGCTAGAGAGTCTTTCCCGTGATCTGGGTGTCCCGGGTTCAAGTCAGTAGGGTTGTTTTTCTTCTGTATTCTATCTGTGAAGTGAGTGAATGTACCCTTAACTATTTCATGCGTCACATTCATACGAATGTGACTCATGAAATGGCTAAGTCGTACTCTCGATTCTTGTTGGATCTACTGAAAAAAACAAGAGTTGCTGACTCTGCTTAAATTGTAATGGGCTTGTAAAGTACCATAAAGTCACAACAACATAAGTAAATAACTTTTGATTCCTCTTTTCCTCAGATGATACATAATAATAATAAAATACTGTAAATTATATTTTTTTATTTCATGCGTTTCTGACATCATTCCACATTATTTTTATTTATATTTCATTTCTTAAATGTTGAACTGAGATTCCCAAAGGATCATTGTGACGAATTTTTAAACTACTGCAAATATTAAAATTTTGCCCTGCAGAATAATTTTAAGAAAAAATTGCTTTTAATCTAAATATAATATTTTAACTAACACTTATTTTTACATTTATTATGAAAAATATTTAGAAGACAGGTAATGAATCAATACACGCACTTTGTAAACTTCTATAAAATAACTAATTCTTAATTTGTATAGAACTTTTAAGATCACGTAAAAGGCAGTTTATATGATCACATGAAACAGTGAAAGTATCAATATTAAGCATGAATAAACCATTATATATTTCAAATGAAGTGTCTAAATTTTTTTTGAATTATAAGAAGATGAAAAGGTATACATTTTGTGAAACTTCGCATCCTATGGTTTACTTTATTTTTTATTTTCTTTATCTACTAGTAAATTAATATGAAATTGATACAAAAATGATTCCTGAGATTAATATATGATACCAAATGATAAAAATCAATTATATTAATGTTCCAGTAATGCCTTATTCATGAACTTATCAAATTCGAGAAGGTTACAATTAGCATCCCGTGATACATCAGAGCAGCTATGTATCTCCACTTGCGTGTCAAGGTTTCATGTACACCTCTTGATAAATGACTGAGGGAATAATGGGTGACATTTCATTTTTATTATTCTGTTGCATTACTTAAGGTCGGATAAAAATGCACGAATGAATATGTTATAGTTTTGCACAAGTTTGAGGATGAATTTTTATGCGCACGCGAAAAGTTTCTAAAACTATATATGAGTATAAAATACATTTTCCAAACTTCTCCGGTTTAAAACATTTTTTATAACAAATGTTTGCATACGAAATCATACATCTGCTGTAAAAAAAATAAAGAGTTGACAGAAGAAGAACAAAACTTGGATATTTGAATTTCTCCTTAGTGGCAAAGTGAGAAAATGTATTTGTATACGCATAAGAATTGTTATTAAAACGGATTTAAAAGAAAAGATAAAAATGGATGTGAAATTTTCATGGATGTATCAGTAGCAAGAATCATTTTTATTTATGAAGTCATTAGTTTTAAATGTACGAATTCATAGGCATATGTTATGTCTTTATATTTTAGTTATTAATTTCACTTACTTTTCCATCTGCTCAGTTACAATTTAAGTTAACGATTGAAAGATTCTTCAGATTTGATCAGAAAGTGCATGTACACCATTTTACTATTTATATATTTTTGCAAATTTTTCATATGTAGTTGGAACTTTAAATAACCAGCACTGAAATCTAACTATTTCTCTAAATTTATCTATCCTAGATGACGTTTTCAATCATGATTCCTTAAGTTATTTCGGACAATTTTTATGTCTTCTTTGTCTTCTAACAGCTTGTATTTTGAATTTGGAATTATCTTGCATAATTCTGAGAACGAAGAAATGCACGAGACACAATTTACCAGTAATAATACTTTTTATAGTTTATTTACATCAGCATCCCATTTTGAACCCTAAACTATTTTGGAACAGATCTCGTAATTTTGAATATAAATTCTTCAGCAGAAATTCCACAAAAATCTAATGGAACAATTAAAAATGTTTACATCATCCATAATAGCTTAAATAAATCTAATATCAAATTATGTGAATATTTGTAAAGGCTTGTTCTTAGACTGAATATCATCAAAGGTAAAGACCTTGTTATTTGGTGGTTGGATTTTCAAGCATATCACTGACTTTTAAAAAGGCATTTAGGCCCTTAAAAACATTTAGAACAAAACAATAACCACTTGTTCTTTTGCTTGTGCATGAATAATTAATTAAAAAATGTAGATAGCATCCACAGTAATTTTCATTTGATCTAGGATTAAGAAAAAGAGGACTTCCAATAACTCTACTCTTCTTACAGAATTTAAATAGGTAAAATGATAAAAAAAAAATTAACTTCATTAAAGACGAGATTTATAAAGCATATTTTAAAACTGAAATGCTGCATTTTTATTGATTTTCTTCTCAAATATTTCCAAAATAATTGATATAAGATGAAGCGAACTCAAGCTACATTTTATTATTAAGTACATTAAATAATTGAATCTGGCAGAAAATATTTTTTTCGACTTTGAAATATTTCTGTAACCAAAAAGAGATTTAGGTATTGAATTATTTTGTGCTGCAAGTAATAATGAATTATTTAATCTCTTTGATTGTTAGTTTTCTTTTTAATAATCGTGGGTTTTTTTCATTCTAGTTAAAAAAGACGTTGATAAGCTGTTTATCCTCCTGTCATAAAATTTCAAGAGAGCTATTTCAAAACAAAACTTCTAATTTTGAACAATAGTCAGATACTGTGGACAGTATCTTAGCTGGCATCTCTCTATACAATTTTTGATAACAGATTAAAAGAAGGAATTTTGATTCTGTAGGATATTGAGGGAATCAGACTCACGAATAAGGCTGATATTTAGTAGAATGAATCTTTGGTATCGGACACGCAACTTTGCAGTTTCGATCGTTATCACCATCCTATTGAGACCTCTTCATACCAATATTTTTCTTTTAAAGGAATAAAACATAATATTAAAATTAATAATTAGAAATAAGAAATAATTTCATGCTGTTCTTAAGTGTTAAAAACTATTCATCATATGTAAAAATGTTTTCTCATTGCAGTAAATATGAAGAAGAAAAAAACAGAGCTCTAGTGTCGAATAAGCCCAAATAGAAAACGAAAATTCGACTTTCGTTTATTTCTTCTTTAATATCAAAACTAATAATGTGTTCATCCTATTTTTGAATGAATTGGAAGAAAATAATTTGGGGATGCAAAACTGAGCTAACAGCTTAAAATCTGATTTGTATATTTAATACTATAATACGAGGAATGGTTGCCAAGTCGAAAATCGCCCCAGAATTAATAAACTCCGGTAAACTTGGGGGTCTGGGGTTTTTGGCCACGAGGAATCGATTGGCGCCGGTTTTGAAGCGCTACGGTCGAGCAGTTCGGAGTTACAGATAGGATATTTTCAAACTTTATTAGTTCGCCATAATGGCTACTTAAATTTTCAAGCGGTAACGTGCTGCCATCTATAGCCAATATGGCGAACTAATAAAGTTTTATGTTTATGCTGTTATAGGTTTATAATATATTTCTTATGTATGTATATATGTTTGGTTTTTCTAAATAAATTTGTCAAAAATATTGAACTTCAACACACTTCAATCTTTACCTTTACTTTACCTTTGTATAGAATAGTTCCCTTTCCAAACTCTAACTTAGTTTAGAATAGTTTACAATGGTGCACTTTAACCGGTTATCTTTTCACCAATGGTTTCACAAATTTTCTTATGGCATGTATTGTTTTGATAAATCACAATTGAAAATTTAAATCTTCGAGTTAGCTTCGATACCTGTTTTCTCCGAGCGGAGCTCGGTCACCCGCTGGTCTAAAATAATATGAAAACAATACTTCGATTCAAGAATTTACTGCACAGGTTCAAAAGCTACCCGCAATTTGATCCTCTACAGATTATTACTTTTAGTTAGAAACGTTGAAATAATTAATAAACTTTTCTTAAATAATAATTATTATTATTAAAAATAACACGAACTAATATAAAATATCAATAATTAAAAATACCATAACATAACGTAATAATTTAACACCTAATTATTAAATATATGTGTATATAACAATATATTATGTGCCGTATTCATTTGAATTATGAAATGATTTAGAAACATATAAGTATAAGATCATCCTAAATTAAAGGTAGAAATAGATAACATCCAAATTACTCTGGTAAATATCTGGAAGAAATAAAATGCGCCAAACATTCAGAATTGCTGAAAATCAAATTTATGCCTTATAAAATGTCGCTTCAAAATGAATTTTCTTGATTTTTATCAAGAAAATACATCATTTTCAGTAAAAGAGATTTAAATCATTATTCTAGCAATGGGTATTATAATTCTTTGTTGTCCTCTTCTTTTATTACTGTCCTCTCAACTATTGTTAACTCTTATTATATAGTTAATGCAAAAGTGTCCCATTTCTCTTCCAGCTCAACTGAAATCCTCTCTGAATGATTACCTTGAAAGTAATTTTCCGATGGTTCGAGTGATACGGGCTCAGAAGAGAGAAGGACTCATCCGGGCCAGATTACTTGGAGCTAAAGCTGCAAAAGGAGATATTCTTCTCTTCTTAGACTCTCATACAGAAGCGAATGTTAACTGGCTGCCACCTTTATTAGGTAAGGAAGACTACATATGAAGTTTAACTCGAAATAATGATGGTAATCCTTATTTCAGGATGAAAATCTTGGCCAAAAGTAACATTATGAAAAAACAATTTGATAAATGACAAGGTGCAGTCTATTATTGTATTCCCCAATTCACTAACTGTCAATTTACAAATCTAACAATCTTTTACCATATGAAAATAACTAAGAAACCAAAGGTATTTTCATTTTCGCTATGTACTAATTTTTTAAATAGTATTAAAGAATTTTTTAATGATATGAAGAATTCTTAATATCTGCTTTAGTGTCGTAATGAATTCTTTTACTTTGGAAATATAATTAGATGAAGTTTTGCTACAACATTGAATCAATAGTAACAAAATATGGAAAGGTTTTCGTTGGAAAATAATTGGTTGCAATTTCACTTAAAAATTATTACTGTAAGAGAAATTGTGAGATCTTTTAGAAAATATCCGTTTGATAGCAAAATATAAAAAGTAGTCTAAAGTAGTAAAAAATATAAAAGTAGTAAAACTTCCAACCTTATCTTTTGTTAATATATAATGCATTATTGAGAAACAAAAGTGCCATATCTAATTGTTTTGTTTAATACATAATTTTCTACGAGTTTGAAAATAATAAAAAATTATAGAAACAATTAAAACTGAAATCGATGTTTCCCTCATTGAGACCTCATGAAAGTTTAAAATATTTATTATTTTGTACAAAACAATTCAAGTTTTCAAAATAATAAACTTACGTGCTTATATGTATGAACTTTTAATGAGTACTTCGTACAACTGTAGGTTTTAATACATTGTTAGTAGATTTTTAATTTAATAAATTTGATTCTCCGGAAATTTCCCCTTAAACTTCATATTTTTACTGATGGAAGCTTTTCTACATAAAATAATCTTTCTATTATTCTATTCAAAATTCAAAATGCTTGCTAAATTAAATTTTAGGTCATTTAAAAATAAATCAGCTACTTCTATAAAGTCTATAAAATTATGCTTTTGTGGTATATACGTAAATGTTTTTGTAGTAAAATATATAAAATAAAATTCTTTTAATACAAATATTTGTATTTAAAATAAAGATATATACTGTTTTTGTATTTTTATATTTTATCTTTCGATCAGTCACTTCATTATTGGTAAATAATAAATTGAATGTTCTAATTAAATGCATTCGCCACTAATTATAAATAATTTATTTAATATATTTATAGAAATAAAAAATAAATGAATATTTTTATGCTTATCTTAAGTAGAAAATCTTGAGAGTAATCTTATTATTTATATGTCTCATAGCGAATGATATTTTTTAAATTGAAATAAAATAATAGTACAGATTTAAGATTCGTATAAGAATACTTATTTTACGATTTCCATAAGCTATTATGATCAAAATTATGTAATAAATCATTTATGACTCTGTGTTTTTCGTTCTGTCAAAATTTAGGGAAATAAATAGGAAAAGAATAGATGATTTGCCAAATGGTGTTTATTTTATGATTTTTGGAAGAGTAATTTGAAAAATTGCTGTATATTCAACAATAGTTAACATTGTTTCTTCTCATGAACGATTGATACTACCTAAAAATCTGTTTTGTTCTACTTCTCACTCATGCAAGAATGACCAAAGAATTACAAAATCGCAAAGTCATATTTAAATCATTGCCTAAAATAAATCAGCTTTAAGTCATCTTTAAATCGTTGCTTATAATAAAAACCTATAAGAGAAAATATTATTTTATCTAAAGGACTTTAGATTCGATTTTTTCTCTCAAAAAATAATTAGAAATTTTTATAAATACATATATATACAGGATGATTTTTAAGGAAATTTTAATGATAAATACGACAAACAAAAGATATTTTTTATATTAGACATGAACTAACATCTTTAAAAAGGCTGATAAACCCTTTTGGATTGCGCTGGTATCGGAAATGAATGGAGCTTTATGCCAGATAAAAAAAAATGCATTGCCTTTTCTCTTTCTAAAGTGAAGCAAAAAACATGCAGAAGAATCCTGACATATACATGTTCACTTCCACTACCTTTCCTTTCATATAAAGGCTGTTAGCAGCTCTTTATCAGATCGAGAAGACCTCTAGGTGCTTGTATCAGCTCTTTGACTAGTTCTATTGTGCGAAAAAAGATAGAAAAACGAATGCAACATTTTTTTTTTATCTCAGTTGAAAAAGGAAAACTCGGTGCGTTGGGACTTCAAAGTAGGCGACGTATTGTCGAATACCTTTGACGCTTTGAAAACGCCTTTGACACTGAAAAAAATACAGGGAGGAATTAAGGTGAAACGGGCGTACCAATAAGTCTTGACATACTTTCTACATTGTCCAATTTTTTAAAAAAACTCAGAAAAACATATAATATTATATTTATTTGAGCTAATTGTATTTAATTACATGATATAATGTATTTCAAAACTAAGATAAAAGTATCATAATACATATTAAGAAAATAATTTTAAAAAAAATAAGTTCATTTCATATATAATGCTTGAACTACAACAACCTGTGATATTAACGAAATGTCATAGTAATTGAAATAATGAAACGTCAAGAAAATGAAAATCCTTAATTCAATTTAAAAAATTCAGGAATTTTAAAAATGTATATTTCAGGCGCAAGTTGGTTGGATTTTTTAAATTTCTATTTCAAATATTGGACAATTTAAATTAAAGAATAACGGAAGCTATTTTAAGAAAAATCAGTTACGTTAAAAAAAAACTGCAGAACATGACATGCACAGTTGGAAATTGATACTGCTGACATTTTAAAGAATAAGTAATTGACTTCCACAAAGAACTAAGAACTGACATTCAAAGTTGAAATGAGTGGCGTTTTATTAAATTCTTAGAAAAAATCTTTTTTTTTTTCACAAATTTTTTTATACATTTTGACAAAATTAACTTTCCAAATAGTTGTGTTACAAACCAATACTTAAAACACATTCTTTTTTCATATTTTGTAAATAAATCCCGGAGTCAAAATCATAACATTTTTCCTCTTTCCACTGCCAGAATTTAAAAAATTGTAAATAAGACGTCTTGCTAGATTTTTTATTTCACTAAATGAAGCAAAATATGATTGGCTTAATCTATTTTGAGTGAGTCTGTGCAGATGATTAATGATGCCGTTGTTTTCATATGAGGCAACAAGAAAATTATATTTAGAAGAATTTTCATCTGAAAACTGAAGGAAGGTTGAAATGATTTTCTTCCAGTAATTTTTCTTATTCGTTTAGGGATAGAAATTTGAAGTTTGTTTTAGGAAATAAACTGCACACTTTTCCAATGATTCTTTAATCAAATCATGTAATTGCATTCATTCCAATAAAAGTATCAAAACCGGAAGATAAATTAATCATCCTTATCATCTGAAAACAAGAAATTAATATTTCCTTCCAGTTAGTTAATATCATTATCGAAACGTAAATCCATAGTTTAACCAGTAATCAATTCAACCATTATTACTTTTTAAGGATTTGGAGCATAACAAAGATTTTTAGTTTTGTTAGAATATTAAATAAAATAAAATGCTTTGTTGGGATTTTTTTTTTATTTTGCTTGTTGGTGGGGTTTTGTATTAATTAAAATTACAATTTGGTATAATTTGAAATAAGATTTATAACTATGTAAATTAAAAAGAAATTTACGTAGCATTTATTCATAAATAAATGAATATCGATACTGAAGCTACTTTATAAAGTGCAGTTGTAGTTCAATTATTAGAAATCCAATAATCCGGGTGACTTTGTAGTGGGAGAAACTCGCTCATAATATCTTACCTGGTTAAAGAAAAAAAATGTAGGCATTAAATTAATAAGGCCATGAGTAAATCTCTTTTGTATCTTCCTTTTCGTCAGTTAATTAGTTATCCAGATCGGATCCTGCTACAGTTGATCGGCAATTGCGGCCGTGTCATATTTGATTACACACCATTTATACTCGATTTAAAAAATGACAAAAATGGTAATTTAACACAATTCTAATATTGCGAAGACTTCAGATAAGTTCATAATAAAAAAAGGAAATACAATATATCCTTGATTGTCGCATGAAATTCATTGTATGAAAATTCTTTTTTCCAAAAAAATCAAAGAATTTCATTGTATCTGTTATTAAATTTTCTGAACATAAAAAAGAGGATTACAACCCTTAAAAATGTATAATGCGGCACTTTAAGAATTACGATCGCAATTTCTTGTGGTATCATGTAGGATAATTTCAATATCAAAAACTTGGTGGTTGTAAAATCATTTTTCTTAGAAAAATTTCGCAAATAATTGACTGGAGTTTTTTTAATTAAACAATCAATAACGCAAATTAATAACATACTTTTGAATTTATAATTTTTTCAATCTTGCCTTTTGATTTCTTTAATATTATGCTCTGTTTGATATATTTTCGTTCGTTTAGTAAAAAGAAGGAAATTTTTAATGAATAAATAAATCTAATATCAAAACAATGGAATTTGGTTTACCTTATTAACAACTTACTATAAGGAATAATTAGACCAGTGTCTTTTTTAACATTCTCATAAATGATTACCCCTATTAATTAAAATGATGGACTATCTTCAGTCATTTTATTTTTCCATAATAGAATTTTTTTTAAAAGAATATTAACTTTCATCAGAAATTTCATCTAATTGCTGCTGCCTCCATGGTACACCCCAAATTTATTCAGATAGAATAACTCTCGTGCAATTCCCATTTTGAGAGATTTTCTATAATTCATATTCATTCAAAAAAGGACTTTTTATTCTTGTTATATTAGACTATATATGTTCAAACATTAAAAAGATTTTGTATAAAGAAAAGAAACTGTAAACGAGTTGTAAGAATATAACTTATTTCTTTATTTTTTCAAACATATCGATTTCAAAATTACATTCATATTAAAAGAATCTGGATGAACAATAAAAGAGTGAGATAAATTAGTGCATATGCTTTAAAGTAAGGACATTGATCATAAAAACATGTTATATTTATAGGTTATGCCCTTTTAAAAAATTCATTTTAAAAATTGTATTTAACTATATAAAACAAGCATTAAAATAGAAACAGCTCTTTTAAATAGAATATTATTCAAAAAGCATGATTAATATGATTTAACTTTTTATTTGAATGAATTCTGAAACAGTATTAATGTATTGCTTAAGATAGATTTTATATTCAGAAACATCCTAACAATATTTAACGAATGAAAATCTTTGCAATTTTTTAAATAAAAAAGAAAATTCTATTTGGATAAAATTGTATGTCTGAACCAAATATTAAATCCATAAGGAATTTCAATTGACTACTAAAAGTATTAAGTTTGCTAATCATTCCTAATTACTGTTCGCAAATCATAAGAAACATTCGATTCCCAATAAAACTTTTATTTGATCACATACAATTAAGGAGTATTGGAAAAGTTTCTAACAGAGACCCGTAATTTTCAGCTTCCAAATCCATGCTAATTTCTCAAATTTCGTCTTCAGATTTTAAAAAAATGTGAAATAGCTCGAAGAATTCCTATACTTAGCAAAGGATATTTCGTTTAGGTATGGAAGTTGGAATTGGAAAACACGCAGAAGTCAAATATCTCTGATAAGAGGAACGTTACAAGCGAAATCAGGCTACCATGACCAATTTTCAGTTTCCATGGTAACTGCTACTCAATATTCTTCACGTGGAAGTAATTTTAGCTTCGGAAGAGATTAGAGGTTTAGGTTCTCATAAAAAAAGATTTTTAAAAAAATTGAAAATTGGGAGGAAAATAAAAATGCGTTATCCTTTTTGTTGGTTTTTCCTGTCCGATTTCGATAAAATGTCAAAACTTTTATTTATTTTGTTACCTTTGGAGCTATTTTTATTTGAATTTTGAGAAAAATAGAATGTCAAATAATTAAAAAAAAAGTAAAATGAGCTGTGGTGTCAAGCACCAGATGTGTCAACACATCTGGAATATTACGTATTTCTCTCATCAAAAGAAATTGCGAAAATAATTTTTGCATAAAAATAAAAATTGACATGTTGACTCTAGAAAATTCTCTTGCTACTTTTTAATACCTTTCTATAATAAAAATATATAATTTTTACTGGAAATACTGTCATAAATTCATTCTTTTTACCTAAACGAAAAATTTTTTCGACTTTTTTAACATATCCTTCTTAGTTTACAGGAATTGCCAACAACTAAAATCGACGAAAATTAAAAAGAGGTTAATATTTCCACATTAGTTATACGCCAATCACAATAAATAAATTCTTCTTGAATGCACCATAACTAAGTTCATTAATTCAGTAATTCAAGAGTATTTTTTTAAATAATTAAAATAATTTTAGATGAAATTATTGTCAGTTGTTAATAATATAAAATTCAATTTTATTATTGATTAAGATTTCTTATTTTGATAATACATCAATAATTTAAATATAATAAGTTTTTGAAAAAATCTTTGGAATTCCTCCTTTTTAATGGTTATTTATATTATTCAAATATTCAGAAACTTGCTTTTCACTGAATTAAATTTAAAAAAAATTAAAACAACTCAAGCAACTGATGCCACAATCATTGAAAATATAAATCATAAGAATTAAATACTTATTTAAATCTTTTCTTTTATGAGAAACAAAACTTAAATGTTTTTTTAAAATTTCATAAAAGGTACTTGCCAATTAAATGAAAACAAGAAATTAATAAACTTCATTTTGAGATTATAAAAACTGGCACTTATGAATTTGGTACTAAGCTTTAATAAATGAAAATATTCAGAATTATTATGAAATGTATATCTGTTTAGAAGTTTAATGAGATTAGGTAACTATAGAGCAGTTATTCGATTCATTATTCAATTTCAAATACTGTATAGCAATTAAATGTTTTTTGGCTGCAAGATATTCTGAAACTAAATCATTTGGTAAAATACAGCTGAACTGAAGCCAAGAATTCGTTTTCGAACGCATAATATTATGAACCAAATATATAAATATACATAGATTTTTCTAGCTAGATAGACAAATATAAAAGTGATAAACAAGCTAAAGACAAATGTCAAAAAATAACAATGAAACAACAAGTTACAAAGTTATAACTAAGCTATCCTTTGCAAAAAATTGTATTCGGGTTTTTAAGCAAATTTAAAAACTTGTGGAACCCGCAAACTAAGCAATTCTAACATGGCTATCATCAAGAAAAAAATTTTGCTTTGTTAAAAATAAAATCAAATATCATAATGCAAATAATAACATTCCATAATTGTCCTAAATTTCGTAAACAACCTATAAAATTCAGACATAACTTATAACACCAATACCTATATGAACGAAGGCTGAAGTATTTTCTCGAAATATATCATTCACGACTTTATTGAAAAGGAAAACTACATCTGGATCATAAGAAAGAAAAGCAAAGTCTTAAATTCCCACAAAATAATAGAATTAATTCAACAAAAACTTATAACTTTTAAGATTTATTTACTACTATTCCCTTAAGCAAATTGCAAGAAACTTTTATCAACCTTTTCGACTATCTTCAAAAAATTATTCAACTTACTATTAAAATCTGACTTCCTAATGCGTTCACAGTGGTTTTATCTACGAATAAAAGGAATTAAATTTTCTTCTTTACTGGATAATATATTTCTTTGAGAAAATGATGTCTTAAAAATCAACTCAACCTTTCAATGCATTAACCTGCAAGAATTCAACTTTCTTACCCAAAATATTTATCCAGACGAGCTGAAAATTATCAAAATCAACATTCAACATTATTTTACAATATTTTATTGGGACAAAATGAAATGATCAAAAGAAGACAAAATAATAAATTTAAATAAATATAATTACAGAAAGACAAAATGAAATTAAAATTTATATTAATGACAAAAGAAGCAATTGCAAATTTAATAAATTATCTAAAACAATACCATTTAAAATCAACTAATGATAATTAATAAAATTATTATTATTATTTCTATCTTCGGGACATTTCTCATTTAAATCATTTTTTTCAATATCGCTCTAGACACTTTTTAATTAAAAAAATTTATGCTTTTCAAGTTAAGTTAATCAATTAAAGTTAAATTAATTAATAAAATATTTTAATTATTCTGTTTTAAAATTTTAAAAGTATAATTGTATTAATCTTTCATATTATTGATACATAATTATTGCCTCATTTTTTGACAGAACCAATAGCTTTGGATCGGAAAACTGTCACTTGTCCATTTATTGACGTGATAGATTTTGAAACGTTGGCCTATCGAGCTCAAGACGAAGGGGCTCGAGGAGCATTTGATTGGGAGCTCTACTATAAACGCTTGCCTCTGCTACCCGAAGATCTGAAACATCTTGATCAGCCTTTCAAGTAAATTGACCAAATTTATTACAAGCATATCTTATATATTTTCATTAGATTTTTTTTATTTCCACTTTTGTTTTCGGTAATTTCCGGGAACAGCGATCTCATTCATTGGTATACCAAGAATGCAAAACTCATAACTAAAAAATGAATAAGATCTAAGTTTATATCGACCACAAAAAAACCTCTTCATACCTTTATAAATTTTATAAAAGCATAAGCTTTGTTTGAAAACACTATCTAAAAAAAAACAAAGAAAATAGTACATTAATGTTTGTTTCTTGGCATCTCTTCACTGCTATCTGCATCTTTTCTACATCTAGTGACATCTTGCTGAGATTAATTTCAATACTGATGCGATGTGAATACCAATGATTTTGGAAATCCCAGGAAAGTTATTTTGTTTTATAAGAAAACTAATTTCTGTCCTCAATAATTGCTTCCAAATATAAAAATAATTTCAAATACGAATTTTTAAAATCTAATTTCTATAAAAAACTTAGTTAAACTCAGCTTCCCAAATTCACTAAATTTGACTTTCAAATCTTAGTGGAATTGAATCTTGTTTGCCTCTATTTGTGAATGATTCGTCATTTATTCTACGTCTATGGAGGAATAGAAGATGCTAAAGAAAAATTTTCTTTCAGGGATTTAAAATCTTAAAACTTTGTTTCAAATTCCTTTCTAAGATTTTTGATTTATTTCCGAATATTTTTCATGCAATGCAATTTCTTCAGAATTTAATTTGCTCATATTGTATGCGAGAAAATGAGGCAAATTATCCTTTCAAATTGGTTTTTTAGAGAACTTGAAATTTAATGTTTAGTAATTTTAATGCTTTAAATTGACAAAACATCTTCACAATAATATATCTTTTTCTTAGAGTTTTAATTTTAAATAGTACAAGCATAAAAATTTAGCTTCAGAATTTTTATTAAATATTTTTTATATTCTATTATGCTAATTGGATTACGAAGGTATTCTTTGTGGTCTGCTTGCCGCCCACCAGATATGAGTTTGATGCTCTTGGTGTAAACAATAACTTTCGAATATGAATTAGCTTTTTCAATTTTGGAATCAGATACAAAATATCCAAAATTGATGTCATATTTTTTTCTGAATTAGCAGCATTACAATAAATTATTTAATTGCAGTTTTATTCGTTTAAAACTTTTCGTTCATCTTAAATAATGCGTCAGGTAATCTAATAATGCATACTTTGATCAATGCTTTGATATACCATCATTAGTAAATGGAAGTCCCTAAACACTATAAACCGAATGATGATCATAAACTTGAAAATGTGGGCTATGTTCTCATTTGGTGGCAATTAATTTTTATTTATTTCAAAAATAACATTTAAAATCATACTTAAACACAAATAACAGTATGAACAAAGAAATAATAAGAATTCAGTTATGTCAGTTTAATGCTATTTTTATCACTTCGAATAATTCATTCTAATATCCATTTTACATACAATGAACCTTTTCGCCAACTAGCAGCAGTAAAATCATTTTACAGAAGTATACCAAATGACACAATGTTTTAAATCAAGTGCTTTCTATGCATGATCCTCATTCAAATGACAAAGATTCCTCTTTGTCTTTGTGCTCTTGATCAATGCATATTATGAATAATTATCTCTGTTTTTGTGGAGAAGGGGCAGAAAAAATAATATAAGTAACATTAAAAAATGGCTATAATCTTTCTTTTAAAAAAAATTTCAATTTTATTGATGCTTAATAAATTCTGTTTTCAAATTTCAAAATATGAATGCAAAAACTGTTCTAGAACTTCAGTATTTTCATTCTATTCAGAAATCAAAATCCTTACAGTGAAGGATACAAAATGGTACTATGTAAATTTTTAAATTCAAAATCCGAAATTTCTCTTCATTATATTTTCTTTATTTCATCTTTATATGTCAAATTGTGAACTTGAAACAAATTTCAGCTTTCTACAGTTGCACAAATGTTATAACCATATTTGAACATTGCAGTTGCTTCTTTTAATTTTTGAGCTATAGAATTGTTGTAAAATTTCATCCATAACAACTTCTTTTGTATTTTAGCTTGTTGAAAAATCAATTGTTAAACAACACTTTCCATTAATTTGAGTTAAACTTTTAAAATTGCATTTAGAGTTCTTCTGTAGTTAAAGTAGCAATAATTTCTAGAGTAAAAATTATTTTACATGAGCAGCTATTAAATTATTTTCACATGAGTAAATTTCATACTCAATTAACAATAGATTACTCGTTTCTGTCATTTAAGCTTTCAATGGTTGCCATCAAAAATTTCCTGTTGCTTAAATACATCTGAAATAAAACATTACCTAAACCATTTCCAAAATTTTAAAAGTAATTAAATTCGGCTATTAGAAGAGAAATTCGATTCAAAAAAATTTTTCCATGTCGTAATTTTTAAAAACTTTCTTAGCAAGCAATATCCCTGGAATTTTGCAATTAAAATCTTCTAATGAATAATAAAGGGGATGAATAATTCAGAAACATATCTTAAATTTTGTTA
Source organism: Argiope trifasciata (assembly GCA_026543055.1). Lineage (NCBI taxonomy): Eukaryota > Metazoa > Arthropoda > Arachnida > Araneae > Araneidae > Argiope > Argiope trifasciata. The sequence continues at coordinate 14,063,405 of JAPMOQ010023642.1, read as the reverse complement.
GCATTTTTACAAAACTTTGGAAAAATCAAAGACAATTTTATGAAAACATTTAACTAAAGTAAAATAAATTTTCTTAACTAATTAATGTAAGCATGAAGTTTAGCAATCAATGTATGTGCCTTATCATGATGGAAAAACTAATCAAGACTTTCTATTGAGTTTTGAGATATTATTTTAAATATCCAACCATTTGTTCTTCCAAAATGCTTGAAAGCACAGTTGTTTGAATAATTAGTCGAGACTTGGGAGAAAGCAAATTTTAAAGCATGCTTCAAAAATAAAATAATGAGCATTAATCCCTTCTTAAAACTTGAACCAACTCGTTAAGAAGATAAACAAACGCCCACTCTATCAACTTCAAAGATTATCTGGTAAAAAGCAGAGGTATTAATTTTCACTATGAAATAAGAGGTTTCGAAAGGTAAATAAGAATATATTAACCTTATTTAAGAAATAATAAAAGAAATTCTCAGGTTTTTATCGTTTTCCTTATGTTTGCAAAACTTTGCTTCATTTCCATTAAAATATTTCAATGCCTATTTAAGAATAATTCAAGAATAAAAATAAGTTCATTTACACCGCCACCTTATGATGAACCTTATGAAGGATTTATACCGTATGCTAAAATATCTATACTAAACTCTACGTTTTCTGGATTTTGTTTGATTATAATGGCATCACAGGATTCTTCTTTTACATTATTACCCTATAGCTTTTTATTTTTTTATTTTTTACATTACTGTATTTTAAGCCACTCTATGTCTAAATAAAAAACGTTATGGGAAATGCATCTGTCTGCGTGACCGTCAGTATATCTGTGAAATAATTATTAAAATAATAAGGAAAATATTTGCTAAATGAAATGTAGTTTATCTTTACAATTTAAATGGTAGCTATAGAAAATTCAATCTTTCTTTTTGTCCGTATTTATGTGAAATCGTTAGCACGAAACATATTAAGCCAGAAGAAATTCATTAAGAAGTTGACTGCCTGTTGGTGTGGATAATGGTTTGTATACGAAAGCAATAACTGTAAAAGGATCAAGCTAGGGAGATTAATTTTAGAATGTGTTAATTAATTAGAATTACAAATCTGAATCCTCCATCGTAATGTAAACTATCTTTCTGCTTGTATGCTCTTGTGCTTGTAAATAAGATAATTTAAAATTGTAGTGAGCTAGATGAATAAAATCTATTATGTGGCCTGGGCATCAAAATTTTAAATAGGCATTAAAATATTTTGGACCAGATCAATCAAGAAAAGAGGTACTACTCCATAATCCATAGTCACTACAGATGCGTTCACTTTGAGGTAAAACAATAAGCATGTAATGCGACTTATTTTTAGAGTATACAAAAAAAGTCGAGTAGAATATTCCTGAAGTTTAAATACACTTTTATGACTATCAGAGCTCATAAAATCTAAATTACTTAAACAATAACATTTAGCACATTAGATTCCATATAAATCACATCTATTTTCTAATTATATTACCTATTCACACTACAGATAGGAGATTGTAAAGAATAGGTCATATAATTTGATAGATGTTCCCGAATTCTAAGCGCGAATCGTGACGATATACGTGTTATATCTGAAAGTGATATCTATGATTTCATACTAGTTATGGGTATATTAACGTCTTGTTTTAAAACAGCTATAGGGCTATTTGAGCCTAAAATCTTCAAATTTTGAGCCCCAGTTGGTTTGTGCCTGGGATGGCGCTTCCCTTTCCAGGCTTCCGAAACGCGGGGAGGAGTAACCGTTAGCTCAACAATATCGAGTAGTGCGTGTATTAAGCCTTCCTACCCAACAGATGTTTAGTGACATCGAGTTTCGAATCTGCAGTTCTCCGCCGCGGACATTAAAACTACTACTAGGCCTCAGTTAACCTTTTCATATTAGATTAATGCATTCAAAATTGTTACGTTAAAATAACAGCTCTTTCCATTTATTTTTCCCAATTATCGTCTAATTCTATATATCTTATTCACAATTGATCATTCGTTGACAAATAATTTTCCCCTCTTGCACAAAGTTGTATTCTTCAAAATATTCATGCTGGGAATTTATATTTAGAGCAAGGAATATATATTCCTTAAAGGCAATATCAAAATTTTATGCAGTCGGGCTCACCACCATTAGATATGGAAGATTTTAGATAGTGTTTCTAAAGGAGAAAATATTTTTAATTCAAATTCATCCCTAAAAGTCCCAAAAATTGTCAATTGGATTTATTGAAATAATAGGAATTAATATAGTTCTGTTATGAGAAAAATTAGAATTTCATAAGGTAAAATTTTGAATTTGTATACAAAAACTTTCGTTAATAAATAAACATCAGCTCCATTTCAGTCTTTCGAAACTGAAGAACTGTATACGTGTGAGTGTATGCACGTGTGTGTTATAAATCGGCTATTTTTAATAGTGTGGTTGTTATTAAAAATTAACAATTTCAAAGCTCAGTTAAAATTAATAGTTAGCAATTTTAATTAAAATTATTATTAATAATTTCTGTGTGACAACTACATAATCACATTGAACATATATAAGATTAAAGATGATAGTTAGAAATTCTTTTATTTTAAAACACGATTTAAATTTTATTTCGACTCCAATCTAGGATTTTTAAAATACAGCGAAAGGGAAATGAAATAAATAAAAGAATTTCTACTGAAAATATAAACCTACTTTAATGGAATGAATAGCATATACATGTCTTAAATAAATACTCATATTTTAAAAGAATTTTCACGCATGACTTTTTCTTAAAATAAAACTAGAACATAAAATAGAATAGCAGTAGTATCCTATCAGTAAAGTACCATGTTTGGAATTGCTCCAAAAATCGAGAAATAAAATTGAATATTTGCAATGCTGTAAATCGTAAACAGTTCTCGTAGAGATTAAAAAAATTAAGTATTTTGTTCATTGAAAGATAAAAACAATTTCTCAAATGTTACACCAGAAAAGCAAGTTCTTGAAATAAAAGATACAGTAAATTAAGATGATTAAAATGAAACACGCCCATTTCATTCTACATGAAAAACGTTTTATTCCAAAGGAAAGTCATTAAATGCAGAGATAAGACATGAAGGAAATGGTCGATAAATCTATTGAGTCAAAATTTAAGAAGTTCATTGCCATTATGAAATATATTTTGTTCCGTCATGAAACAACTCAACGATAAGCTTTGTGAAATAATGAAAAAAAATCTTGAAATCTCATAAGAAATCATGTAGAAACTCTGTAACTGATAAACATTACATCACTTAGCCATTTGTGGTCGATAATTCTATTTATTACAATTCGATAAATAATACTACATTTAAAGTAAATCATGTAATTATTTAATCATAATAGTAAAAAGCTATAATAAGCAGTGTTACTAGTAGTGCTAATAGTAAGCAGTATTTCTGCGCCATGTCCAGTAAACAAATAATGAAACATACGTAAGATGTAAATTGATGACAGATTTATATATGAATAAATTAGATATCTTTTGAAAATGATCTTTTATTTTTGATTTGTCATTAAAAAACCTTGCTTTTTTCATTTTTTATGTTGTTTTTTTAAATATATTTTTTGTGTATTTCTACTATCTTAGTTACTCCAATTTTTTTTTAAACTAGATTTTTCAAACTTTCAGTTATTTTCCTCAAAATCTCTATGTTCGATAAGCAATTTTAATTGCAATTAAAAGATTTTTAGACCACTTTTACCATTTCAATAAATTTCCATTCAACATTGCAATGGAAGTGTAGATTTGAATGATAATCCAACGTACTATTATCTGATAAAGTTTTTGTTGTTTGAAATTATTTGTTTGGTTAGAACTTTCACATCATAATGCTGTTCTTTTTCTTCCTGGAAAAAAAACAAATTAATTGAAATTGTTTTCATTCAAAGAACTCAAAAGCGGCTTAAAAATAAAAATGAAACTATTATAATAAAATAATTATACTCTATTTTTATGATCTTTATTCTTTGCTATACAATTTCAAGATTCTGAATCAATCATTCCTTTATTTTTGGATCATGCCTCTGTTCACATTCATTAAATTCTTGCATCAATGTAACAGATTCTCTAATCACGCATGTCAAAATTCCTATGATTAGCAATGTCGCAAAATAGTTCTGTCGACTTTGCTTCTCTCTGCTCTCTCTGCTTTCTCTCTCCCTGCTTTTTTTCATTTTGCATCAAGTATAGAAATGAAATTAGAGTTTTATTGCCTTGAGTCTCCCTTCCGTCATCCAAAGGTAATGTCAAATTAGTGAATGGAGGGGCTAGGACTTTTTGCTCCTCAGCCTTGACTTATTTATTAAAACCAAGTCCTTTAGTATTTAGAGTGTTGTATCGTGTTGATAGGTATATCATTTCTGAAAAGCAAGAATTTTTTCTTAATCATTTATTTTATTAAAATTAAATACATTTTGATATCTGCCTTGTACAAGAGAACAATTTTTTTATTTGCAAACATTTTGTCGAATAATTGATTTCCATTACTTTTTGAGCATTCTATAGTAATAAATATATTTTCGAAGCTATAATTGATTCCAGAAAAATTTAAAAGTGCCTAAAAAATTTACACATTAAAACTACAAAATGCAAGAAAGAATTTTATATCCCAGTATTGGTCATTCCGTCTATTTGATTTACAATAGAGTGAATCACACTTATTCTCTTTTGCCAGTTACAATTATAACGCAAAAAATAGTATGTGGAATTCATAAACAAAAATCAATTTAGAGTATCACTTGGATCCTAATTTAACAAAAAAGCTTGAATCGAATAAAAAATATTTTCAGTGTTTACAATTTTACTACTAACAAAAATGACTTACATCAATATGTTTTAGCAAAGCGAAATATTCGCATTTTTATTTATGACTTACAAAAAGTGTTTATCAATAGATTTGATACAGAATTAAGAGAAATGATGAATGAAAAAATAATGCTCTTAAAAACTAATTATTAATAATATAAATTGACAATTATGAAATATTGAATAACATTCCTTCAATATTTTCTTCTCGCTTTTCTATGTATGAAAAAATGACTGTTTGTTTGTATGTCTCTCATGCCTTCCTAAACCGTTCATCCATTGCGATGAAACTTGGTCTGCTTATTGCTTACATCTACAGGATGGTTATCGGCATAGTACAATTATCTAAAATAACAAATTAAAATTCAGATCTCAATCGTAGCTATTTACCAAGGATAAATCTCCAAATAACTCCCCGAGAAGACACAATAGATTCAGTAGAAATACTAAATCCCAGTTAAAGGTTAGTCATTCTGAGAGGTAACAACTGAATTACAGATTATGCGAGAAAGTTTTGGAGAGACCAACTCTGGGGGTTTTAAATTTTAATTAAATTTTAGCGTTTTTCGCAGTAACTACCAAAAATATTATAGTACAAATAATTTTGCACCATCTTAATTTTCAAAAATTATCTTTTCAACTATATGAACGATTTTATGGTATAAATATATTTTCTATGTTTAATCAATTTTAAAAGAAAATTTCTAAATCACATTTTCTAAAATTAAATTTGAGAATTTTGAACGAATATTGAACGAATCACAAGATACAATGAATAGTTTCTTTATGTACCTAGGATTTTTACAATTACGAAAGAACACCAGCTTTACATTCTAAAAGAATACACAAATCTAATCTATAAAAATGAATAGTTGTTTGTTCTTATTTTATATACTGTCGTACCTTTCAGCCTATTTTGATAAAACATTGCCAAATTATTGATTTATTGTATAATATTATTTTTTTCGGCGACGACAACTCTCCGGGTAGTAACTAGTATCTAAATATTTTAAATGGATATAAATAATTGAAAAATCAGTTATAACCACTTTCCATACACATTTTTTTGAAAAACTTCCAAGAAATCATCACATTTTAAAATTTTATTATTAAACACAAGGAAACGAAACAACACAAAATATGCAGGTTTTAAGTTGAATTTTTAATTTTTTGTGGATGTAAAAACATTTAGTTTTAATGTTAATTAACTATCCCGTATTATCTCGAGTGAATGAGAAAAAGTTAAATATTAGTCTTTGTATGATAGTTTTTGAAACAAGGGCAACATAAATTGATACTTGACCTTCTGTATACTGGTATCTAGTCTTTTTTCTTGCTGATTTACCTCTGGAATCTTTTTTACGGAAACACATAGTACGCTGTCTCGTCGGATTTGATTTTTTTTTTCAGTTGCAGGTATCCCTATCTTCATAATCACTGAAAAATCTTCACTTTCTCTATCTTGCATCATCACCATTGTTTTACTTTTTTTCAACGCAACTGTCCTTCTTTATACATTACTAATCCGAATGCTAACGTATACTATACAATAGGGAAAACAGTGAACAGTCCCTCCAAAAGAACCAAGAAACCAATAATACTTGACAAACTGCTATTCAAAGTTGAATATTTCCTTTATTTTCCTCCAGACCGAGTAAAACCGTGATAAAACAAATCCTACTGACAAATTCTGCTGCACCCGAGTTTCCTTGGGGTAATAATTAACTGCAAGATAATTCCCAAGATAACCCAAGACCCAAGATAATTCAGGATAATCAGGCAAGCGATTAAGTTTAAAATGCTGTGTCCATTCAAGTCTATTTCTTTATCGACCATGATATAAACCAAATCAATGGCAGCGGAAATCTCCATATTTAAAAAAAAGGCATCTCGGTACTTTACACATGATACACTAAACAAAAATTGTGAGAATATGGTAACATAAGTATTAAAACTACAGTGACACTTTATTATAATTGTAGAATTAGTCAACAAAGGAAATAATTTTCAACCATGATTAGTGACTCCACTATATTTCAGCAGTATGGATTTGTCATATATATATATACACTGACTACCAAGAAATATTTGGACGCCTATGCAAATACGATATCTAAGGTACGTCACGGCCTCCGCCGGTATATATCGTGTAGAAAACAGCATCGGCTTTAGTCGCATGCAAGATGCCTCGCAGTTTGAAGCTCTCTGATTTCGAGAAAGGTATAATTATCGGGTATCACAAATGTGGCCGATCCTTAAGGGACATATCTAGCGATCTGAAGTACCCAAAATCGACAGTGGCCTATGTGATTAAGAAGTGGAAGGTGAGCAGTGATTGTCGGAATGTGCCCAGAGTCGGCAGACCAACGAAACTGGGAGATAGAGACCGATGAGTGCTGTTCAGAGAAATTCGGAAGAACCGCACCCAATCGATGGCCCTCATCCGCGAGGAGTTTCAACAGGCATCCGGGAGTATTGTTTCAATGAATACCATCCGTAAGGAAGCACATCTGCTTGGTTTTCATGGTCGTTCTGCTACCCATAAGCCTTTGATCACTAAGTCCAACCGCGTTGCTCTGTTAAGTGGTGCAAAGCACATCGACATTGGACCGTAGATCAATGGAAAAGGGTTCTTTGGAGTGACGAAACAAGTTCACCCTTTACCGTTTCGATGGCAGGGTCTGGGTCTGGCGTTTACCTGGAGAACGTCTCCTGCCAGAACGCATTGTGCCATCAGTCAAGTTCGGCGGAGGTGGAATTATGGTTTGGGGGTGTTTCTCCTGGTATGGGCTGGGACCCTTGGTCCCCATTCATGGTAAGCTCAACTCCGATGCCTACTGCACTATTTTGGATGGCAATGGGCTTCCTATGTTGTGGCAGTTTTACGGTTTGAACCCCTGTTACTTTCAGGACGACATTGCCAGTTGTCATGTTTCGACGTTAACCAAGGCTTGGTGTGATGCCAATGGAGTTCATCGAATGGACTGGTCTGCCAGAGTCCAGACCTGAAGCCTATCGAGAACCTCTGGGACGAGTTACATTGCCGAATTCAGGGGTGCACTACCCGTGCAAAATCGGTGAAGGAACTTCTATGTCTTCTCCAAGCCGAGTGGAAGAAAATACCACTAGCTGTCATACAAAGACTTGTGGAAAGTATGCCCAGGAGGGTCCACGCTGTAATTAACTCTCGTGGAGACTCTACCAACTATTGATTTTGAATAAAGTTAGTTTTTCTTTTCTATCACAGGTGTCCAAATACTTATTGGTAGTCAGTGTAGAATAAATCTTTCTAGCCCTGCTCACTTTTTCTAGAATTCATTTGCCTTAATTTAATTAGATATGTAAATGAATCCTATTTTGCACAGTTTTAAATGATATCAGAATGTTTACTGCGTAAATATATAATGACTATTGCTTTGTTAGAAAGCGTTTCCAAGGAATATGCTTTGTTACTAGTTATCTATGGCGTCATCTAAATAAATCACGAATAAACATCAGTAGTTGAATAAATTGTAATGCTTTTAGAAATAGATTTGATCAAATAATACTGCTGAATTATTGACAAATTGTGGCCTAGAATATTTCTTAGTACTATTATGCTATTATTGTTCCTCGTTTTTAATTTAACATAATAGGATATGAGATTCTGAGCAAAGGATTTCAATTCAGGAATTAATAAGTATTATACAAAAGATATGCTGCACTTAGTGCTCTCCGCCAGCCTTAAACGAATACTAATGTTATGCGCTGTAAGATAATCTGATATGCATGGATGAGAGCAATCTGAATTCACGAACAAATTCCAGATATATGTGATATCAGCATTCCCTGCTAAATATTTATATTGGTGCGTATCCAAATCGGATAAGGCCAGTACCCTTTAAATTGTTAGTACTGGTTAAGAGATAGTGTCAGAGGAGTGTCACTCGAATTAAAGTAAGTTTTAATTGCTTAAGCTGAGTTGTAAATTTTTAATTGTGCATGGATTAGGATTTAATTATCTGTTAATTAATGTTTGTGCAAAGAGTAAAAATAATAAATTGTATCTTATAATATTCCTCATACAGGAACTTCAGATCTTTCAAAATTATCTGTAAGAACTAACACAATAAGTAAGAAATAAAGAGAAATAATATTTATTTACATATGAAATTAGAATGGGAAAAATCGTTCGTGAAGATAACCTCAAAGATATAATGAAACATAAATAGCTTAAATATGCGAAACTTAACAAAAGTAGCCTTCCATTAAAAGCCGGATGTGTCTATATCGCTTTGTTATTTTTTGTGTTGCAATCAATTTGCAATTGCTGTGTCTCTTTTTAGCTACCTTCATAATTCTTCAAAGAAATATAATTGAAGAAAGCAGAGATACGATGTCAATCTCTCTTTTTCCATAGGCCCAGAATCAGAATTTCAACTATCACAGTTTGACGCCAGGGTCGTACATTTTTTTTTTTTTTACTTTTTTATTTAGGCAATTTAAGTGTATAGAGTTATATTTATCTAATATAAAATAAATATTACACCTCGACTGAATTTCCTGTATAAATCCGGTATGCTTGTCTTAATTCGGCTGACTTAATGGTAATACCTTTTTCTGTTTTCTCGGCAGCCTCTATAAAGTATTATATATTCGGCGAGAATAATTTTCAAAAATTGCAAGAGTTTTGAAAATAAAATAATATGCCCAAAAATAACTGTATTTTATCTTTTAATTATAAAATTAAGGATGAAACTATCAAACATAAAAAAGGGGTATATGATTTGAAGTATTATCTCTCTTCCAATATTAAATAAATAATAGCTGCATCGAGTCTGCCATGTAGCAACCATATCAAACATGAAAATTTTCAAATAATTGATTACTTCAAATAATTGATTACTGACTATATACACTGGGCAAAAAAAAAAGAGTTCAAGAAAAGTACAACAAGCTGTTATTTCTTTAAATAATGCACAAAGCGTACAATTCTAGTTAAAAATCCGATTGAATAAGAGGGAAGATCGTATGAAAAAGTTTGGTTTTCGTGGAAGTTGACAGTAAAAATTTAAAAATAAAATTCATGTACACCTTATAATGTGAAAATGCCAATCAATAAATTGTTTTTTACCATCTTCTATACTAGCACAACTTCCACAAAATTTGCAGAGATATATTTATTTTTAAATTTATAGAGAAAAAAACGTTTATTTATTATGGAAATTTACGTTTATTCAATACAGGAAAACTATAAGATATAATCATTTGCCAAACATTTCATTATCCGATCATTATGACTTAGAAGAAACTTTCTAATTACCCACGATTCCTTCGATTATTCAACAGCTGCAACTTTGTCTTTATTAGAAAAGATAATAAAAACTTGAAAAACTGAAATTTTAAGGCACCCCATAGAAATATTTTACAATGATGGCGAAAATTTACTACGGTCATAAGGCTTGCACTTTGATTCCTTAGAAAGACTAACATACGTTATCGGAATATTCTCTTGTCATATAATTTCTGGTGCGTATTCGAAAATATTTTTAATGTGGTGTAGCTCTGTATACATACTTTTCCTAGATGCTTTCCTTACAGTTAGCTGTACAATCTATTGAAAGGCAATTTATTATTTCAATGATGGGAAAATTAGGCATATATTCCAATGAATATCCCAGTTACCAATAGTTTCATTAAGAATAGCGGATAGAATATAATAACTAACTTTCAATTTGCAAAGAAATTTGTTGGCAAACTTTGAAACTGGTCCAAATTGTCCAAAACTCTTTTTTTTATCATTAGTATATTTCTAGAAATATACAAAAAGCATTTCGAAAACACAATCTTTTTTAAGTGTAATTAACGATTAAAAACAGCAGACTAATCGTGATTTTTTTTCTTTTTCTTTTTGTACTATCTTTGTAAAATTTTACGGCATGTCGTATATAATTATGTTTCTAAACCAAACATGGATATTACAGTTCTGTAACTATTTTAACGTACTGTCTCTGTTCATGCTGTACTTGCATGTTCAATTTGATTTGTATATCTTGACACTAATTTAAATATGATACTGCTCTACATAAACGAACTGCTTACTGATTAATACACAAATGTTTACATGATTGCGTTTCTTTTAATCTTCTATTACGTCATATAAGAGGACAGCTTCTGGTATGAAACATGAATGCCTCCAGTATTCCTAACTTTCTATTTGCAAAGACCTTCAGATATCTGCATTCCAGACAGACAGGGTTTTATGCAGATTTTATGATTATTTCACATTTAATTATAAATAAATAATGGGAACTATTAGTGATATTTTCTCATGCACATTTCTTATGCATATTCGTATTTTAAATGAAAACATTCATTTCATATTCGTTTTCTTCGTTGTTAGATCTTTGCAACTTAATTCTTTTTTTATCTCCTTTCTCTACTTCTAGAAGTCCTGTTATGGCAGGTGGACTGTTTGCCATCAACAGAGGGTTCTTCTGGGAGCTCGGAGGTTATGACGAAGGTCTCGATGTTTGGGGAGGGGAGCAATATGAGCTGTCTTTCAAAATATGGCAATGTGGAGGTCAAATATTAGACGTTCCTTGCTCTAGAGTTGGTCACATCTATAAGAAATTTGCCCCATACCCCAATCCAGGAATAGGAGATTTTGTAGGAAGAGTAAGTGAAAAATCGGAATATATATAAACAAATCATCTAATATATTTAAGGAAATTTTATTTTATATTAAGTACACTAAACGATAAGTTACAGATTATTTAATCAATAGACTGATTTTTTTCATGTTGTTTTTAAACGATTCTAGTTTTTCTGTACGAATCATATTTAGCTGTCAACTAAAAATTGTAAAAATTCGGATAACATCAGTTATATGTTTTATTATCTTTTACATTTAACTCTAATTTGTGCGATGTTCAAATATATATCTTCACAGACACTTACAGATGTTTATTATTTTTTGTAGTGATTCTCAAATTTTATTTGGATTTGACTGTCCTTGAGTTATTTTACAGAGTTAAAATCCAGTGTATAAGGGTTATTCGAATAAAAAAGTACGAAACGACACTGTGAGTATAAATGAAAACTTTATTCATACACCATAGGCCAAAGCACAATGATCCCATTTATTAACTAGACTAAAAACGCCTCGTTCTCAGAATTCCTGTGGCCTTGACGAAACCCAGTCCTTCACAGCATTCTTGAGTTAACCGTCAGAGTTGAATCGCTTCTCTTTCAGTTGTTATTTCAGGAAATCAAAACAGGAAAATAGCAGGGCGACATATCCAGGCTCTAGGATGGATGGTCGAGTTGCTCCCACTTGAACTTGGCCGGTCCCGCATGTATGACACTGGAGATGTGTCGATGCGTGTTATCATGGAGTAGAAACGTAGAAACACTCCCACCATGAGTAACCCTGGTCTTTTGTTTTTGATGAACCTACGTAGTCTGTAGGCTTTGGAGTGTCTCACAGTACACATCAGGGTTTATGGTTCTTCTGTGCTCAAGGAATTCAGTAAGCGGCGAACCTTGGACGGCGAACTCAAGAACGCTGTGAAGGATTGGGTCTCGTGACTACCACAGGAATTCTGGGAAAAAGGAATCATTCGGCAATCATTGATCAATGAGATCGTTGAGCTCAGGCCAATTGTGTATACTTTGAATAAAGTCTTAACTTATTCCCACAGTGTCGTTTCGTATCTTTTCATTTGATTAGCCGTTGTATATCTGTGTATATCTTTGCATGTGGTGTATTGTATTTGCTTAGTTAAAAAATAAAATAAAATTTAATTTACGAGAGAAAATAAGAACAAGCCTTGATTCTCGAGAATCTCTTCAATATTAAAAACAAATTTTAAAAGGTATTAATTCACAAATTAGAGATACTTGATTTCAAAAATTTATTTTATTTATACCCCTCCGAAAATAAAGAGTTGGGAGGGAATGAGTTATTATTAAAGTTTTGAACATTTTGCAAGCCCTTCATTCTAGTGGGATCATTTCAAATGAAGTAAGTGTATATTTTGATATTTCTCTAATTAAAATTGTTTCTTCACTCTCTTAAGTAATGTTGTAAGCATTTTGATTCCAATAGCATACTTAGCAATAAAGCTACTTTTAGTTTTCCTAAAAATACCATTGTATGCTTACTTTTATGCTTTCACTTGTAAAGCAGCACACAAATCATTATGTGACTTTTTTTTAAGAAATAAATAGAAATTTAAAAAAGAACAATATGAATTTAAATTCTTTTTGACCTAATAAATAGCGTTTCAAATCGTTGTTGAATCTGAAAATTTATCATCCGTTTTCCTTATCATATTAATTATCTACTGATTAAAAATAGAAACTAAATATTATTATATTTATGCTTTCACATTTCGGAAGTTAATTTCAAATTAATAAATAATTAAAAATATGCAATAAAACATTTTATATCTCATTAATTATGTTCAAAATGAATAAATTGTAGCATAAAGTTTTTTCTGCTGTGTAATAGAGAAAAGAAAAATGTTTTGGAATGCTTTCTTTAATATTTCAACAAAAAGAACTGATATTCGGTAATAAAAAACCCGGCAAAATATGACTTTAAAGCTCCGAAAGAAAAAAAAGTAGTGGCACTGATCTTAAAGGAAAGAAGCCCCAGATTTACGGTTAAAAGAAAACTCCCTATAAACTGCAATGAGAATTTTGTTATAACCCGCTTTCTAATGGAAGTACAATAGGAACAAGATGGCATAAAAACTTCATTATTGAATTATATAGAATTTACCTGTATGTCTCGCCATGACGATAAGCAAATACATGAGTATAGAAATTTATCCCTACACAGCATGAATAAATTTATTCTGATTTTGAACTAGTATAATGCTACAGAAACAAAGGGAAATTACACTAAAAAATTCTGAAAAAAAAAAGCTGCTTCAAGAGATTTTAACCCCTACTGAACACCCGTATTAAATCTCCAGCTTTCAAGAGAATCTCCAGCTTTGCCAGCATCTACCATTGGAACTGCTTCTATCTGAACTTTTCAATATTTTATATATCAGAAAAAAATGTAATAGTTTGAAATAATGCGGCATCATGCGCTACTTCAGTTGACAATTTTGATATCGCTTCTAGAAGGAAAAATATATTTCTGCACACACAAAGGAAGAATAGAACAATGGCAGCCAATCATCCAATTAAGCAGCGATAGCTTACTTAAAAAATAAGAATAATTACCTATGCAAATGTTGCTTAGTTACAAATAAAGCAGTCTAATTAAGAGTAAATAGAGGATCATATCACAAATAATTTCATTTCAACTGAAAAAAAAGTATCTTCCTCTTTTACTTAGTTTTTGCTATATACAATTCCAAGACAGAGCTTATTAACAAATAATTCATCAATTTAATACATTTTGCAGTGTAGTTAAAAATGTTGCCAGCCAATGTAAATATTTTCTGTAACAATCAAATGTTTAAACATTTTCTGTAGTTCAGTTCCACAATGATTTTGTATGAAAAGAAATTTTTAAGAAAGTAGGTAAAGCTTTATTTTACTTCCTATTAGATGAGTCCATACTTAGAAAATGTCAGGTAAGTTTTTTTCGTTATTTCTATTTATTACATATGTTAAGAAAAAAAAGAAAAAATTCCATTATATAACAGCTTAAGACTTTAATGATGAACTTTTATATATTAAAAAATAAGAACATTCTTCAAGTATTCCTTCTTGTAAAATTTTTAACTCAAGCTGAATATTTGATTGATATTTTCTTAACTATTTTCAGTTATCACAAATGTAATTGGTTCGTTCTAATGTCTTTATAAATCTAAGAGAGAAAATTTTATATGCTACGAAAAATTGTTTTATTGCTATTTTCTTTTCTTGAATTAAAAAAAAATAATGCATTATTATAATAGTAATAATAAAATAAAATCATAACTGTGATAATAATATGTTATCGTTTTTACACAGTTATTTTAAAACAACATAGTTATAATTATTTTATTTTAACTTTTTATAACACTCATTACTTTTCACTTTCTTAAGAAATACATATTTATTCTTCTAAATGTAAATATAAAAACTTTTTTGCTCTCATTATAAATCTTAAAAAGTCATCAGAAAAATAAAAAGGTTTGTATCAGCGAAACAGTGAAATGAGTTCGTTCTTCGTGTAAAATAACCCTAAACTAACGACTTATTAAAAATGGATGAAGAAATTAAAAATATTCTTCGTTCTCTGTTCCATTTGAAATAATTAATGAATATTTTTTCTGTGTTTTACATTAAATCTCTCATAAAATTATTTCTGCGTTTTATGGCGTTACTAAATACATTTTTATGACTGAATACTTTTTTCATTTCTTCCAAGAAAACTTTTTGGAATTCTTATACATGCATTCCTTTAACAGACCTTTTATTTTGAGTGATATAAAAAGTAATAATATTAAAAATAGCTAATATTTAAGAAACTTTACCTGGGCGTTTAAAATAACATGTGAAAAAAATGATTATTGTTTAAAACACGAATGCAACTTTTTCATGAATTCTTCTAAGGGAAAAACATTTTTTTAAATTCCTTTAAGGGAAAAGCATTAAAAATTTTTTATTGTAGATTTAGTTAGTAATAATTCTAAAAAGTTTCCCCAAAGAATGGAGAACAAAATAAAGCTCTATATATTCTGATAAGTACAAAATTTGAGCTCTCTTTTTTTGTTTCCATGCAATGAATAAGTCATAACAATTCTTTCTGATTTGACAAGAGGTATTATCTGTCAAATCAAAAATAAAAATTAGGTTTTTTTTTCTTCCATATATAACGATAGTTCTTACTTTTGAAATCTTGATTGTTTTGTTAATTAAGCTTCAATTAATTAATTCGACTTAGAATCTTAACAGAAAAATCAATAAATGTCGCACAGAACTCATCATTATTTTATTCTGTAATGCTAAGATCCAATAGTATTTTATTTCCTTGTTTCATCAAAACATAAATAGCTTGTTAAAGAGAATTTCATTCGATATAATTATCCTCTTGTCCTATTTTTATTCATAAATGTCGTTTATAGATAAAAACTAAATCATGATGCTTTTATTTGATTTAACAACTGACAGTGCTTTTCCTTTATTTTCAGCTGGCAATACTTGTAGACTTAAATTAAATTTCGAATTGGAAATTAAGTCTCAATTAATATCAAAATTTCCTCATCGCATCTAGTTCCATCCACTCTTCTATGCAAATCTTATTGAGTTTTTCCAGATAATTATGTTTATTAGAGAACTAATTTTGCCTGTTCCAATGATATGATATTTTTCAGAAATCTGGCTATTAAAAAAATAAAATTTTCAGTGATTTCTCAAAAATTAATAATAAACCGGATATTTCTTTTTTGGCATTTAAATTTTATAAAAATATTATATATTTGTTGAACCTGAAAACTGAATATTGCACCTATATGTCTTTCTGACTTAGGGCATTTTACAAGCCTGCTGACGGATCTGCCAGCGAATTAAGTGAAAAGCGCGTCTCTAATTTTTTAAGCACCGCCAACTAGGGCAAAAAGTACGACTTAGCTACTTCATGCGTCACATCCACAACCCCTTTTTACAGAGGGACACATTCACACACCTCACAGAGCTCAGAAGAACAACCATGCCCGAACAGGGAATGCCCGGATGACGGGGAAGACGGACTACCCCTATGCCAGAACGCTGGCATTCTATCCATCTATTACTTTTAAAGATAATTTAATATTAATATCATTCTATTATTGAGACTTTATTGGAAATATCTTCAAACAAATACAAAATTTTCCTATTTAGAGCATTTATTGATTACTAAAAAGCGATTTATTCATATAATATAGTTACTTTTTCACAGTAGATAATTTTGATTATAAAATAAAATGATTAGGCTTAGAGTAATGTGATATAATTAAATACCTGTAATAACGATATCGAAGGTTACACCTTAATAGCATGTTATATGAAATAAGTAATTTACTTTTTCGTTACTGATATGAAATAAATTATCTAAAGAGGAACAATTCGTTATACTCGTAATTTTCTCACTCTTTTTTATCGGAAAAAGCAGAAATAGCAGGACAATTTTTTTAACATATGCATTATCTTTCATTACATTCAAAATTTGCAACGCCTTTTTTTTTTTTTTTTTTTTTTTTTTTTTCACATTTTTTTTTTTTCTACGCCTTTTTTTTTTTTTTTTTTTTTTTGCTTATTCTCACAACTTTGGTACTTCTGACCTAGTTTTGATGTTATATACTTTTTTGGAGGGAGGGGGACACAAAAATGCTTTAATCTAGGTAGTAAGTTTGGTAAAAAAAAAAAAAAAAAAAAGTACATTTCATAAAAAATCTTTATTTTGCAATCATTTCAAAAATCATGAAATTGTTCAAAAATTCAATATTTTAATCTTGAGTGCAAAGATTGTTACATCATCAAAGATTTGTTTTTAACATTGTAACCTTAGGCAGTTAATTCGTATTATATTTAAAGAGCTGCATGAGATTTTTTCTTTGCTGCAATTTTTTTTTTAAATTCCGCCGTTAAAACTATCTAGGATTAATAATAAGTAAATACAATGTAATCCTCAAACCATTACTAATTAAATCAATAATTAAATGATCAAGGATCAAACTTCCATTCTGAGGGCAAGAGGACATCACGTTTCCACATCAATACTAGTGTCTGACTGATCTATTTAAAAAATTAATGTTATCTCCGATTGAAGATAATTCATACAATAAGAGAAAATGAGTACATTGAATTGCAATTAATTTAAGTAAATGATACTCTATAGTTTATAAAATATTCTGAATTAATTCTTTTCAAATGAGTCTTATTTAAATTATGTTATTTTTTTAAAAAGAAAATCTCAAGAAAAGTACTTTTCTTCTACAATCTTATTTCCCAAATTGTTTGTTGTTTTAGAATTATAAGCGTGTGGCAGAAGTTTGGATGGATGAGTATAAAGAGTATTTATATATGAGGAGACCGCACTACAGAGATCTAGAAGTTGGCAATCTAACAGAACAAAAGAACTTAAGAAAGCGGTTGAACTGCAAGCCTTTCAGATGGTTCATTGAAACAATAGCTTTTGATCTGCCAAAGAAATACCCTCCAGTGGAGCCCCCTGATTACGCCAAAGGGGAGGTATAATATTTCCCCCTATTTTTATTTACTACTAAACACACCTACTGTTAACCTATACATTTGAATCATCAATGGTCGTTGAAGTAAATTTAATGTTAATTTGACTCGTTTCAGTTTGGAAAGAGGAAATTTTGTAATCGAATTTTCCCGTAATATTTGATGGATGCAACGTACAATTCGTATTTTCGGTGAAAGTAAAATCTATTTTCAGAACTTAATTATTTGTTAGATTCGAATTTCAATGAAATTTTAATTCCACATATGTGGTGCTATCTTGTAGCGAATTTGAAAAAAAAATGATTTCAAGTATTCATAATATTTGTAATAATTATAAATTAATCAATATAAAAAAGAAAAGAAGTGAATCAAAATTTTTGTTTTCCAGAATACTAACAAAGAGGTTTTTAATGATTGTTTTTGCTGAAACTGTATTTTTATTTACTCGTATTTTTTAAATAAATATTAAAATACGTATATACAATAGATTCTATTTCTTCCATATTAAAAATATGCGTAACAAAAAACATCAGGAAACGGGTAATATATAATCAAAAGAGTCAATTGTAAACAAATTTGTGGTATAATGTAATTTCCATTAACGAGTACATACAAAGCTTGACTTTTAAACCGCTTTGTACCAAAGTCTGTTGCATATATTAACATCCCTAAAAGACCAAACATGCATTCAAGTCGCATCAAAACCATTTGAATTTGTTGATAGCCCTGATAAATATTTAGAAACAATTTTGCATTGATCTCAAGTTGACCTTTGCAGCACATTTAAACCAAAAACTATGTAACGACGTTTAATATAATAGAGGTTTATTTATGGCCGAGTATGGTGCTCTGCTTAGTTTATTTTAATAAAGTGTTATATTATAATATTTTCTATAGTTTCCATTCGGTCACTAATTATTTCGTCATTTCTATCATTATTTGAATATGCTGGAACAATCTTTAAATACCATACATTGCCATTAAAGGGAGATTAAGATAATGCTATACCATTAAAATATTGAGAATTTTATTGAATACTATATGTATATAAACTTCTATACACTTTTATTATTCCAGTCTAAGCAATTAATTTAAACGTAAAGCTAAATGATATTTAATATGAAGGTAATTATGCAATTAAGAACATGACAACAGTACCTAAGAGGTTTTTGTTTGTCATCCAATATCGAACTAACTTTATAATACAATTTTCATTGTGTAACAAAACCTTGTAGTATGGAGTTTTGAAGCAATAAAACAACCCATTTTTAAATTTCCTGTGGGACAGTCATGCATCATAAATTTGCTTCAAATTTGGCTCCTTTTTGTTTATAAGTAGAAACAGCAGTTCATTTATAAATAAAATAAAAACCTTGTTGCAATGCTCATTATTACTTTAGTTCAATTTTTAAAAATGACATTAGTTTAAATATAAAGCATATTTGCAATGATAAATTGTTCCTACACAGTTGTTAGGCTAACTGAGAATGTCAGAATGCAGCAGAGTAAAAAAATTTTCAGACATCGCTTTTAAATTAAAAATACCCAATTTACTACAAAACACAGAGTTCATGAAAATTTCTTGAAAAAAATAATTTATTTTATATTAACCTAAATCGGTAGAAGCTCAAATTTTTCTTACTCCTTTGTTATTTTCAGATTCGAAATTTGGGATCAAATTTATGCATTGATACGAAGAACCGAGGACAAAAAGAAAGGTTTGGTTTAGAGAAGTGCATAAGAGACGATGCAAATCAGAAAGGAGAACAAGTAAGATTACAAACAGCATTATCTCGTTCTTTATCAACAAAAATTGGTTTATTTGAAAACCAAACGAAGTAATTTGAAACATCTAGTGTAAATTTGGAGGCAAGTAGAAGAAATAGTAATATGTAATAGATTGCATGCTTGAAACCGGTGAATTAAGGTGATTGTTTTAGAATGATGACAAAGCAAAAACGGATAGAGCTACGTTTGAATTTTCGGATGTGTTTAAATTCATAATTATCCTTGAGAGTATACTAATCCAATAGCAAGAAATCGCTTTCCTACTATCAAAGATTTTTTATATGATTAGTACCGTATGGTACTCAAAAGGTTAGAAAGACCGTGCATTCTTTATAGTTAATTGAACTTCCATACATTCGGTATCACCAGATTTGAAAGACTCTACACTTTCCCTAGTATTGCCTATCAAATATGTCTCTTCTCAGGGTTTAACTGGGAAGTTTAACAACATTCCGAGTTAATACATGTGCTATCAACATTTGTTGTGCAAAAAATGACGAGTTGAACCAAGTTATCAACGAGTAATGGTAATCTCGATATAAAAAATGTTTAATTATAAATGCAATACTAAAAATCGGTAACTCTAAATTTTAATAAGAAATTAGAAGATATAATGTATTGCTGATCTGATGATTTACTTCGACATAATAATATCAAAGAACTTAAGCCATCTCGTTATAGACTAGATTTAAATAAAAGGAATAATACCATGATATTTTTGAATTGAAAAAGGCATTAATAATGTCAAAAATATTTATCAACGGTCTTTCCAACAGAAATACTTTAAACTCTTATTTAAAATAAATGGCTTAACGTGCTCTTTTTAATGAACCTTGTTCGGAGTTTAAAAAATCACAGCTAAGAAATTTCGGATTCTGGTTTCGCTTTTTATTGAAGTCACTTGAAAGAGAAAAAAAAAAGTGTGAGGACTTCAATAATTGAAGGAATATGAGATGAAGGATTTTTATAGCTCGTTATTTAGAATATGTGGAAGATACCCTTTTTTCTCTTAAACATACATTCACTTCGTTAAATAAATTTAAATTGTTGTGTGAAGGTCCGATTAAATCAATATGTTGCAAAAATTGGCACGCTTATTTGAAAAATGTTTTACGGGTATTATTTTTAACATAAATAGCTTATGCTATTTTTCACTGGTTTACTTCTTATGTAGAACTATATTATAAACTATCAGTAATTAGTATTTTTAGTAACCATTTATTCCCTTTATTTATTTATATGTGAAATTTATTTAAACACTGTTAATACGGTACCTCATCATAAGCATATTACATAATCATAATGTTCAATCACTTATCTCAAAAGTAATCTCAAATTTAATTAGTAATGCTTATCCCAGTAATTCAAATATTTTAATAGAGAAATACTAATTAATGACAATAACTTTTTCCGTGACTTTCGGCCTTCAATTTCTTGTTCTCTGTAATTTATTTAATCTGTAAATAACCAATTGTCAATTTCATCATTTGTTTTAAGAGTTTTTAACTTTTTTTCCACAACAGCAATTTGTCCTTTCCTGGCATAAAGATATCCGTCCTCTGAGAAGAAATTTATGCTTTGATGTCTCCAGCTCGGAGAAAAGAGCTCCCGTTGTTTTATGGAAATGCCATGACATGCAAGGAAACCAACTGTGGAAATATGAAGTGGTAAATATTTCAGAGATGTACAACTTAAGCATCTTTTCGTGCTTTAAATCGAAGTTCCATCTCGGCCAACACAAGACTTCCTGTTACCGATATAAGTTCATTCGCATTTTCTGAATAATTATAATTATTACAAGTATAGACAACACAACTGTCATATCTTCTATTCTGTCTAATAGAAAGTGTCCCATAATTATAGTACCCTTAGGTAGCTCCCTAGGATCATTTTATGCTGAAATTGGCCCAGGATTTTATTATCTCCAGATGATTTATTCTAACAAATACGAACCATTCTTATTTTTTATACTTCTCCTTATTATTCGCAATAATAGGCAAAGCGGTATAAGTCAGTTGGGTATTATTAAATCGATAGAGTGGATTTTTTACTTTCACCTCATAGAAATAGTTTCCTCATACAAATATTCCATCCTCGGTTCTAATTATGAGAAAAGAAACATCGAATCTTGAATATTCTAAGTGAACTGATGATGAATGTGAATTATGAAATAACAAATTAAATATCTCTGTATTCAAATTTTGCAATAAAATTATAAAAAAAAACATATATCGACTGCATAGAAGAAAGTATTTGTTGTAGAGAACAAATCGTAATATATGTAAAACTCAATATTAAAGGCAACGAAAACTATGAATATTCGATAGATCTTTAACTTTGCCCATTATTAATCTATTTTTATTCAAAGGCTTTCTAAAACTAAATTGCTTGTGATATGTCAATTAGTAAATAAAAGACTGAACGGTAAATAGCATAGACCATGGAAAGAAATTTTTAAAATATGCAAATGATAATAAAGAGCTAAATATCTGTTTTTGAAACTTTGATTTCCTTTCTCTACTGTACATTATTTTATAATGTGATCAGATTTTAAACTGAACAGAGAATTTAGAGATTAGTCTCCGGTACTGTCCTTATCATCTGGCTGCAGATGAAAAGTTCTAATTTATCCCTAATAGTCATCCTGTAGCTTCAATATGTGAAGTTAATAGAAAAAAAAATCAAATCAATATAATTTTTAATTTTGATTTAAATCGACGTTTATTTTATAATTAAATATTTTATAGCATTTTTATACAATTTTTCTAACGGAAAATGTTCCTATTAGTTATAATGATCTCATTTGTATATTCTATCACTTCCTGAATACTAGCTATATAAATCAATTTTTCTTTGAATATGGTCGATAGTATTTTACTTGATAAACGACAAAATGTCAAAGACAGACGCTTAATCTATTATAAATGTGCAAACCATAACCATTTACGAACTACAGATACATTGTTAGTGATAAATCGACTGTTCTATATTTTTTCTCTGCTTTTATTGAAACTTTTAACTGATTCATGAATGTATTTATTTCAGGAAACGAGCCATTTAATTCACCTTTTGACTGGCGGATGTCTAGACTGTGATTTCGAATCACATGAAATTTTTATGAACCCTTGCGAT
>JAPMOQ010023642.1:13995032-14040105 GCA_026543055.1 Argiope trifasciata | reverse complement strand
TTATTTCTGGCCACCCGGTATATATATATATATATATATATATATATATATATATATAGTTGTCAAATGATTCCTAATTAAAATTGATTATGTTCGGAGACGAATTTTTTAAAAATGACACATAAACATTTTTTATTGTACCAAATAGCTAAAACAGATATCATAGGTCTCTATTAGAAGAAAAAAATCAATCAATGCCTGAAGAAATAAACTTTTTATTGAATGAAAATTTAGCAAAATTTTCAATGTTAGGAAAAACAGAGTAAGTTAATAAGTAATATAAAAAAATTTATTCTATTCCTACTTAGGTGAACTAAGAATTTTTATTTTAGTTACTTTTTATTAAATAATTATAATTAATATAAATATGTATATACACATGACTGAATCACAATATTAAGTGGCAGAAAAAATTTTTCCAGCGATCGACAAGTTTCGCCACTGATGGTATTTATTCCCAAATTTATATCCTGCAAAATATCTTATATGAGAAATTTTTTCGCCCCTCTAAAACTAAAATTAATTAATTTTTCAAAACAGCTATTGATTTCTGCAAGAACTGAACTCGTAATCTTTACCTTCGCAAGAAAAATACTGAAACTGCTTTCACCGAATAGGATACTGCATATTGACTTTAACTTCCATTTCAAACTGCTAAAACTCTATTTATAGTATTGAAAATTGTTTAACTTCAATTGATGAATCAATATTTGAAAAAACTGTATTTACATCAAATGCCATTCACAAAAAGTTTCAAAAAATGTATTTGAACTTAAATGGACGTAAAAATGTATTTTATTAACAACTGCAAATTTGAACAAGATATATAAATATATACAGAAAAGAGTGTGAATTAATAGTAGAAATTGAAAAAATAATGGAAATATTTAATATTTATTTTACCTACGTATAGCTTAAACTACAAAAAAGGCAAGTACACAAGATAAAAATTATTTCAAAGAATAAAAATTTTATGAACATTTAAAGTCTCCGTTAATGATTTTTTGCCAAAATTTGTCTGTCTTGAATTTAAAATGTCTGTATAACATGTCTAAATGAAGTACCTTATACACTGCGATCTGTCACATCTTCAAAGGTATTGGATACATGTATACCAAATTTCATGATATTTTATTGAATTGAGTTTGAAGTATCATGTTTTCTGTGAATCAATCTGAGGGAAATATCCATTCCTCAGAAAATACGTTAAATTAACACATTACACGTTTAATTTCGATGAACTAATTTGCAAGTGTAATTGATTAAACTTGTAAAACAGTTCATCTAAATGCGCTGCAAACAAAGGTAGTGTACACGCTTTTTTAACTGAAATGAGAAAAATAAACCAACTACAGTTGAGTCGATTGAGATTTATTATAAAAGTATAAAATATTATTCTGGTGCATTTTAAAGTAAAAACAAACTAATTCACTCATTTTCGAGTACAAATACAACTGTTTCCAATTTCTTTTTTCTTTTTGTTGCGTATTACTGAAACTATCGTTTCTAAATTTCTATCAGACATATATTAAAAACTAAGTCCCTTTTAGAATCTAAGAAGTCTTGGCTTTATTTTCAGGTCATAAAAAATTCAAAATGTTCTAAAAAATCATATTTTTAAACAAGTTGGATACCTTAATACCTTCATCAAGGAGCACGTCAAGAAACAAATACGTAAAAATTTCGTATGTAACTATGACAACCAATATTTTAGGTTCCTATCTCAAAATTTTATTAATAGAGCTCATTAATCATTTAATTAAATATGAATATTCAATATCTATTACTTTTCTTCTATGATATATTTACCGACCATCTACTTATCTTATTTTCAAAACGATTACTTTTGGCATTCCCTGTAACCATTTTTTGAGGTTACCAAAAAGTAATACTCTGACTAATCTGAACTCTGACTAACTTCTATTGTGACAAATTCATACGTATTTTAAAGCAAGTATTAATTGAAGTATTAGTCTCTGGTCTTAATGAATCAGACATTGGCAAAGCAATCTATTGGATGTAGACTTTCTCCATTTATGTCTATTAGTAACTTAGATATAGCAGTAGGCCACAACAAATCCTGTCGACACTGCTTCGTTGAGTAGTGGCGAGAAGGTCGACTGTACCAAAACATAACTTAGATGTAACTAGGACATGCATGAATTTGATATAACATACGTCACTACTTTTAAGGAAAATGTTAATTTTACAGAGAAGTATAAGTGTATTCATCACTATAGACGTCGCACTGAGAGTAGACGTTGTCTTTTCTTGATAAAATTACCATTATGATTTAAATTAGAACATAGGTTTCTCCTTAAAAAAGCAGTTTAGAACTAGAAATGATAAGTAATACATTTTTATTCCTAAAATGTGGATGAAAATGAAAAAAAAAGTTTCGCTTCCCTTTTGTCACCAAGAAGTTTGTGACAAAACATTGCACTATACTCAACAGATGCTGCATAAATTCCCTACGCAGTAACATTTTGTATCCAAGAAATTTCATCTCCAACTGAAATAAAAATTCTAAAGAGAGATATATACAACACTTCTTTTACATTAACAAGCCTTTCTTTATTAATTCAAAAGATTGGGGGTTTCTTTTATAAAATAAAAAATTATTTACTAATTAAAGCAGCAAATAATATATTTAAAAATTAGAAAATAATGCATGTATTATGCATATGGAAATATCTTGTTTCTTTAATTATGGTTGGAAGAATATAAATAAAGAAATATTTATTTATTTTTGAATTTGCGTGTATTATGATTGAACTAAGTATACCTACTTTCCAAAATGTTAAAAATAAAAATTGGTATATGATGTTAAGCCTTCTTGGAAGAAGAAAATTCTATTTCTTGAAGAAGAAATCTCAAAATGGCCAACGACTCTGATACTTGAAGAAGTAACATTTCTGTGTAACAAAGATGTTTTTTTTTTCTTTCTCCGTGTCATTTCGCTGAAAAGCCAGAAAGTTTCTGTTTTAGCCAAAAAGAAATTCGTGGTCAGCTCCAAATCAAATTTCATTAGTTGAATTCAGAAGCGAAAACCTTTTTCAGAGTGTCACGTAATTTTGATCTTTTTTCCCTCCCCTTTTCTTTTACCAAGGACAAAAATACTTGTTTGGCTGCTTATTTCTTTTATTTTTTTAATAGCTTTGAGGTTCAATTGATTTATTTGCCATCTGTTTGCAATGGTGTAATATACGAGTTTCTGTTTTTCCATTTAGACAGACTTCAGAATTTAAATTTTGGAGTTAGTTGTTTGGGTAGTTTCTTATCCCTTTTTGTGAGAGTTTATTTTTTAGAAGTATGGAGTAACAAACAGATAAAAAATTAAATTAAAGACATACTAATTTTTAGGAATGTTTGAGAATTCGCTCTTCTTTTATCGGTTCTTATCAAAATTCTGAAAAGGTTGTCATTTTTAATTCAGAGCAACTGTTAAATCTAATTGCCATTCAAGACTGATAGAAAAGACTTCCAATATGTTTCTTTTTTCTTTTATTATCCTTTCTCATTCTAAAGTATATTTTTGACAATTCTCTACAAAACATCTTGTTTTCATAAATAATCATAGATATATTTATATATACCTAAATAATCTACTAAGCACATCTTCGGAAAAAATCTGCATACCTTATGTTCTCATAACTCAATAGCTAATAAAACAGATTCAATAACTTTCACAGATATATCAAGTAGCATTAATTGATTCGTACATTCTCAAAGGCATCAGTTTCTTGCAGTATCTTTTAAAGTATGTTACGGAACTATTGAGATAGAAGCTTATTTTAATTGATATATTAAAATATATATTTCATAAATTATATTACATATTAATTAATATATAAATTATTGGACCAAATATTCCTTTGAAAAGTTAACTACGAAAAAAATTAACACTCAGCAAAATTTATTTTCGGATATTGCATAAGGTAATAGTAACGTCAAATGGTAAAAAAAAAAATGTTAATCACGATGTTCATGTACAAGGTAAAGTAATTATTTTAAATTTCAATAATTCTCATAAAATAAAAAACATGTATGCATGAAGAAAACAAATGAAACTGAATTTTTTTCTGACTTTTGTCATAAAATAACTTCTTGTCAAAAAGTCTCACAAATTTCACCACTAGATATCATTGTATTTGGAATATTTTTAATTTGAAAAGATATAAGCAGTCTGAATCTAGAATCTCAACTGTACATGAAGAAACACTCCTTCACAGAATTATGCACTATTTCTTATACTATTATAAGACAGAGTAAAATAAAAAAATTTGTTTAATCTTTCGAGAAAGAGAGTTTAGATTCTGAAGGAAAACTATACAATTAGCATTACTAATCCATTATTTCTACCATGTCTTATTCTATGTGATCATATCGCATTGCATTTATCCTGTACATGCTAAGTTCTTAATTCTGCTATCAATGAATTCCGGTTTTGTGACAAAAAAAACTTGTACAGATATAAGTTCTCTCATGAGGCATCTTTTCATCTTTATTTGTTTGCAAATCATTGACTCATAAATTGACTTTAGATTTGTGGGCAATCAATATAATATCGAAATTAATTAATGAGAACACATTTCTGATTCAAAATGATTCATTCGGCTAAATTTGTAAAACTAAACTAAATGTGTTTCTTTCTTGATATTATATAAAACCAATCATTGCGCTGATCGAGAAAGTATCATTTAACTACTCCACATTTAAAGAAAATATTAATATATAAACTTCAAAAGACATAGATTTTATGAAGAAATTCTTTGATAGTAATAAAAAGACAAAGTGTTATGCAATATTACATTTAAGAAGTGGAATATTTATTTTAAGTAATTATTGTGAAAGCAAGAACAAATTTTTACAGTTAAATCAGAAAAAATTCATAGTGCATAATTTACAACCACAGGGCAATTAATATCAGGAGTCTACGCTGTTTTTATCGCTTCAAAACATTATATTTCAGGAAGAAAAGAAATAAATCCAACACATTGCTAACTTACCTTTATTCCCCCCCCCCCCCAAAAAAAAGAGATCTAAACATTTTTTTTTTTTTAAAGAGATGCTTTTTGAAAACTAGTAGGATGAGCTTAAGGGCGGGTTATAAAACTTTTTCAAGAAATCTTTTGCATAATAACAGCAAACAGGTACTCGACGGATGCATAAATAGAGTGTAAAATTTTGAAAAAATATACCTACATTGTAAAAATTTCAGTACCCTCTGAAGTTCTGAAATTTCGCATTTTTATACAGTATAAGACGTATTTTGCATGCACTAATAAGAGGCCATCTTTTTTTGAAAAAGAAAGGTGTTCTGAAATTTTACTGCAGTTTTACGCCTTATCTCCAAACAACGAATGAATGAAAGGCTGTTGTTGTCATTTACTTTTCTATAATAATGGTTCTGAACCCAAAACATACAATATGTTTTTTCCCCTAGAAGAATTCTTTCAAGAGTTTCTTTTCAGATTGCTTTTTCAATATTGTTGCTCTTTTAAAATTTCAAGTTTTTGTTTGTCTATTTTATAATATTATAAAATAAAATTTATAAAATTTTCCATTTTTTTATTTTTGGTTTCAAGTTTAAAAAATGCACTTAAATATAGCTCAAATGACCATTAATGTAAACTAAACAGAAAGTCGATTTCATAACACTTTAATTAAAAACTTATTCATGTAAGCTTTAACTGAATTTAACTTATTTCATATTCTTAAAGATGAAATTTTGTATCTTATTTTCTAATAGCTTCTTTGAAGTACACGTTTTTTTTCCTTGTACACTCTCTTTTTTTTACACTTTTTTTTTTACATTTTCGATAGCAATACGCATCTTTAATATTTTCAAATTTTAATTACCTAACAATCAAACTGCATGGTTTAATTTTTATTTTAAATGTTTGGAGTCTACAGTTAAAGAAATCGAGAAAATAAAACTTATTTCAAGACTCCATGATGTTTAACAACAAATTAAACGCTAAGAAGTAAAAAATTAATAATAAAAAAGTGTTTTTAGATGTATTTTTTAATATAAACTTTAATTTAGATACTTTCGTATTTAAAAAAACAACTCATTCGTAAAATCAATCCGTAATTTTCTCTTAATACCATACTTAAAACTTTTAGGTCTAGTAATATCACAGGCAAACAAGAATCTGGGTTTTGTAGAATGACATATCTTTTAATAAAACTGGTCGCAAAAACAAAACTAGTTTTTCTACCCCTCACAGAATTTTTGCAAATAAAAAAACTATAATATTAATATGAAAAAATATTTTAAACTTTATTATTATTTAAATGAGCTTTAAGTGAAAATGTCCATTCACAAATTATTATTACTTACAAAATGTTACAAAATAAGATGCATTTTTTATAATATTTTATAATTAATATCTGAGCAAAATGGTGGTAATAAATATACACTGAAGTGACAAAAGTCATGGGATGACTGTTAATATCGTTTCGGTCCTCCTTTTGCCCGGCGAAGTGCAACAACTCGACGTGTCATGGAGTCCACAAGTCGTTGGAAGTCCTCTGCAGGAATACTGAGCCATGCTGTCTGTATAGACGCCCATAATTGTGAAAGTGGGGATGGTGCAGGAGTTTGGGCACGAACGGACCTTTCGATGATGTCCCATAAATGCTCGATGGGATTCATATCGGGCGATCAAGGTGGCCAGATCATGCGTTGGAATTGTCCGAAATGTTCTTCAAACCAATCGCGAACAGTTCTGGCCCGGTGACATGGCGCATTGTCATCCATAAAAATCCCATCGTTGTGTGGGTACGTGAAGTCCATGAATGGCTGCAAGTGATCTGCAAGCAGCTGAACATAACCATTTCCAGTCAATGATCGGTTCAGTTGCACCAGAGGACCGAGTCCATGCCATGCAAAAACAGCCCACACCATTATGCAGCCACCACCAGCTTGAACAGTGCCTTACTGACAGTTTGGGTCCATGGATTCGTGGGGTCTGCGCCACACTCGAACTCTACCATCAGCTCGTAACAACTGAAATCGTGACTCATCTGACCATGTTACGGTTTTCCACTGGTCTAGGGACCAGTCGATATGCTCACGAGCCCAGGAGAGTCGCTGCAGGCGATGTCGTGCTGTCAGTAAAGGCACTCGAGTCGGTCTTCTGCTGTCATAGCTCAAGGAAGACAAATTTCGCCGCACAGTCCTATAGGACACGTCCCTCGTACGTCCCACATTGATTCCTGCAGTTATTTGACGAAGTTTTGCGTGTCTATTAACATTGGCCATTCTACACAGACGTCGGCGGTCTCGGTCGTTAAGTGCAGGTGGTCGCCCACTGCGCTGTCCATGATGGGATGTGATGCCTGAAATTTCATACTCTCGGCACACTCTTGATACTGTGGATCTCGGAATGTTGAATTCACTAACGATATCCACAATGGAATGACCCATGCGTCTATCTCCAACTAACATTCCACGTTCAAAGTCTGTTAATTCTCGTCGTGCCGCCATAAATCACGAAAAACCTGTTCACATGAATAACTTGAACACAAATGAAAGCTCTGGAAAACGAACTGCGCATTTATACTTTTTCGGTGCGATACTACTGTCATCTGTATATTTGCATATTGCTATCCCATGACTTTTGTCACTTCAGTGTATATTAATTAGTTCTAACAACATATCAAAGCGAATATTATGTACCTAATAATTATCTTAGTAATAATTTACAATAATTATTTAAATGAAAACGTTCGAAACGTCCTAACAACGTAACCCTTAACACATTTGCCTCTGACGCTATGAGAGAACGTAGCGAGACATTATTAGAGATGTGATTGGAGTCTCCGGTATAGATCGGAGTATGCATGAGCTCTTGCATGCTCAGGAGAGAGCAGAATCTCTTATAAAGAGCGCCATCCAATGTACTGTTAGACACTCCGAAGACTACTCAGGCTCATCACGAACAAAAGACCGGGGCTACTCACAGAGGGTATGGTTCTGCTCCATAGTAACACCCATCCACGCGTCTCCAGAGTCATACACTAGGAACTGCTCAAATTCAAGTGGATCAGCTTGACCCTCCACCCTACAGTCCAGACATATTACCCAGTTATTTTCATGTATTTGGTCCCCTGAAAAAAAAAAAGCTCTTCTACTTGGACTGCGAACTCAAGGACGCTGTCAAGTACTGTGTCTCATCACTGTCTCGTGAATTCTGAGAACAAAGAATCCTTCGACTCGTTAATCAATGGTATCGTTGTCCTCAGGCCCATGGTGAATGCTTTTAACAAAATCATTTTTACCCACAGTATCGTTTTGTATCTTTTTATTTGATTATCACTTATGGTACCACAGTGATTTACTAAAAGATTTAACAACCACAGTTGTCTATGCAATATATATGCATTTTCATCTAGTTCTGAAGAATTAAGTAATAACGAATCCAAAATCTTGAACGTAAGCACCATGAAACAGAAAATTTTATACAAGGATAGTGACAATTTAAATTTTCATAAGAAAATTCTCAAATGTTATGATAGCCTCTTAAATACAAAAATTAACTAGCTGCATTAACAACATTTTCTTACTATAGAAAATGAGAAGAAGAATTTACGTTTTTTCCGCTAGAAGAAACACATATCATGCAAATATTTATTGACTTTTAACTGAATTATCTTCCCATACTTATTATGATGCATCTGAGTGGATATTATTTATTGATTCTTGAAAGAGAAATTTAAAGGTGCTATGGTAACGTTCTTCTGAAAATTCATCTAGCTCATTTTAATTTTTTTTAAACCACAAAAAGGAACAAAAATCTCAATTTCCTCCTGAATAAACAAACTGTGAAAACTTTAAATAACAAATTGGTGTATATTAATAAGTGTTAATGGTGGCATCAGTATTAGTGTTACGCTCTGCTTACTATGAGAGAAGGTCACTGGATTTAAAAACTAACATAGGATACAGAATGGTGTCATAGAAAAATTTTAATTCAGGGTCAAAGAATATGATTCGACGTAGAAGATTCAAAACATATCCTCTTATCACCTTTGAAAGGGAAACAAGTAGAAGTTGACTAACAGGGAAAAGATAAGAATGATTTAGTTTATATTCATAATACTGTGCAGTAAAGACAGTGCCACGGTTTCATTTTTTGTCAGATGATGTTCGTGGATTTTGACTGACTGGTTATTACTTTCAAGGTCGACAACATATGATTTCATTTACCAGCAAGGAATGCATTGGATCATTCTTTCTTATACATTGCTACCTTAGACAACATACGTATTGAATTCACAATTTCGCAATTTATTTGTAACACAATCTTGTCAATTTTTCCAAAATAATTAGTCTTTTAATATTTCTAATCTGAGTATAATAAGGGGGGTAACTAGGATACTTCGTCATTTTTGGTGCAACTTTTTCTTTTTTGTTTTCTGTTTGCGTTTTTCTCCATTTATTATTTCTTTCGTATGATTTTCTTGATGAAAATGAGCTAGTATGTGTTTCAAATCATCCTATAAGTCACATAGACCTACAGGTAATATTTTGACGGTAGAAACTTCTAAAGATATTCTAGTTGCTAAGTAAATGTATAAGGTACAACAAAAGATTAATTGAAGCAACAAATTCAAGAAGATCGAGATGCAAAAAAAAGGACTTGCTACTAAGAAACTGATATTTGTTTCTTGCTACTCATGACATGATTTAAAGTTTTTTAAAGAAGCACAGAGCTGTTTCTTCATGCTGTGATATACATTTGAGCCTCCATCGAGAAATTAGGATATAATTCCGCAAAAACTACTCATAAGACAAGGAATGCTCAAACAAGATGGAGAGTTGTTTTCCGTTTTTAATAACAAAAAAACCCACTGATTTTGAGTTATATTAATTTACCATGAATTTGAGTTTTAAAGACAGTAACCCTTTCATTACATACTTTTCTATCTCGAAGGGGGGTTCAAAGGGGAGGACCAGTTTTTGGAATGACGTTGGCACTCGCCGTCCTGATGGGTGCAGAAATAGTGTGAGGTAGCTACCCTTTATCGATGACTAGATGTGCCTCCTACGGGAAGGGTTGTACCGTGACCTATGCTGATCTTTTGGATTCAACCTTAGCTCCTTGTCAATGTATCGAAGCGGTTCGATCATTCATAATTTTCCGTGTTCCTTCAGCTGGTCGGAGTAATCATCTATGATAACGCACTCTTCAAGAAAAGTGCTTAATATTACTGAATTATTTAGTGTACTAAAAATACAAAAATATATTCCTTTTTTAATCAGAGTTCTGAACTTGTTTAGAAGTCAAAATCATACTGCCCCTGCACTGGGACAAAAGGGGATTCAATAATATAAAGGAAAATGCATCAAATTAAGTATAATACCAGAAAATACTATTCTTTTAATATATGCAAAAAAATACAATTTACATCCAAAATTGAATTTATTGAAAATTGTCAATTGGTGACATTATCTCCATCGTCCCTGCTCGGAAATAAGAGTTGGATAAATTAATTTACCAATGCTTTAGATAAAAATGGTGATTGCCTTGGATGTTTAATTGATGTTTTCTATGCTTATTTAAAGATAAAACTAAAGGAAGTGTGTTCGTCATATGATGAAAATTATGTGCTAGTTTCAAAGACATCACGCAGAAATTTTTGAGAAATTACGAGGATCATTGCAATACAATGAAGAAAATGCTGCAAAGCTTTATCAGAACTGGATTATCACATGAGCTTAAATTTTTTTTTTTTATCTTTCTTGAAATTCTTGGTTTGTTGAATTAAGAACACTGGAATATTAATATTGGAGTAAATTACTATTGGAGCGAACAGTTGAAAAGAGACATTGAACCAATTTAAAAATTAATGAACATAACGAACATTTTAAGGAACTTTTTAGCACTTTTGAAGTTATAATTTCGGCTGATTTTGACTGGCATTTTGGTCTCATCTATTGTGTAGCCTTGAAGAGGTCTTGGTATTTGTGGAAATGGTTTACAATGGAGTGGATCTGGCTGTTTGAGAGGGTATTCGGTGCAACTCTCCTGTACTATTCTTTCTCAGGACTTGGTTCTGGCTTTCTCATGTGCCATGAGAAAGTCAGTAAGCATTCGGTGGCAGAATGAATTGGGGATCATATCTCCTCACAAATCAATGTGATACAAGAAAATAATTATTATTCATTAACGAATGCCATATAATTAACATTAGGTAAAAAATTACACTTTGAAAGCGAGAATAATTAGTTGTTTACTTTGAGAAAAAATAACATATCAGGAAAATAAAAATTATCTCATGCAAAAGAAAGAAAACTTAAAAAACAGCATTTTATAATAATCCATTATTGTGTCAAAAATAACGATCAAACAAAAAAATTAAAGAACAAACCCCTAAAATCATTCAAATTTATAAAGGTAGAAGTAAAATGCATAAATTACGAAGAAATTTGGAAAATTTCAATACTAGTAGAAAATGATAATGGAAAGATGCTTTTTTTTCAGGGAAGATTTATATAAAGTTAGATTTTACTTTATGAAACCAAAATATATTGGCTTTTAAGATAACTGATCAATTCGAAAGCAGTTGGCTAAGAGATGCTTTACATAAGATGAGATTTTGAAATGATCAATGAACCGCTCACAATCGTATCTTGTGAAATATGTTTACGATCGTTATAAATATATGAACAAATATGTAATACAATGAACCATACTGTTCAGAGCATTAATCATTACTTTTTATGTTGCATGGACAAATGGTCAACCGCGCCAGATAAGTAATTTGCGATAATGTTTGCCGTCATGGGAAATTTCCGACCACATGTATTTCAATAAAAAAAAGAACTACAAAATATATAATCAAGAGGTCTGAAAGGACATTCATGAGGATAGAATAAGATTAACTGTGGACACGAGTCTTTCTGAATGTTAAGCATACACATAATGTTAAGCATAGAGAGATGGAGTAATGTCTTGCATAAGAATGATAATTCGTAGTCCTTTTCATTCATGCAGCTCTCGTATAATGATGTTTCATAATAGTATTGCCTTGATAGGTTGAGATTTAATACAGCAATATATTGAGATCATTGAAATGCATGCAGCATCCATAAATATTGCAAGAAATTCTAGAAGTGAAACTCAACGACAACTCAATTCGTCGTGTTTTCACATATTCGCTGCTTGATAGCTTGGAGAAGCAGAACAATTGGCTTGCTGATGAAGTCAGTAAGCATATTCAAAACACATAAATGTCGTGGATGAAGAATAGGAGTATCATCAGTCAAGACGAGATTCAAACTGATGAAGTGTCACTGTTGATTTCTAATTCGATTCATTTTTCTTCTACTGACAGAGTTTATAGAAAAAAACGATGTCTGTCACTAAGGAGTTTAGAGTTGAAGACAGGACAAGAACTGCATGCAATCGAATTCAATCTCCACCACACATTGCTCCCTGTACACAATAATTAATATGCTCAACTTCAGGATCCTCAATCGGTCTCTTCTATACGACTGATGCTCTATAGATTTCACTATGAAATATTATGATATTTTTTGTTGTGAAGACATTTGGAGTCAAAAGTGTATCATGACGATGAATATAGGAAGAATATTCTTTAAATAATGAATATTTTAGATTACTTTTAAGTTTTTCAAATTTCCAGAAGATATTCAAAATTCAACAAACGATCTTGGAACCTCGAATATTTAATAACCTGATGCGAGCCATCTCCACCAAATCACGTCGAGTGCGTTGATTTTTTTAAAAAAATTTTCACATATATATCACTTTTATGTTTTATACTGAATAAACTAAAGCGATGCTGCGTTTCAAGATAAAAAAAATAAAACTATTTCATCAGTAACCTTAATAATCTATATCTCAATGAAAGAAGATAAAGCATCTTTAAAGTGAATATATGAAATTACTAGACTGTTGAAGGGAAGAATTTAACTTTTTTTCGCAGATTGATGTTTTCCAGGTTGCATAATACCCATAAAAGCATAATTTCTATGTTTGATAAGCATAACGTCTATTTCTAGTTATTGCATACAATGCATTTCAAGGCAGTGCCAATAAAATGCGCCATTTTAAAGTCACTGATCATAATCAATTCCTCTTCAAACTCGTCCACAGAAACAACTTTTTTTTTTCATTCTGTCAACCTATTTAAGTAATGAAAAAACTCTGACCATCTTAAACAAAAGAAAATGAATATTAACAATAACATAAATTCTCACAGCCATAGAACAGTAATATCTTCTGAACTCAGATTTTTACATGACTTAGAAGTCAGCAAATTGGAAAATAAACACTCCCCAAATGGAGAAAATTAAAGAGTGCAGTTCTCACTTTGCAATTTTTAATTAACTCAAAACCACATAAGATTAAAAAAGATTGTCAGATTTTTTAACATCACATGATGAGACTCTATTGTATTTTTTTTTGTCTCCTATAACAGTTCCCTTTGTGCAATTAATGGAGTTAGGTTTCTCAGGTACAAAGTAAAACGGAGATATATACTTAAAATCAGACTTCATTGGCTGATATCTTTATTATCATTACTTCGCATTATTTTATTTCTTTTTAATTCACATCAGAATATCTGGTTCAATTTCACATCTTTAGATCCAGTTCAGCAACTTAATTTAGTAATTCGTTGACATAAATCATTCATGAAAAATATGAATTTAGGATTGAGTCTTAATGAGAGTTTTTTAGCTTTGTACTTTAGGGAACACATTTCTTACTTCTTTAGGTATACAATAAGTTGATTTTTTTAAGAAATCAATCGTGTTTTATCTAAGTCTTTGAGCTTTTTATTAGTAATTGGTCACTTTTTTGCTATTTTTATGTCTTTATTGTTTATTTATTGCTTCCATCTGTTCTAATTTTCTGTTGTTGTTTCCATCTTTATGTTAATTATTTGTTGATTTCAGCTTCAATCATTCGATTGAACTTCAACACAGTCAGCAATACTTACTCAAAAAATATTCTATTGAATAGTAAGACTGACATATAAATATTTCAGTTGCACAATTTAAAAAAAATCTGTTTAATATCCCTTGTTTTCGCAATTTTTAAAACCAGGCAGTTTCTTGGGAGTGAAATTATTCAAGACTTTGTGTGTGCTGCAGAAATTAAGACAGCACATGGTGAAATTATTTTATCAAGCAAGAATTATCATTTTATGAATGGCTTTATAAGCGTTAATTTCATATTTTCATAGTTAGTTTACCTTACTTATCTATTTCTCAACTCGAATTGTATTTACTGAACATACTTTAGCCTTCACATAAACTATTAAGAAAAATATTGAGTTAAGGTTGAAAAACTGTCTTCATGAATATTTCAATTTTAAAATTTTAAGAAACTTAACGAAATTTTTAAATACCTGGGCAGTTGTTTAAGTACAAAAGCCTCATGCCTCTCTGTATCTAAATCCTTCTGGAACTAAGGCTATCAATGCCAAAATTAAAAGACTGCGATTTATTAAATTTTTTCTTCTTGATGAAATTTATTCATTCAGGAAACTGCAATTAAAAGTGCTTCGGATAAATCGAGCCATTAACTTTTCCGTGAGGGAAAACATCACATAATTACGGCTTCATAAATTGCGACGCCTCGTCTCTGTAAGGATCTTTTCCCAATGAGCAGCTGCTGCATTTCTGCTCAGATTAAATCGGAAAGCCGACTAACACACTCTACTCACCAGATTTGTTTTGCACGCCCAATTAAACATTAACGGATAAAAGCCATAAAACTATCTTTTAAGCAGCAGGGAAATCAAGATACATTTCTTCGTGTCTTTTTTGGATCAGTAAACGTTTATCATCAGTAGGAATCCGACGAATAATAAAAAATTGACAGACTAAAAAAAGAGAGAAAATAACAGTTACTCAAGAAATATGCATATTTGTCTTACTTTGTAAGTGGCTTATTGCTGCAAATTATCCATATGTTAATGGCGTAGAAAGAAGACAGCAATATGTCAAAATCATAACCGATTAATTCTAATCTAGATTTCACTTAAATCAAAATGAGAAAAAATTTCATGCAGATGATAACAAAATCGTACTGAGAATACGATTTTGTATTTCCTTTTATTAATGCCTTGCTTAAAAAAACATGAGAAATACTTTTAGACAATGCTTATGGTATTGAAAAGTAATCAACTGTTGAAGACAAGATAAACTGGTCAACTTCTTTTCAGACTTCCCAATTGTATCCACCAGAAGATGTGGAATATAATTAGTATGCACCTGATAAATAGGCATGGGCGATCAAAATTATAGTCAAGTTGTGAACATCATCCTTCAAGTTCAACTCCCAGGCTGTTTCATAGAGCCCTGGAGGACCCTATATTCACTGCGTTCTAAGAGATAATCAGCTGAATCGTACTACTTTGTAAGATTTACTTGATGATGTCACAGTGTGCAGTAATACTTACAAAGTAATTGAAAATAAATTGCTAGCAGAATCTTTTCTTTTGCATTCCGGCCAGCACAGATATTGCAACACTAAGCCATCTGATTTTCTGTCCTTCTCAATCTCTTGTAAAAAAGAAAAATTAATTCATCTAGTTTTTAATCCACTGTTGCATGCCGTATGCAAAATAATGCTTCTTGTTAAGGAGCATTGACAACCTCGCAGGCTGTCAAGATGGATCACATGCCTTATTTTACAGTGAGTTGAAAATAAGGGAAAAAATTCTTATTCCACCGATGGATTTTTCATAAGAAATAGGTTCAGAATATAAAATAGTTTACTGAAACTCTCCCCTCCATCTTTTTTATGATATTGATTGACATTCCATATCTTACCGAAATTTAAAAAATGACTGCCATGATTAAAATTTCAAATAAATCAATTAATGAATTAATGAGATATTTTATTTTTAAAATGAAAGGCGTGGAATAATTTAGAGTAATCATGGAATTTCTATTCGAAATAATATTCAAAATAAAAATATATATCAGAAAAATAAATATATTTCGAGCTTTCAAGTCTCGAAATGAGGACAAGAAAAAATCAAAGCTTTGGCCTATCTCTCTAGCTACCACGCCATATATTCCTTGCAAGCCTGATGGGGATCAGGTGAAAAAGTTCTATGGTAGGAATAAGAATGATTGATGCGAATATGCGTGAATTTAACTGATAAAATTTCAAATATATCCGTAAAAACATTAATGAAATATTTTATTTTTAAAATATAAAATGTGGAATATTTCAGAGCAACTATAGAATTAGTATTTGGAATAGTATTCAAAATAAAAAAGAAGAAAAATAAAAATAAAACCATTTTGCTTTTTTAAAGATTCGAACTGAGGACCAGAAAAAAAATCTTTTTACCCCTATATCACTCTAGCCAGCAACCCGCATATTCCTTGAGTGCCCGAAGGATATTTCCTTCTATGGCAATTCAAGTATCATAGACGCTGGGAATATAGTGAAAAAGTCGAATGATAAGAATTGGAATGACTTCCGTGCATGTCCGTAAACGTGGCAATTAAAATTTCGAATAAATCCCTAAATATATAAACGAAATATTTAATTTTTGAAATATAAGGTGAGAAATGATTCAAAGTAGCTAGAGGATTAGTATTTGGAATATTATTCAGAATATAAAAAGTAAAAAAAAAAATAATTAATTTGGAGTTTTCTAGACTCGAACTGAAGACGAGTAAAAATCACAAATCTTTCCTGTCGCTATAGGAACCAAACCACAAATTCCTTAAGCGATTCTGGGATCATTCCTTCTTAATACCGTATTCAGGGCATCAAAGGCTCAGAGAATCTGGTGAAAAAGGCCAATGATAAAAAATAGGGAGTTTGATGCGCCTGGGTGTGAATTTGACTGTTAAAATTTCGAATATATCCCTATATATATTAACGAACTATTTTATTTTTGAAATTTTATTATGGTGTGTAATATTTCAGAGTAAGTGAAGAATAAGTATTCAAAGTATTATTCAAAATGAAAAAAAAAAATCCTTCTGCATTTTTGAGACTCGAACACGGGACCAACAAAAAGTATGGCAAGGTCGCTCAAGTCACTACGACACATACTCCTTCGGTGATTGAGGGGTCTTTCCTTCTTAATAAAACAGTCCAAGAATCAAAGATTATGAGATTTCTGTCAAAAATCCAAATGCTAAGAACTGGAATGACTATTGCGCATGTGCATGAAATTCATAATTGAGGTTTCGAATAAATCTCTAAATATACAAACAAAATTATTTTTGAAATATATGGTGGGGAATAATTCAGAGTAATTATAGAATTAGTATTCGAAATATCATTCAAAACAATTTTAAATAATAAAAATGAATAATTTTTCTGCTTTCAAAACTCGAATTGATGACCAGAAAAAAACGTAGGTTCTCTCTGTCGCTCTAGCCATTACGAAACACATTACTTAGCAACCTCAGGTGTCTTTCCTTCTTAATACAATTAAAGTATCAAAGACTGGGAATCTGGAGAAAAAGGCCAGTGTTAAGTATAGGAATGACTGGTGAGCGTGGGCCTAAACTTGTATATTATAATTTCGAGTAAATCCCTAAATAATTTAACGAAATATTTTATTTTTGAAATAAATTGTGTGGAATAATGCTGAGGAACTATAGAATTAAAAGTCGACATATGATTCTAAATAAAAAAAAGTCTATTTTACACTTTCGTGTCACGCCACATATTCCTTGAAAAACGAAGGGGTATTTCCATCTTGTACGATAATCCAAGTATTAATGATGCTGGGAATCTGGTGAAAATGTCCAATGATAAGAATAGGAATGATTTCGTCATATGTGCGTGAACTTGTCAATTGAAATTTCGTATATATCTCTAAATATACTAAAGAAATTTTTGATTTTTGAAATATAAGGTGTGGGATAATTCGGAGTAACTATTGACTTAGTTTTCCAAATAATATTCAAAATAAACAAAAACAAAAATTTTTTTTAAAGGAAAAATGAATCCGTTTTGCGCTTTCGAGGCTCCAACTGGGGGTCAGCAAGAATCAGAGTCATTAGAGAATTTTATTCGAAATATTATTCAAAATAAAATTAAAAAATTAAATAAAAATTAGCCCATTCGTGCTCTCAAAACTCAAGCAAAGGACAAGCAATGATCATAGATTCTCTCTGTCTCTAGGGCCTCAATTCCACATATTTCCTGAGAGGTGGAGGGGTCTTTCCTTCTTAATACGACAATCCAATTACTTCAAGGAAAGTAAATACATTTTGCTCTTTC
Source organism: Argiope trifasciata (assembly GCA_026543055.1). NCBI lineage: Eukaryota > Metazoa > Arthropoda > Arachnida > Araneae > Araneidae > Argiope > Argiope trifasciata. Next base: position 14,021,857 of record JAPMOQ010023642.1, on the reverse strand, counting down.
GATTCTTGAACTGATGACAGGCATAAAATATACATTCATTACATCGCTGTAGCCACCACTCCACATATTCCTTGGATATCTGAGGTTTCTTTTCTTTTTAATACAATAATCCAAATATCAAAATATACACTGAGAACCTGGTCAAAAAGCATAATGCTAAGAATAGGAATGACTTCCACCCATGTGCATGAACTGGACAATTAAAATTTCGAATAAATCCTTCAATGCATTAACGATATATTTTATTTTTTAAATATAAGATTTAGTGTAATTCATAGTAACTATAAGATTATTATTTGGAATATTATTCAAAATAAAAAATATATGAAAAAATATAAATTAATGCATTTTCCGCTTTCGAGACTCGAACTGAGGACCAGCAAAAATCTTTCAATTCCTCTGTCGCTCTTACAGCCAAACAACATATTCCATGAGTGCGGGACGGGTCTTTCCTTCTTAAATGCATGAGCATATGTTAAAAAGTCGTGTGCTGTTCAGTTGTTGATTAAAATAATACCCTGTTTTAACAAACAAATCATATTATTAGTGGAAGCAACAGATTGTTTCGCCTGCGATCAAGAATTATTCTCTAAGTCATTTGTTACAAAAAGTTAATACATTTAGCTGTAATTAACCATTTTTAGAAAAACGGACAGTTAAATATTAGCTCCATTTATTTATTCAGACTAATTTAACACGATTACCTTCACACCACTTCTCCCAATAGCATCTCATTCCATGAATCCCTTCACTTCAAGAAGTTCATTAGCACAAGTCGCAATATGACAGCCGGCATAAATATCAGTCATGACGGGACAATTTTTAATACTAATTGTAGAATAAAACATAAATTTAATAAAAAAATTTGAGTCATAAATTTATAAATTTTTATCTACAAATTTGTGTATTCATAGAGCCCTTTTCTAAGACTTAAATCCATTCAATATTATGCTTTTCCATATCATAACATCCTCGCTTTTATAATGGTCAACTTCTAAGAGGTTTTTCTACGGAATCGGAGTTCTGGGTCCAAGCTAAATGAAACAACACTTTGAATCCAGCAATTCTGTCATTTTATAAAATTCATGTTTGAACAATTATTTTCATCACTATTGATTAATGCAGTTGATGTGTTCGCAATATCACTTACATTTTTTTTTTATTTGAAAGTCCAATGGAACATATCTAAATAGTCTAAGGATAAACAAAACAGCGCAACTTTATCTCCAAATCTCTGCTTAGCGTGGTTTATAGGTGCTCATTTTTTCTGTATCCATTATATCAATATTACGGCAGTTATCCAAGGAATTGTTTGAGATGTAATTTTTATATATTGCAGAAATTATAGCTGATCGCCCAGATATAATATATCGAACAGCTTTACCAATTGATAAAATATTTTCTACGCCGTTTAATTAACAAATCCGTAAAATTGTTTTCACAACCGCACTTAACAGTAACATCTCTAATTAAATAACTTCTTCTCATTTAACCCGATACCACCGCGAGCAATATATTTTATTATTCTCTGTGATTCATGTTATTTTCTTCATCAAAGAGAAAACATAAATCATGTGTATGATATCTTTTTTCGAATTTCCCTTCCTGATCTATTACTTTCCTCTAAGGCATGGACGCCGTCACTTGATTCAATATATTCTTTTACCCAGCACCTAAGCCCTTTGAGAGTTAAAGTGCCTATTAATCACTTTAGCAGACACAGTCTATTTGGAACAATATAATAATTACCTTTGCACTCACAATTGACTTCTGTATTCGAACGTCAGTATTTTATCTCTTTTTCTTAATTTGTGTGATTTGTGATAAAACTGTACTTGCCAGAATTTTTAAATTTTTAAATCAAGCCCAGAAAATTATCAAAAGCCTTAATTGGTTTTAATATAAATTTTTATTCACAGACTGATATTTCTACTGTAATTATATCATGGAAGCAGCTTTTCTAAGAAAAAATCGTTTTAAACTCAATGTAAACAATTATTAAAAGAAACTTTTTTTATTAGTGTCCAGAGCAGAAGGATGTTGTTTACTTTTAATTATTTTCTCTTTTCAAATTTTAGTCAACATTTCATAATAATAAATATCATGCAATTTGGGAAATAAATTTTATTCTGAAACTCACTACTAGATGGCGCCAGAATTTGAATGGAATCAAATTTTTATTAATTGATCTATTTACTAGTAACTGAGTTTCTGAAAATATTAAAACAGTGTATTCCCCTCGAGAATGCAAAAATGTATAAAACTTCAAGATTATTAATAATAATATTCCATCTTTATAAACATGAAAAAGTCAGATTAAATAAAAAGTGAGTAAAAGAGGCAGTAATTGTCATGAAACATTTAACCCTAATGATAGTTGCGATTGATACAAAATTGCTTTGTATATTGTTGCTAGAAAAGGTTTAAATTATTAAAATTTCATATGGAACGTGCTTTTTTATTTGGAAAACTTGTTGATGAGCAATAAGCGAAATAACATCAAGGTTTTAAAGTTAATACTACGAGTTTTTAATTTTAGGAAAACCGAAGATAATTTGGATAATTCTTAAACTGTTGAGAGAAAATTCAGAACGTTAAGTGAGGATATATGAGACATGATTATGTGACTTCAATTCTAATCAATTTTAGGACTGTTAAGTAGCTTACTTATAATGCAGCAATGTGAATGTTGTTTGGGGAAATAATTACATGAGAAAGCACTTCATCGATGTAGTTATTGAACAAATATTTAAATTTAGGTATCATAAATTGATTAATTGCAAAGTAAGTACTAACATCTTCTAAGAGTTATTAATTTAGAGTAATTTACTAAAATTAAAATTGTTAACAATTTTTTTCTTTCTTTTATATATATATATATATATATATATATTATAAAAGCTGCCCTTACTAAGTTTTGCTGTCTAAAATTGAAACCTAAGCCTAGTTGTCTACTGTTCTTTTGAATTTTAAACGGTTGTCTAAAATTGAAAAGAACAATTATCGTAATGAGAACTAGTAGTCTACGTGAATTAAAGTTAATACAAGCCAAAAAAAAGCAAAAAAGAGACATTAAAGTTTTTTTTAACCTTAAAGTTTTCATTGCCCAAATGAAGCTTTAATCTTCCATTTGGAAGCGACAGAGGATTTTTTTAAATGGTGTAAACGTGCTTTAAAGAAAACTAAATTAAATAAAGTGTAAAAAAAGTTCCGCGATGGAATTAAAATTTCCATATCTCCAAGAAATTCTTTACCGATTTAATTTGATTTATTGTAGACTTTTATTTAAGCAAAGCATTATTTTGAAGCTACATGAGGTCTAATTCAGAAATCATGATTGCAATTTTGATCCTTAGTCATAAGACACCATTTGATAGAGCTCTACCTTTCAGAACTTGCGAACCACATCCACGTGAGGATATGCGGCTCTTGGCAGATTTATTGTGCACCAAAAAGTGCAGAAGATATTCATTGAAATATGATTTCGAACTCGATTCATTAAAAATCCATTCTCCGGTATAAATTAACATTAGAAGTCTTCTCGAACTTTCAGGAATGGTAAGAGTATTTCCATTGTATTTTATATCAAAAGAGAACTTCATGTGAAGACACAGAAAATTATTATTTATTGAAATGTCTTTGAGACAACTGCCAGGCTGTAAATATAGTTATAAAGTTGTCATGTGATCGCTCCTGAGCAAGAGCATTCCACAGTTTTTGCAACCTAAATCCTACAGAGAATCTCACATATTATAATTTTTAAGAACAGTGACTACTCATAAAGATAAAATTTAAATGCATGAATTGAATTTCTTTGTTTTCTTTTCCAAATTTCATGATACTAAATATTTTTAGTTGTTTATATTCATTTTAATAGATTAGTTCAACAAAGATTCAGATGAAATTATGTATTTCTTAATAAAATCGATGCAGCATTCTTTGTCGACTGCTAAGTGCTATTGTGAAGTCCTTTCATAATTTATAGAAGAAAGTAATTAATATTTGGGCTCAGGAAAGAATTTTTACTGATTACAAAGAATATTTAAAGTTTTATGTTATGCGTTTTCAAAAAAAATAAAAATTTCTTAGATGATAAAAAATCGTTATTGGTAACAGATTGTTATCAAAAACTGCAGTCTAATATTAAAAATTCGGCAAATTTATTCACTAAAAGGTAATCCAATATTTTTTTAATTAAAAATTTATATTATATACTATTTTACGAGATGAACTATTCATTCTAAAAATATTCATTGTGGATTATGTTTTATCCTATCCACTTTCTAAGAAACAAAGGGTGCCATCATGGCGCTATCTTTGAGAATTGTTTTACAATAATTTTTACAAATTTATTTGAATAATTTGAACTACATGAAACTTAATGCAGTTTAATTAAAGAATATTTCCAAAGATAACAAGGCTTTTTCTGTAAAAAGGCCTGAAATTCTCCGAATAAAAATAATTATTTTACAGTGAATCTCTCCTCAGATTTATAATATTGTCTTTTATAATTTTGTCGAACACTTTTTTATTAATTTTTTTTGTTTCGTTGATAAATAGGTAAAGTCCATTTTATAAACCGCAGTTTCTCTTTGTTTTTTTGTAATTTGTTATTCCTACATCAGCTAATTTTGTTTTAACTTGAAGTGCATAAGAGATTTAAAAATATTATTCAAATTTAATGGAATTATTTTTTGAAAAGAAAATCTTCAGCCATTATCAAGGTTGATACTAAAGAATAGTTTCTTTACAGATATATATAAATTTTGAATGACAGTAATTTGATTCTTTATATACAACGATTTATTAGTATACAATCTCTTTGTGAAACGTTTTTTGAAAAGTCTCTTTCGAAAATCTTTTTTTTTTTTTTTTTGAGAAACACATTTTAAAGAAATCTGTTTATTTTGGACCAAACCGATATGTAAATTCCAAAAAATATCATAAATTGCTCTATGATATTTCTACTTATTTATAAATGCAAATCAAATGTGAAAGGAAAATTTTATTCTAATAATTAAGTTGAAATTAAATGTATAATACCAAAAGCTGAGACAATCCAATAGTATTAATACTTCAGTTTCACTATAATCAGAGAAATGTTTAGAGAAAAAGACTATCTTGAAATTTTAAAATGTGAAAAAATCAGATATACTGCGCTTCTTAAAATTAACTTTAGATGAAAACCTAAATTTGTAATTTAAGACAGTAGATGGCGCCCCAAATGTGCGTTTTTCGCTTCCTTCTCCTTTAAAAGGAGCATGTAATTTTTATTTACATCGAGGCATGTTAAACATTGTAAATTTCAACCTAAACATGCTCATTTTTTAAAAAAAATTATTATTAGAGCAAACAGACATTTCAGAAGGTTGATTAAATAAAATTATATCCTTTGTTTATAATTAAAATCCTTGCAATAGTGCTGTCTTAAACTTAGCAAACTACAAACAGAATACAATTGTACTCTTTTTTTTCCATTAAAGAAGAAAATTATCTAAAAAAATGTTTTTAAAACTTGGCTTCAATTAGTCATTCTATGTTTAATTTGCTTTTCTTATTAGAACCAATGAAAGTTTTTCAACATCTAGTTCTGTTTATACTTAATACATTGTCTTTGTACATTTTATTTATATGCGCAAAAGAATAGCGTACTGAACAAAAAATTCACTTTTTAAAAAATAAGTTTTTTTATATATCACTTAAATAAAACTATTCGTATCTGGTCATGCGTTGCTGTGGCTCAGTCTTGTTAAATAGAAGAGAAAGAAAAGAGAAAAGGTGCATTTCTAATATGTTTAATTTCATAATATTTATGGATATACAAAATTTTCATTGCTTCATTGTCTCTTCACATAAAGCAATTTTCTGGTTTGTTGACTCATGAACACAGAATATAATTGAGAATATTATAACTGATTCTTCTAATTGGCTTGAAATGCAAACATCACTGCGTTAGCTGTTCTGCCTCCAATTGAAAGTTTGACATGCACTGCGAAAAATGGCATGTGTGAGGCCGTTGGCTATTATCAGCTGCTGAAAAAAACATTGGACCAGACATATTTACCAACAGCATGGGAGGGAAGGGACATTCATTTTTATTAGGATGCACGGTATGCAGTCTGATTATAACAATTTCTTAAACTATACCTAGTTGGATAGTATTTTTTATTTTTTTTGTATGGTATGGTATTGTATAGTATTTTTTATCCTGGTTTATATTCTTTTATTAATGCTTTGCCGTATAAAACTGCAAAGTATTGAAAAAAGAATAAAAACCCAAACTTAAAAAATAAATATTGCTAATGAAATATTTCAATTCAAAAGCAATGAGAAATGAAAAATTTCACCCAGTTCCCACTCTGAAGGGGTCAATTTCATAGTTTAATTCGAATTCATATAAAAACCTAGTGACAAAGCTCGATTTCACTATCATTTGCTTTGCAAAATAAGAAAAACAGTTTAAAAACAAAATGAAAATATTTTTTTAATGAGCTAAACTTTCGAAAAGAACTGTTTGCTAAATTATTTAACTCAATTCCAACGCAATGTCAAATAAAATAATTAAATTATACGAAATAATTAGAAATCTATGAATTCTAGCTCATATTCTAACGCAGTTTAAGAATAAAATCAGTAGCATTAAAACAGAATCGTAAAGTTGGAAATCATAAACGAATCATGAATCCGGGGGAAACATTGAAATAGTTTCATAAAATATTTCAGCATAAAGCTTGTTGTTTTACGTTCAGTAAATGATGATTTTTTTCAAAAACTTATTTTTTACCTGTTACAGTTATCTATATAATAAGTATATAAAAATACGTGTGCATTCAAATGCAATGTTATATCAAAATTCTAAAGCAATCGGTGAAAAACTTTTGGAAATTTAAGATTTTCAACAAACGAAATTTTTTTTATTTATATAGTTTGTGGTAATTTCTGAAACTTATATAAGAAAGGTGAGAAAATGCATATTGAAATATATAATTACTATGTAAATAAGAGATTCTGGAATTCGAATTTTTTAATAGTGGATTTAAGGACTTTTTATTTGAGAATTATAATTATCCTTTGCCTTTTCCTATCTACTTTTTATCTATAATATATATGTTTAAATAACTCGTTTATTCAAGATGGCTGGCAATTAATGTATACATATGTGCCTTAAAAATACATTTAAAAAATTCTAAAATATAATTCTATTTGTAATGAAATGTTTAAAGTTGTGCCTTCATTAATGAAAGAAGAAAAACAACATTCATGTACCATTTTATTTTTTCCTTTATTTTGCAGACTCTTGTTCTCTCTTAGAATATAGAAATTTCGGCATTTAATTGATGAGGATATTTATTTTACATATGGAGTTTCGAATTTTCAACAAAACCTTTTATTTTACTGAAAAGTATTTAATTGGAAAATATAAAATAGATTCTATATGCTTCTTATTTTTACTTCATTTCTTTAGCCACTCTCATAAGCAAAATAGCATGGAAATGAAATTTCCAAAACATATAATTAAAGTAGGTGCAGTATAGCCCAAAATAAAAGGGAAGAGTCTCTTGCACTGTTGAAACTCATAGATAATAACAAAATCAGAACAAAAAATTCTGAAACATGTTGAAATCGATCTAGTTAGGAGAAATAAAAACAGAAAGATGTAATTTTAGCAGTACTGGAAGTTCGAAATTAAATTAATGGTATTATTATTTTAAAAGTAGCTCAATAGATGGCAGCACAGCAATGAGTTCTTCACTGTTTTCTAAAAACTATTTTCCCTCGTTCTTATGAACAAAAATTCATCACCTGGTGTTTTGTAACATGAAGAATCTCTAGATAATTTTATAATGTGGTCTACTTTTTATTCGGTAGGTAATAAAGTGTATAATATAACAGAATATAGAGCCAACTTTTAAATATGGGTTTTTTTGTTCAAAAAAATATCTAAATTTCAAAATTTTCCGTTCTGCTTTAATTTATTTTAAATTATAGTTTCTTCTCTATTCACTATGCACAAATTTTTTTCCATAATCGATAATAATAATATTCTAAAGAAAATAGTCATTTTAAATGAATGAGCATAAAGCATTATATTTATTATCAGCCCAGCTGTACTCTAAAATGTTCTGGCGAAAAATATTCTAATTATAACATAAGGGTTCCACGTAATCTGCAAATATCTACAATAAAGATCTCAATAACACCATTAAATATATTGCAAGTTAATTACTGGATACAAGATTTATTTTATCTGTCATTTAATAAAGATGACAAATACGGTTTATGAAAAAAGACAGCTTTTTGAAAAACCGGTTTTCCAATTCTGCATTTCCAAACACCGGTTTTAGCCGGTTTTCGAATTTTTGTCAAAAAAATAGAATATGGAAAAAAAATTTATTTAATTTATAAAAAAGAAAAAAAACACTATCAAAGTCAAAATATAAAAGAAATTAAGGATTACATACACATATTATTTACAGAAAATAACGAAAAATCAGACAAAAATTTCAAATAATATTTATATTATTTTCACTAATATTAGTTTCTCCAAAGAAAGTAGGGTTTAAGAAAACATAAAATATCCATTGAATGGTGGCAAAGTCTTGTTCTTATTTTGGATACAACATTGCCTAAAAATAAAAATACTCTTTCACTATCTATTGAGCTTCGTTTTATAGTTTTCATGGCATCAAATAACAAGTTTTTTTTTTAAATGTTCTTTTATTTGCTGACTCAAATAATGAAAATTCAGCTCAGTGTCTTTGGATTTGTAAGTTTTTCTTCAGAGTCTCCAAGTAACTTATGAATTGATTTTTCCATGGCTTATTTTTAAAAAAGCATTATTCTGATGAGTAGTTTCTTCACTTTGCTCTTTATCAGAATAGGTTCCCTTGTAATAATTCGGAAATATTCTAGACAATACCTTTCCAGATAACTCAATAATTTCGGTTTCTAGAGCTAAAGAAAGTACACTAGATTCCTTGACTTATCTTAATTTAGCCCGTATCAAAGTCATTCTAAAATATTCTCTCATTTCCGGATCCGATTCCACTTTATCTGCTTAATTAATTCAAAAGAAGCTTTGTAAAATTGCTGAATCGGCTAAAAGCCGATGGTCACACACTCCACGTGAAGGCTAGAAATATATCCAATAAGCTCATTCTTTTTTAAAGATCCCTGCGTTGTTCCCTTATTTGTGATTGACGTTCGGAAATCCCTATCCTACTATTAATGATATATTGGCACTGAAAACAATGTTTTCATATCAAAATATAGAATATAAAAAGAGGAACATTAATTTCTGGCCTTTTTCGCCGCATCTGCTTGTTCGCACCGCTTGTAAACATGCTTTGCTCGACTATTCTATATAATTAGGCGGTATATATTCCATCATAATTTTGCTTATAAATGGGTATTTGCTTCGCTACAAAAATATTAGATAACAGAAAATGTTCATGATAATTAGCAATTTAAAATATCTTGCAATTTTATACAGAAAAAGAGAAAAATAATTTGAAACAGGAGCTTATTAATTTTTCAAATTCTTCAGACTACAGATTTTTTTTTTCTAATTGCACTATTTATTGTAAATAAAATGTCATCAATTTTTTAATCATATGTGCTATCTAGCATTATTTTTATTCTTCTTTTTCTGTGAATAACACAATTACTTTTGAGTAATTCTCACTTTAACTTATATTTTCACCCTTCAATAATTTTAAACAAATTTCTCTTAGAGAATTGAAGCCAATGGTTTTGTACAGCATTCATGATGTCATGACTTTATGTTCGCTCTCCCCTTAATGTCATGTTCAGGTTTTGAATCATGCTTTTTAATTTTTTCAGTTGAAGTTCTTTGACATATATTTCGCGAATTAAAGAGATATGTAGGGACACCACATAGTTACATTGCTACAAATTACTGAAAAGAAAAACATGGAATTTTCTATTAAATTATATTCAGGAATCCTGAATAAATTGATCATGATATCATCTATGAGAAAAAAAAATTAATCCACAAGAATCCATATAAAGTTCTTTTAAAATGAATAATAAAAGAGATAAATTTTATCAATTTCTTTTGACACATTTGGCAAATTGCAAAGTGAAAACATTTCTATATGGGCTTCTATTTCATTGTAAAATGATGAAAAGTGAGCTAGGAAGCAAACATTATTCATAAAATAGGATTGACTAAACTGACAGAAAGTCATTTATCAGTCTGATATTTGAAAGAAGGAAAAAAATTGAGTATTTAGTCAAAGTTTTCAAATAAGTTTATCTCCCATTCATATATTTTATTTTTCTCAAATATATAAGAAGGCAAATAGATATACGGACATCATAAAATGTAAGAAAATTTCTTTTTTAACATTTTAAGTCGGATAATTTTGGGACTGTGCAAAAGTTTAGCTTTATTTGATCAAATAAACTACAGTCTTTAAAGAAAAAGACTAGAGAAGGGGTTATCAAATTTTTGAGCATTATGATCCATTTAAAAAAATCCAATCTATAGTAACTTATATTCGGCTAATATATTTTTTAAAAACCAACGGCAACCTTTTTTTCTGATTGACATTATATCGTCACAAAAGAATTTTATGAGTAGAAAAAAAAAGTATTTATACTAAATATAACTTTCCAATAAAATAATTTTTACGTATAGCTTGAAGAAGATATTCAGTTCACATCGATTTTTTTCCAATTTCGGAAAGATTTATAGCATTGGAATTGTAACTACAACAGAATCTTGCAGCAAATGAGATTTCATATTTGTGCGACCATCAAAAACTCAATCATGACCCTTTGAATTAGTGATTCCTTTATTTTCATTTTATTTTTAATTTATTCCTTTGTCCTTATTTGTGAAAATAAATGACTTTTTCTTGCAAAAGAAAAGGAATATCAATTACTTGATGACCAGATTTCAGTTATCAAGGATAAAATATCCAAAAAAAGCTGTGATCTAGATCCGTCATTTGAACACAGTAAATTATTCTTTCCAACCAGCGCTTGTTTAGCTATAAAAAGAACGGGGATTAAACTGACTAAATTTACACTTATAAGAGAGATAAATTAAAAGCTAACCATTGATTACGAACATTTCAATATTAAAAATTTATAAAATAACAAAAATAAAGAAAAATTAACATAGATTTTTTTCATTCAATATTAGGTTTTAACATTTTTTCTCTTTATTGAGACAGGCAAACCCTCTCTTCTTTCAAGTAAGTTAATCAGAATGTAGAATTTTTTCATACCGTTTTTTTATATTTTTATCATTTTGCAGTTATTTTGCCATTAAACTAGCTTAGGAATTTTGCTCAGCTGTTTGCTATCACCACGTCTTGCTCATCATATCTAAATTTAATTATTGCACGATAATATTTATAAACCAGATAGAGGATAATATTTATAAACCAAATAACTCAATTTCATTTCTCAAATTTTGTTAAATCAATAAATGAGCTATGCTAAAGATTTATCAAATATTAACTGTATGATTTTTATATCGTTATAATTATTATGAATTTGTTTAGTTTTCAATATAGCCTATTTCGATATTCCCTTTTTTGTTTAATATTAGTAAAATATTTTACGATAAAGCAAAATCGAGAAATTTTCATAGTTTTTCAAAGAATATAGACTGATTCAAATGCATATATCAGAAAGTTGAAAAAATCGTTAAAAATTATTTGGAGGAAAGAAGTCTGTAAATTTTCACTTGTAGATTGATATATAGATAGTATTGCCTGGGGCCAAGTTCTAAGTCAGTTCCCGCATATGTAATAAAGCGCTCGCTTATTTTTGTAAAACAGGATTTTCGTGCAGAAACCAATACAGGAAATAACAGAATCCCTCGCACGCACGCCAGTCTCGCCGTCCAACAACTTTTTGTATCACCTAGCTCGAATCGAACCGACTTGTTTCTAAGTAATATACTTCTCTGCAGTTAACGCACGAAAATGATCCAAACTTTCTATTTAATGCTGTCTTCAAACGAGCTTCAATAATCAGATGAGAAATATAAATCTTATCATTGGGTTTTAGGTTGGTTTCGAATTGGTATTTAAAAAGAGTTTTAAAATTTTCTAAAAGAAATCTTTTTAAGCCAAAGGCCAGTCTCTTCCTTCCTTTCTCTTTGGCTGGTTATAAAAAAACCAAAATAATAATAATAATTAGTTAATTAATTAAAAAGAAAATAATATGAAATTTTTGGTTATAAGTGGATGTGTATTACTTTTGGCATAAAATCCTGTTGCAGGGCAAATTGTGCTCAGATGATAGTAAGTAACTATATAAACTTGAAAAAAATAGATGTATTGTGCTGAATAATGCCCACAAACTGCAACTGAAATAGGTTGATGATGTTGATGTCGTGTTCGTGTTTCCACTGAAAGGAGGTGCAGTAGCTTCTGAGGTTAAAGAGCTCTGAGCACCTAGAGGGCAGAAGTCTGACTTCTATAGCGTATGAAGATGATACACACATTCGCTTGCACAACCCCTTTTTACGAGGGGGGGGGTATTCACACTACTCACGGATAGAACACAAAATAACAAAAATGCCCGAACCGGGACTCGAACTCGGGGAAGACACGCTACCAATAAGTCAGGACGTCGGCACTCAAACAGGTGATAAAAATATTTCTTGCTTTCGGCGAGCTTGATAAAACTTCATATCGATTAGTACCGTTATGTTAACATTAGAAACCATTACAACAGCCCTTCTAAAATTAGTTAATTAGTTGGTTTCCTGAATAACACTCCTGTAACGAATGGATCATTATTATATGCGTGCTGCATTTAAACGCGTGGTAATCTGTTATTGGAGAATCGTATTTTCGCAATCCACTTAATGGATGGATTGAAACACTTCTAATATTATCACAATGACTTAACCAGTCATACTGCATTTTGATGATTGAAGATCTTTGAAGATATATTTGCATTCATGTTCTACAAACATATTACCTACAAAGCTCTAATTTCTCAAGTTTTGGGCTCTCACATTCACATTTTGAATCCTTTTAACCTTAGCAGGACGCTAAATAATCCTTAAGCACTTAAAAACTTAACAGATGAATCTTCTAATATTTCAAATTTGACTTATTCTCCAAAATTGGCATCAGTTAACAAAATCAGCTGCATTCTGCATATTTAATGCTATTACTTGCTCTTCAAGCTTCGCAATTTTGTAATGGGAATATTAACTTCTAAAATCTTGAACAAAAACTTCCTATGATTTTGGTCAACGGTCATCAAAGCGTGTGTACTAGTTTCAGAACAAATATGTCGTGATACCACTTTTTCAAGTTCAACCTGTTTATTCAAAGCACGGTTTGAAACTGTAAGGGGTCTGAGTCTTCGTGTTAATGAATGAAACAAGTTAACATATATTTTGTTATTTTTGAAATTTCAAACCAATGTTATTGCTTGGAAAATATCAGCGTGTAAGTATTCATTTTTATACATACGATTAATGAACAGGAAACGTGGATGTTCAGAAGTGATGCTATGATAATGAAGATTACTTAAGAACGGTTGAATTTGTCGTTTTTTATTCAAAAATACATGACGAAAAGTGTAATTGCTTCACTTCACGAAGACGACATAAACGCAATATTCAAAATCTCCAAAAGAAAATCCAGTGCTCGGCGTAATTTTTTTTTTCTCATTAATATCTTTGTTCTCTGATTTTCGCTGAAATGTACATTGACAGGAATCAAATGTACCTTATGATTTTAACTCAATAGTTTTTGGCTTTTACTCTGTGCATTTGTGGTCCTTTAACTGATTATCGGAAATATAAATATCAGTTGAACACGAAATATTTAATTATATCAATTACATGTTAGATATTAAAATCATGCATGTTTCATAATCATGAAATCATGTAAGCTTAGGATGATAAATGCCTTTCCAGTTATCGCGATTGGAAGTGATAGCGATTTTATTTTAATTCTAGACTCTATAGATGATAATTGAAATTTTCTAGAATTTACGACAGTCAACTCGCACCTTGAAATTCTTTAATGATGAGCTTTGCTGTCAACCGATTAATAAGCACCAGCATTGTGAGCTGGAAACATCGTTGTCTTGCCAGTCATATTGTTAAAATGTTCTCTTAGTACAGATGATCAAAGGCTGAAGTAAGATACTTTGTTTCTTTTTGTGTATTTGGAAGACCTAAATAATTTTTTTTTCTTTCATGATTAATTTTTGATATATTCTTTTTTTATTATTTTTTTTTTTAATTTCAAGTCTTATTAAATTGCAACAAATAATAATTTTGCAATCAAAATTTTTTAATATTATTTTGCGTTTTAGCGGAGTTTTGATTATATATGTTGTGTTCTTGTTAAAATTCATAACATGAATTTTTGCTAAATATTGGATTTATTTCAAATATTTTCTTTGTTTTATTATAAAAGGCTTTTAATTGATGAAACAGATGTACCAAGGAAATCAACAACATTCCCTTTATTAATAAAAAATGCATGGTTATTAATTAAGGTAATTTATTTCATAAGTTATCGAAATTCTGAATAGCACGTTAAATCCGTCAGGCCAAAAGTCCTCCCGCTGGTGTGGTGTGGTGAGGAGAGGAGGGTGACAGCTCAGGTGTCGTCCTTGTCATCTGACCATGGTTCAAAATTACGAGGTCCGTCCCAAAATAGCCCTAGTGTTGCTTTACAACGGAGCATCAAAATAACCAAAAGAAAAAAATTATAAATGATCTATTCTTGTTTGAGAGTTAAAGAATATTTTCAATAACAATTTCAAACTCATTTGAACCTCGATTATTATGTAAGTCATTAAATAAGACTTATTATTTGTTATTATTATTATTATAATTTTTATTGATATTGTTTGAGAAACCAACTGAAATTTAATTATTCATGAATAAATGCAGAAAATAAATTTAAGTAAAAGAAATTCATTAAAAGTAAACTTCATAATTCGGTCTGCAAATTTCGAAATTTTACGTCTGTAAGTATCTGTAATAATCATTAACCCTTACCTTACATGTTAAAACTTCTTGAAATTCTTAAATATTTTCTGTTTCTTAAATGTTTTCAACACACTCTTAGAGTTTTTTCTCTTTTAATTCCAGCTGAGAAAACTTACTAAGAAATAATAAGGAAAACAATCAGCTCTTGATTCCGCATTAAAAAAAAATTGAGACTAAGGAGACTGACAAATTTTGGAAAAAAATAATTTGAAAAATTCGATTTTTTACTAAATTTTTTATTATTTTTATAGATTTTATTAATTAGAAACAAGAGAACAAGAAACATGAAAAAGTTTTTTATATAAATACGAAATTTTTTAGAAGCAAGGAAATTTGTAATGGATTTTAAGGAAATTTGACAACACCTAATACCTTCAAACTGTAATACCACAATTGTAATTTCCTTCGCACGCAAGCTGAAGGCAATAATGATCCACGAAACAGCCTAAAACCTGAAAAAAATTCTGAAATGTAAGTAAATTAGGGGAGTAAATGTGTGTAAATAGTCATTTTGATATAATTATCAACTGAATTTTGATATAAACGCTTATAATTAGAAAATTATTTCACCAAATGTAAATGTTTTATCTTATTTCATAGCCAATATAATTTCAAATATGTACTGAAACTTTCTAGCAACTGTCTCTATTAGAATTTAAATTATCTTGCGCAAATAGTGAGGGATTTTTTTTATGAAAAACAGATGTTTGATAAAATACAGTAAAAGATTTTCTTTAATTGGCAAACATTGTTCCTATTATCACAGGAATTTTAATTTAATTTAATTTTTTTTATTTTATTTTATTTTATTTATTTATTTTTGCAAGCGTTTTATTTTTGGAAGGTTTTTGATTTTAGTACAATTTCTGCAACTTTCCTTTCTCACTTAGCCCTTTCGCATTAAAAAAAAATTTTTTTTTGAAGGTGATTTCTGACCTTTTGGTACATATGCCCAATACATTCTAATTTGTTTAACAAAATCCACTACATCAATATCCTTTGATATACTTTATAAAATTAAAAGCTGAAATACAGCAAACGTTACAATTTTTAACCCAATTACTATTTCAGAATGCTACTTGCAGTTTTGTTTTTCACCAGACTAAAGAGAAATTGTAACTTTATTTCTAATACACTAAGGGAGAAATGGTAAGCAAATTTGGAAAGAGAAAAGTCTGATTAAAAAATAAAATATGAATTAATTTTGAAAAATACCTGCTGAAGTGACCGAAAATTGATGTTTTTTTACGTAGTTGATTATATTTAAAGCTGAAATACAATGATACTTCTTATTATGCTGTTTACTATGTAAAAGTAAGCGAAAAATGCAGCACAGAATTTCATTTGTAAGCTGAAATGCACAATAATTTCTCTTGTCAGTACCTGTCTTTCTCGATATTTTTATAAATTAAATCAACTTTAAAGTTTTAATTTGCTGAATTATCCTCAAAATTATGCTATAATCAAAACAACATAATTTTAAAACTTTTAATTCCGTTTGAAATGTATCTCGCTTTCAGAATTTACTTTTTGTATCTAATTGCCCTCAACAATTGTAAAAACAATTTAAAATTGATCCATATTTATAAATACAAACAGTTTAGCATAATTTTACGCTTTAACAACAAACTATATTTATGGCAACAAGTTTTTTTTTTTTCTTATATTTGAAGTTATTAAGATTTCTTGCTTACTTTAGATTCCTTCAAAATGTTTGCTCATTGTAAAAATAAACTAGGTATTTTTATTCCATTTATTTATTCTGTGAACTTTTAAAAACCTTGCGTCCTTTTTTTAATGCAAAACAGATAAAGTATTACTAAACTTTGACATCCCGCATAAATTTAAATTTTGTTTAAACTAGTGTTACAAAATTGCATACAATGTTCAAAATAAAAACTTCAATAAAAAAGACTTTGTATAAAAAAAGAAAACATTTCCCGCAGAAATTTAATACAAGAGGATGCTATATTGTTTTTGTCCGAAAGCGGAAAAAATATTTTAGTCATTGTTTACGTTTTTCATTTATTTAACATCCTGCTTTGGAATAAAAGCCCTCTCAATCCTTCTACAGTTTTTCCCCACATTATTTTTAGAAGAAAAGAATGGGTTAAAACATTTCTATAATCTACCTCGCCTCGTAAGTTCACAACAGAATACAATGTACGCATGAGAATGCTGGAGATGAAAGTTCCGCACGATATCTTGAATTCATTCATCACACTATTGGATCTATGACGTCATTGGTACACCCCCTCTGCTGTCAATATCCAATAAGTTACAGCTTCGTGGTCCTTGCTCACATTTGATGGACATTCGGTAGTCCAATTAGATCGTAAGATCCTCCTCCGCATTGTGATGCAGAGAATTCGTGACTGTCAATCACATGACACGCGAAGCGAAACGAAAATGATGTCATGGTTTGTGAAAGAGCCAGTAGTCAGATTTCAATTCTTTTTCGATTTTTTTCGCTCTACCCTGTCTGCTCAGTTTCTCATTTAAAACGGGAAAGTAAATTAACGCAGCTATTAAAGGGAAAAAGAAAAAAAAATCCTTCGGATTTTTTTTTTTGTTCATTTTTATTTTTAACTTTAATCTTTTTTTTTTTCATCATATTGAAAAATCTGTTTATTAATTTAAAAATGGGTGTTGTTAATCGTCTGAGAACCGTTTGAATAGTTATGCGGTGTTTTCTAGAAAACTTTTAAGCTTCATTTGATTTTTGGTAGTTATAATTATAGAGGATTTTTAACAAGAAAATGTAAATTAAATAACGAAGAAATAATTTTAACCATTTCTTACAAATATAATATTAATTCGCAAAATGAAGATGAAAGAATCACTGAAAACATTTTGACCTTATTTTCAGATTCAAAAAAAAAAAAAAGTTTGTTAGCATAGCATCAAATGATCAACATTGTCAGTAAACTGATTACGTTAAATTTTTCACCATTATTTCTGTGTCCACATTATGCAAAATTTCATGCCCAGTATGGAACAAAAAATTATTACACTTCGAGAGGTTAAAAAAAATATAGATTATCAATCTTACTTAAAATAAAGATATTATTTGTTTAATGGATATTTTTATATTCAAATAATTCGGCATGCATTTAATAATTCGGATATGCTATTTTTTTATGGTTTCAAGTTTTCAGGCTGAGATTAAACATATTTCTTCTCTTTATTCACTTTTAATATATTGCTTACATATTGTAATTGTATTTAAAGTTTTTGACAGCATTTTAAATTATTACATGATTCAGATTTGGCTACTTACATTTTATTTTGTGAGTTGCATGTAAAATTTTTTATCTTGTTTCCTATACTTAAAAAGAACATTCCATTAAAAAAAAACCGTATTCAATAGATTCAGGGTTTCCAACATGTTATTCTTATTTGGGCAATCGTAGAATAAATTTACCCTTTTCAAAATCCGTGAGATCATTCCGTAAGCTCATGTTTTATCCAATAACAATCCAAATCTGAGAGAGACGATAAGAGAACATTTTAAGTCAAAATATATAAATGTAATTGAAACTTGCAACATGTAGTAAATAAGTTAAGACAAAGGAAAGAAATGTTATGATTATATATATGCTTTCAGTATGAAACACTATATCTTAAAACCTTATCATATCCAAATTAATCAGTATTCAATCTGAAAACATAAATATTTTTTAAATGAATGTCTTTCCTTTTTAACAAGATTGCTTTACTTAAATCCACAATAGGAGACATTTTATTTGAAAACAAAAATGCGCCAATTTTTTCCCCTATTTATTAAGTTGATAAAGGAAAGGATAAAAAAGTCAACACATATTTCTAGAAATAAAAACAATAGTGTGGCATAAAATACAATACTGTAATAAGAAGAAGCTTTAAAGCTACTAGAAAATCATGATTAATTTTTGTTAGATTTGTTTTGCTTCACTCTTTCTTGTACTATACTATCTATAAAAGGAATGCTACAATAAAATTTCTTTTTTTCTCTTCATTACATAGCTTTTACTCGATTTGGTAGAATTTGACAAAGAAACATTAAATGTATAAACTTATCCCGACTGTCACTGATTAATTTTTTAAAAGGAAAATAAATTAAGTTGGATAAATTGCTTAAAATAATGTTAGACTATTCAGTTGTTTCAGACATTTCAACTATTTTGTATCTTTGTTCTAAAATTACCATGGTATAAATACTAGAAACAGCAATATTTGCCTTTTATCAAGGCATAAGAAGCAGACAAATGGCTTAACAGTTGCAAATTGTGTCTCGCTTTCCGCGCAACATCTTAAATCAATTAATTAAATCTACCGTAAATACGTTTTGTGTAATTTTTTTGCAAATATTAAGGACTTGTTATTTTACGGCATATATGCAAAGGATGAACGGTATTTTAAGACATGCATGCAAGGAAAGGTTTTGTAACTGAAAAAAATGAAGGATGTCAATTTAATTCATGTGGTGAATATCAAATACGTAGTGTCAATATTATTTTCAATTTCAATGTCCATTTTGAGATGTAAAAGTATGAGATATGGTGTAGTGAAATATTAGAACAAATGCACAAATGCAATTATCGTGGAACTGTGAAGTCATTAAATGAGTTCTATTCTTGAATTAGTGTATTGATGGAAATTTATTCAGAATCTGTTTGGATGACTTTGGCATAGAGTGAGAAATTTGACCTACATGACCTGTGAATCGATTATGACAATAAGTTTTAATGTATTTATTAAGTAATAATTTTATTTAATGTCGTGAATTAGCATCGATTACTAAACTGATACACAATAGTTGAAGTAACTAAATCTACAAAACTGAGGATTGAAATCAAAATCTTATTATGCATCATGTAACAATTGAAAATATGGAAGAATTTTTCTGCCGCAGTTAAAATTCCAAAATTTCTTTCTTTCTTTTTGTTATTTGAAATTTTCAACAGGCTACTTCTCCCCCCCCAAATCTATGCTTTTAGCACTAAATTCAAAAATACTTTTTCTGACAGTTACGTTGTACCTAAAAATTGTATCATGTTGCACATGAAAATAAACCTACCAATCGATATTAAAAGACTCAACAATTCTTATCGCATTAATACTAGTTAAGAGAATAAAGAACTTAAATCAATCTTAAGCTATAAATAATAATATGTAGGTCAAATTTCTCACTCTATGTCAAAGTCATCCAAACAGATTCTGATTAAATTTCCATCAATACACCAATTCGAAATGCTAGCGTTTCAAACAATTATCGGTAATATTAAAACAGTGGAGCTTTATTACTTTCATTTGCACACCACTCATATTTTGCCCGGAGATGAATTCCAGGGTATAGAGATAGCATAGAGTTTACGGTTTTAAGCTTCCGATAATTTCCGTATTAAAATAAACCAGCATAAATATTTATCAGAATATAATAGTCAAATTGCGTGATACCATGCTCAGCTACCAATACCCGATTAACTGATACAGAAAGCTTTGAAAAAAGTGAATTAAGCGCTGAAGAACTGTATTTTGATCTGCGTCGGATATTACTTCGTGTATCCATTAGATCATCGCGTAAAAAATTTTAATGAAAAAAGAGAGTATTGTTAATCCATTTTTTATGTTATTTTTTGCTCCTGTTTCGGAAATTTTGAATGCGTGTTGCAATCAGAGGGAATATATGAATATCAAAATTTTAATTCTAGGATATTTTAAATAAGTACTAATGATGTAGCTACGGGTGAAAATTTCTTTAAAAAATAAGAGGAAGGGGATCATACGATGTTAGCATGCCGCATAAAAAAAACTTATACTGTCTTTTTTTTCCCCCTTTACCTTAATGGTTCGGGGTTTTTCTTTTTTTCTCCCTTGACCAAAGAAAATTAAAAAGCACTTGAGGAGTATGAAAGCAGTGTTAAACTAATTTTACTTCCTTTTTCTCTAAAGAAAATAGGCTATTACTAATTTAACCATTAGCAGTCATTAATTGTTTTTTTTTTTCTAAGTAGTTCATTTTGCGCTTGGTACAAAACTAATTAATTGGTTTTGCTTGAAAGAGTTTCTTACAGTTGGTAAGTTAATTTTTTAATATAAATTATATGATCTTATATTTGCAGTAACTTAACTTACGAGCGGTTTTTGAAAATGTGATATCCTAATGTTAAGGGTTTCAAAAAATATATTTACT
Organism: Argiope trifasciata; assembly: GCA_026543055.1. Taxonomy (NCBI): domain Eukaryota; kingdom Metazoa; phylum Arthropoda; class Arachnida; order Araneae; family Araneidae; genus Argiope; species Argiope trifasciata. The sequence continues at coordinate 14,000,672 of JAPMOQ010023642.1, read as the reverse complement.
GTAGTCATAATAAGAAATTATCATGTGTCTCGTTGTTTTGCAGACTAACATTTATATATCGCATATCTCAGCATACGTGCATAAAATAATTAGAAAAGAATGACATAAGGTTAAAATACCTCCTCATTATAAGGTATTTGATTATATATTAGAATCTCTAAATCTACAATAGAATAAAGGAAAGTGTCTTTCAGCAATAAAATTCTTAGAACTTTTTTATTCATGATACTAGTATATAAATGTTATTAAACAAGAAAATTAATAAGGAAAATTTCCTTTGCTATTTTTTAAATTTTAAAATGAAAATGTCCATTTATGCTTAATGAGAAGTGAGTACATTTAACTGAATATTTATAAATCAATTTTTACATTTAACTACTTTATTAGTTTAATTTAGGTTAATGCAACAGTTTAAAGAGCACAGTCTCACAGTACATTTTAATATATTTAAATAATATATAAAGGGAAAGTTGTAATTAGTTGAAACATTGAAACACAAAATCCATAATTGATATAAAATTGATTGCCAGTTCGCACGAAAATATTTTATCTGTGTGAAGATGAACAGGGTAAGCCAGAGAAACTTACTTATTTGAAAAAACTCCCGAACAGTGAGTTGGGTGGGTAGAGAGGTGATAGGTAGCGCTACTAAAGGAGGAAGTCCCCAAATTAGTTTCTCCGTCTAGTCAATTGCCATCATGCTCTGGTCTGGAGAACAGAGGGCCAGAGCTTCTTTTCTAACGGTCGCTCACTTGTTGGTACGCAATGTGCCATCCATGCTCGCTTTGAAATTCCTCCTCACAGACCCTTTCCTGGCCGTAATTCGATTCTATTAGGCCAGAGTGATATTCAGGAGTGTGGAAGGGCCGCGAAACCCAGAAATGGACATCAACGGACAACCAGAGCTCCGGAAAATGTGAGGCGGTGAGTTGTGTGTTCGGCTCGCAAACACGCAGCTGCTCTTTGAATTTCTGACGCCACTCTTCGAGGAATTCTCTATCAAGATATTCAATTTCATCCCTATAAATTGGCTGATGTGCAAGAATTAACTGAATGCGATTTTGTTGCCCGTCAAAATACATGTGAAATACTGCTTGACAACCTGTCTGAAGATGCCGTCGTTTTTTTCAGTGAAGAGGCTCACTTTGAAATCCCAGGTTTATGTCGATCGACCACGGACAATAGCTCACCTCAAGAGCAGCATTTGTGACGCCATTGCCAACATACCGATTGATATGCTGCAAAGAGTGGACACGAACTTCAAAAATCGACTTAATCAGTGTATGCGTAATGGAGGTCGCCATTTAACAGATGTCATTTTCAAAACTGTACGAAAAAAATTGGGATATTGTATTCTCAAATAAAAAAAAAGAATTAAAACAATATATGAAGTATTTTTGTTTTTATTAACCTTTTAAATAATTCTATTTCTCTGGAGCACCCTGTATATGTATCCACTCTGAAATTATGGCGAAGATTTTGCAAATACTCATAAAAAATAAGTGTAACATGAAAAAATGAAAAACTTCCAATTAGTGAATTAGTAGCAAATTTTGCTGACATGCTCGATAAGCCTCGAAAATTCATCTTTTAGTGGGCTTTTGTTTTGTAAGGTGAGAATAACTACCATTCAAAATTCTGAGCGTCTCACAAGCACATCTTGGTGAATGGTGTTTTTTTCCTTTTAGCATCTATTTTGTCTTCGGTCCAGGAGGTCATTTGAATATTGCGAATGAACTATTAATTTTGAGAATTTAGATGTACAAAATAGTAATTGTTTTCACTGATAAAGCAATCAGATTAGTGATTCATTTTACTGCAAAGATGGTTTGCGATCAGTTCAACTTTTTCTTACGAACATTACTTGGTTCTTCAGCAGAGATTGATTGAAATGCTGATCGTGGTAGTTTCTACTTCTTTGTTCTTTTTTTTTTTTTAAGATGAAGCTCTAGAAACTTTTCGGAGAAGCTATTTAAGAAAATTGCTTTAAAAATATATTTAACCATTTATTTCTCAAAGACGGAATGTTTTGCAGTACATAATTTATTGCAGACACATGTCACAGAAAGCCTTTCCCCTAATGCTCTTTATGGTAAATAAAAATACATGAATTCTATCTGTAGATGTGAAGAAACAGGAAAAGTGAAAAGTTATCTAATATTCCAGAAGTTAGCCATTTGTCAACCTGATAATGGGGTGAGAACTCAAGCATTGTTTCAGAATTTTGCGTGCTCCTATAGTCTTGCACTGCTGCATCTAATAATTTGACCGGTTCCACGTTCGTCGGTTGGCATAATTCGAAAGAAAGGTGAATTCTCTTATTTATTTTATTATACTGAGTTTCCTTCAGCACTCTGAAATACAATGTGTGGCCAAGGGCAAAATTCAGTATTGTTTTGCTGATTTTACTCTGAGAACAATTTATATCAACGAAGCCTGCAAATTCTCCTCTCACAATAAGTTGAATAAGTTTTTCAAGAAGGAGGAAGAGGGATGGCAAAAAGGATTGAGTTTATGCTTTGTTTTTTAAGGTTGCTTTCCAAATTGGCTCCTCGTGGAATCCGTTTGCAATGGATGAGTGGAATTGAAGAAAGGAATGTGAACCAAATAAACAGAATATGCGAGGATTTATCACATGAGGCTTTTCTCAATAAATTTTAAAGATGAGAAAAAGAAATGCATTTGCTTTTGGGAAAGTTAAACAATGTTGATTCTTTTATGAGTATGGGAATTACTTATAGACAAAACTTTGAATAGTAAATAAAGAGAATATTTTATCAGATATTAATGCAAAAATTAGAGAAGACTAAGCAAGGAATGTAATTATCTTGTCGGTTTCGTAGTTAGTTCCAAGTGCTAAAATGTTCAAAATAGACCAAGATTTAACCAATTGTTTCTATTGATAAAAAAAAATGATTTTCATGAATTCTCACGCGATACAATTTCCTTGAAAAATTCTTTGAATGATTTCTGAGTTTATTTCAGTTATGTTTTTTAAATATGTATGTTTAATGTTAACTCTATTTTCTGCTTATCTTTATCTAGGCCTTCTAGAACTGAGGGTTACCGTCCCATATGGAATCATATGCGATAATTTTGGATCACAATAACTTTAATAGTTAATTCGCATTAGATTTTCAGTTTTAGAAAGAAAAAATAAGATACAAAACGATACGGACTCATCATTTTATCATTAATAACATTTAACAACTTAACAAATCACTATCATTTTATAAATAGTTAAATCCATGTTTCTTATAAAGATTTAATGTTTTATTAACAATTTTAGAGTTCTATGAATATCTATGCATTAGACAGAAAAATTTCGTAAAATAATATAAAAACAAAAAGATGTTAAATGAAGAAACTTTATAAGTTTCTGAATGCAGCTCATGCTCTTAATCCATAGAAACTAAAAAAATTTCAGGGTTATTAATTCAATTTTATTACAAACGTTTTATGGTTATTACATTTAAAAAAAGAAAGTCGAAGTGAAGTGATTATTATTATTCTCTGTTAGATGTAATTGCAGTATGCATGGAGGTTCACCGAAACAGATTTAACTACATTATAACATACTATTTCTTTGCGATATCAAATATAAATTTGAAGCTCATTTACAAAACTAATAATGTTTAAATAATACTTATATGAAACATTTTAGATTATTGCCAATCAAATGCTTAAAATAAACCAACATACCATTTCTATGTCATCGTCGACCGGAGGAAGATGTGATAGTGTAGTCTGTTTTAAGTTGTGGTTGAATATCAGATTTTTTTAGATGCAAAATCTCCAAACATATTGTATATTGTAATGGGCATATTTATACGTATAAGCCAAATGCACTTGCTAAGTTGCTTGTTTATTATTAAAAATCAGAAAAATTATTTAATGGTTTGGATTCATAATGTCGGTCTATATATGGAGAAATCAAATGTCATTGCACAGGTATAACATACTATAAGAAATGCGCTTTAATCCAAAATATTAAAAATCTCAATGTACTGGATAAATCCCTCCTCCCCCTTTTTTAATGGATTCATTGCTTCCTTACTACTGCCATATCTAAAAATAGTGTTCCACAATTTAATTGATAGAAGTCTCTTAAAACTAAATTTTTTTAATTCATTCTTGGCATTAATATAAGATAAATCATAGGAATAAAGTTTATTTTTAAGTGGATTCTCGGCTGGCTATATGCTGCGGGTGACTCGTAGAATCGTAATAATAAATCAATGGAGATGTTTTATCTGCACAGGATTGGCGCACGTTTTCATGTCAGTGTCGAGTACATTTAGAAAATGCGATGCTTATCCAGATGCTGTCGCAAACATTTGATTGAAACCAAGAGCCGCAGTCGATTTTTGAAAATTTCATCTCTACTAATATAAAATAAAGTGTGTAAAAATACAGAATGATAAGGATTAAATTATAATTGCCCGGAGCATTGTTGAAAAAAAAAATGACGGTGATCTATGAAAGCCAAATCGCTTAGTTGTATACCATTTTAGTGCAACACAAAGGCTATTTTAGGACGGACATTGCTATTTTGAATCGTGGTCAAATGACAAGAACAAAGCATGAGCTAGCATTCGTTCCTCGAAATTTCTACGACACGCCGGCGTAAAGACATTTTGTCCTATGGGTTTTTCTCCAAATCCACCCACTCGGCTATTCTTCAGCAGAATCAAGTCTCGAATCTGGCACCCAAATGTCCTGCAGTCGAAATCTTTCCAAAGGGCAATGCGGACAACCTAACTGAGGACACATGTATTTCATAATATGGGAAACCTCTAATTAAAAGAAAACATTAGTAAAACGAACCCTTTTTATCTTGAAACTATGATGGTACTCAATACCAACAGCGTTTCTACACCTCTTGTTACTCAAAATAAATACACACATGGCTATGGTTTGAATTATTTATAAATTTATTCATGTAACAATGCGCTTTTTTTTCCCTTGGAGAACCTGGGGAAGATCTCCCTGACCAACAAGGAATGTATTGGACTATCCTTTGTTATACACGACTAACTTAGACAAAAAATTTTTAAAACCATTTATTCTTCACTAATTTTAAATTATTAATTCTTGTTAATTCTTCCAAAAACTCTGGGCCCGTTTCCATTTCGGCAAGATGACCAAGGTAAGTTGACAATCTCGTCACTTTGTCTTAAGTGTTCTTTGTAGTTTGTTTGGGGTTTATATGTATTTATTACTCGTGCGATTTCTTAAATCATCGCGATTCACAAACTATGTCAAACTATACTGTAAATCACATAAATTTGGAGGTAATATTTTAACAATATCACCTTTGGAAGGTAAGCTAATTCCAAAGGACACACTTAAGGCACAACAAGAAGAGTTAAAGAAGCAAAAGAAAAAAGCTCGGGATGGGAAAAAAAGTATTACTACAAAATAAACCTTTCATTCTCCAATACGCCAGAAGGAATACTTAACAACGTTTAATCAATTAATTTACTGTCTTGTACTTTCTACGATTAAAAGTCTTTCTAATTTTTATGCAGGCCATCATCTTACATTCAGATCAAAATCATTTTACCTCGGGACAAAATGATTTTTAATATAGCAAAATAATATTGATTATATTAATATAAAATTTTATACAGAGAGGTA
>JAPMOQ010023642.1:13983717-13994632 GCA_026543055.1 Argiope trifasciata | reverse complement strand
ATTGTTTAAATTATTTTATTTTTTGAAACTGATAAAGTTTTGTCCGGGAGTGAGATATATATATTTCAAATACTGAAATTTAATTTGTGACAAATTATATAAATTCTTCAAACAGAAATAATTAGAAATGTGTTAGTTAAAGTAGAGTTAGTAGCCAAATTTCTTGTTTACCAGAGAAAATATAAAATATGAGCTAAAAATTCTCTAGAATCGAAGGTATAAATACAATGTAATATTGAGTTTAAAATCTTTAAAATGATTCTGAAAATCCATAATTTAATGTTTCGAGTTTTGTGCCATTTTTGATATTTCGAATTTATGCCTATTTGAAAAATTTTTAAAGAAAATTCGAGCAATTTTTACATGTATTGGGACTCTTTTTTCATTCAATTAGAGTGACATGGTCACATTTCGCTTTCGTGTCAAAAAAAATATCTTGCTATATTAATTATAATTTTTGCTTAAAATTGATAATTCTGAATCATTTTCATGCAATTTCATTTTCATAGCACAAACCAGAATAAATTTATAGAAATCTCATTAAAACTGATTATATTGTTACGTGACTAAAGCGATCAAATACATTATCTGTACTTTACATCATCCAAACAATTAAACACACATCGCTGAAACAAGAATAGCTTTATAACATATTATCTATCTTAAAATGTCACTTTGTGTGAAGTCTGGGAAATAAGAAAAAATAAATAAATATAAGAAGCAACGAAATTTCATTTTCGGAAATGCTTCAAACCTCTATCGCGCACCCGTGAAATTGTGTGCGCATATTTCAAAATCAGTGGCGCCTATCATATTCTCCATTTCGCTCTTTCGATTACTTTAATACGTGCCTATTAAGTATACAATATTTCTCAGGCGAATTTATTGCTTTTCAGATTGAAAATACGAAAAGATTTTCTTTCAAATTAAATGCAGTATCTCGAGCATGGCATTAATGGGAGGAAAATACTTACCCGACATTCCCTTTAAACAATGAAGCATTAGTATTTAATATATAAAGAGATTTTTTAATTTATTTGATTTTATTATAACCATAATTTTAAAATCACAATAATCAAGATTTTACTTAATAATTAAGTACAATCATTAATATATTCCTATAACTGCCTTTTTTATGCTTCCAAATCCGAATATTGAATATTTATAAAGTTCAGAGCTTGAACCTCAATGGATTTTAACTTCGTAATGAATTTCGCTCAATTTCTTCCATTTAGATGTGATTAGGTTCTGAAAAGATAAATATCTTTATTATTAATAGCAAATATGTTAATATTCTATTATTTGTAACCTATAATTAGGGATTTTATAAATTAAATAATTAAATTTATAAAATCTTATCTAATTCCATTTAAAGTTAAAGATAAAGATATATTTATAAATATACAAGAATCATAAGCTATAAAAGTAATTTAGTGTAAATATTCTGTGACTAAATATTAACAATCAAATAATAGTTCCAGTGCGAGTCTAATTAACAGATCATTAATTATGTTAATCTTCTAAAGTTACTGAATGTTTAAAACTTCTAAAAAAAATTTATAATATAATAAAGAATGCTTTTTAAAAAAAAAAATAGATGCATCATTTGGATTTTTTTTTAAAGTTTTTGTTTAAACATCTTTTATTAAAGCATCAATGTTGACTATTGCTTCAATGCTGCATAAGAAAACTTTCCATGTCTAAAGAGACAGGCGAAATTAAGTTAGCTTTGAAAATCTGATGATTTAAGAACTCTAATTAAAAATTAATTCCAAATTAAAACGCAAACATTATGCATTATTTAAATCTCTAACTTTAGGGGGAGAATAAATATTATGTGTACCGTAAATTCTTTTGTGATCATTCAAAATTTATATGGTAGTATAACATAATTTTGCTCCTTTGATTGTTTGTGCTTTTTTAAAACAAATTTATATCATCGTTAATGATAGGCTTTAGTAAATGGCAAAGGGTATCCTTAAAAGCTATACTACAAATTTTTAATTAGTTTTTTAAGAGATTTAAATATTAAAAATTCAAATCTGATTGATTCAAATAATTCTGAAGGTTTAATTGTAGCTTTTATCCCAACATTCTGAAAAATTATTCAAAGAAAACTATTTTATGCGCATACGCACCAAACACTAGCTTTAAATACGGATGAGTGAAACCTCTAAATTATTCTTAAGAAACGGGTATTCTAGCATATGAAACAGTAACTGCTTTTACAAGCTATTGAAACATTTTGCTCACAAGTCAAGAAAGCCTGTTTTTTGGAACTTGAAAGTAAGTTACCATTTTTATTTTTATTTCGCTTCTTCGGTTGTAAGTAAAATGTTTTCCTGGTTTTTTGCATTTTGATTCTGAATTTCAAACTCTATTTTATCGAAGTTCAAGAAAATTCTGAATTTCTTTCAGATTAGACAAATTCTAATGTGTTTATTTCATCACCGCTCTCTCTGATTACCATTCAAAATTGAAATATTTCCATGACTGGCCTAATTTTTACTGCAAAATTATAGATTTTTTTACTTAAAATGATATATTATTGATTTATGTTGTTTGATATGTTTTGCTACTGTATATTGATTTATTCCACTAGTGTGTAAAACATTATTTTTAAAACTAACGCGGGCCATCTATTTAAAAATGTTTTTGCTTTTTTTAACTTTAGGTTAACTTTATAAATAGCACCTAGAGCCATTTTAAAAAATATGAATTGATGTTTTATTTGAATTGTTTTCCTTGTTTTAAATGTATCTTTTTTAAAGTTTGATGCTTATTTTTTTCGAACAGGAGAAGCGTTTTGTTTAATTCTTTTTCGCATCCATTTTATACTTTCATTTCATCGTTAGTAGAGAGTTTTAACTTACATATTATTATTATATTTATTATTATTATTACATATTATAACATTACATAACTTACATACAGTAACATATTATTCCATATTTCGTTCGATTCCATCACTTCTAATACTTTCAGATTTCTTTGTGATATGCTGCAGTTTTTAAGCATCATTTCCATTTCTAAAATTAATTAGTATAAAAGTCTGAACATTTGCATATAAGTCTATCACTTTCATTAGCATCTGTTGTGATTTAACTCCATACGATTTCTTTTCTTAGTCTTTGATAGATTTTGAATATGATCCAATTCAGATCGACAACAGTTTCCAAATCAGTTATTAGTAAATGTCCAATACATTCAGATGTAAAACAAAAATACCAAAGAAAAAATATTTTTTTATGAATCAACAAAGCGTTGGCTATAAACGAATCACATATGCAACTTACAATTTAAAAAGATTTATATGTAACCCCTTTTCTCAAAAGATGCTAAAGAAAATTAATTCCATCTTTGGAAAAAAAAAATTTAGGTTTCTCATAAAATGTTTTTTTAAAGAAATCTAATTCGATTTATATATTTTTGTTCAGTTTTTAAAGAACAATGCTCATCAACTCATCAGGAGGCAGAAAATTTATGTATATGCCGATATTATATCAGAATTTCTTAAGCTGTGGTTCGGAACTCCAAAGAGAATTTACAGAACATCAGTAGAGTGCAAAAGATTATTTTTCCCTTCATAGATTTTTTAAACAAGTAGCATCGATTGCTCCTTTACCGTACGGGTTTATTTTACCTGTTAATTAGATCAGATGTCCTATTTGGGATATTTATTGTTATTTCAATCCATGTCAGAGAGCAAAAGACAACTAAAACACGTGAAAAAAAATTGTCTTTTAAATTAATTGCTATTTTGGCCTCACAACAAATGTAAGTATAAAAATTTTGTAATTCGCTGTGCCAATCAGATTTGCATGTCACTAATAAATTTCACTAAAATTTTGCTGGATGATAATTTTAGGTCGAATTTTTGGATACCATCACAGATTGTCTGCTACCTTTTAATTTATTTTAGCAATTTTGTATCAATAAAAATAAAATTTATTCGACAAAAAGTTTCAATACGAATAAATAAATAAAAGTGAAGAAAATGGCACGTACTATTAACCCGAAACGAAAACAATAAACTGCAAAAATTTTAATCTGACTCATTTCAAAGGCTGAACCACCTAAACAAAGAACCATCAGCAGCGACGTCGGGTCTTTTAAAAAAATTGACAATCCCTTTCTCCTTCAAACCGATGGAGTCAGGGCGTATGAATGCCACGGCGTGTATGGAAATTTCAAATTGGAAGGAGGGGGGCCGGAATGCTAAAAAAATAGTCCTGGAACCACGCACTGCTACCAGAGGAGCGTTCATAAAAGTCTATTCTTATACGGGAAACGGTGCGAAGGAAAGACGGTGGTAGGGGGGAGGAAGCAAATGCACTGAAGCGACACCATTACAGGCCTGCTTGATTATTCATAATTCTCAGCCACCCCAAAACTGCATTTCTGATTGGACGAGTGGGAAAGCTTTCGTGCATATAGTTTAGGTCCGGCTGTATATTGCCACGGTTTCAAATGAAGGAGGGAGAGAGAAAGGGGCATCGTTAAAGGATTGTTACCCCTCCTTAGCGCTGTTATTCATTGGACTGCGGGCGGAAATGGCTTGGCTGCAATTAAGGCCTATCCGAATTTCAAAATGGCCGATTATAGAGAGTAAACTTAATGAATAGGAGGGATCAAAAGAATAGCATTGTGGCAGTGAGGACCATTTGGGAGAGAAAGCGTTTCAATCCACCTTTGTTAGGGGATTTTAAGGAGGCCATCGCTGGTTAAACGTGTGAGACAAAAAAGCCATTTTTAATATTGTACCCAGTTTATTCATAAATGAGCTACTTGCAAATTTTATGTAAGAAAATGCATCTTTAATTTATGCCCTCTAATAAGGTTGCGACAAACAATGGATTGGTGATGTGAAAAAAAAATCTATGTTAAATTACCTAAGAAATAATCTGCTTAGGGAAGCTACAGTTTAAAGAATAAAGCACTTTTTCGTGAAACAAATACTCAGTTTTTTTATTAGGTAAATTAAATGCTACATACACAATTTTAGCAAATCATATATTTCAGTTTAAAGCGATATTAGCTGAAAGAGTTAAATTTTAATTTGCAATTTTTTACTGATCGTTTAACTTCATTGCTTATAAAAAACCGATAATCCTCAGTAACATCTGAATGAACAGAATGAAAATAATGTATTATAAAAAAAGAAATGATTTTCGCTATATTATGTGAAATAAAAATTTAATAATTGAAAAATTAATTTCAATATGATTTTTACCCTTTTTTAAAGTTTTAGTGTAATGAAAATAGGAACTTGCTGCAGCAAAAAATTCAACCCAGTGCAATTTAAAAAATTTTATAAAATTGCTTTTTTTTTCAAACTGGACGTGCCGACTCTTTTTTTAAGTCATTTATGATTTGAATGCAAATTACGTACACAGATTATACTGCTTAAAAATTTTAAAATATAAGCTTAATAAAAGCTGGTATTGTAGATAATTTAAATTAAAAATGTATTAAAGTTTCTCTGCTTTTTTTCTTTTCGTTTAAGGTTCAAATTTCAACTATAATTCTTGATTTTTGCATAAATAAAAAATAAGAAAATCATGAAGTTTGTTGGTTATTCACTTACACTTCTTTAAATATTGTATAATATTCTTTGCTATCTATATTCAATAATTATTGTCCTTATCCTTTATAAAAGCCCGTTTCTTTTTTAATTAAAATCATTTGAAAGTCAATCACTTTTTTATTTAGGGTCATTTATTATACTTTTGTAAGAAAAGTTGTTGAAAAACGTTCGAAATTATTTGTGGTTTAGCTAAGAATATATAGTTTTTTTTTCGCGATACTTTCTGAGAAAATCACAACATAATATATATTTGAGAATTTACACCAAAATAGGCGCAATCAAATTATAACTGCGCCAACAAATCAAATGTACGGTATTTTCCTAAGCTCATACAACTGACACAGTACCGGACCATCTTTTCGATTCTAAGTGCCTTCACGGTCTCCAGCTGATATCTGTTAAGATATTCGAGTCACGTAGTAGAATCGTTAAGGCGTTTCAAACACGTTTCAGTGATAAGGAGATTAAATTTTCTCTACAAAAAGCTCAAGTTTCAACTGTCACCGATACACCTATTAAGTGACGAAAATATAGATAAAATAATTTTATAGTCCACGTGAAATGAATGACAATGCGTTCAAGGCACACGTTTGTTTGCTGTCTGAGCATAACCATTGATTTAGGGAAAGCATAATTGAAAGTTTCGTGGAGGATTAGTTGGGGATCTTGGCGTTTTATCCTCTTTATTCAATTAATAATGCTCCTTTTTTATATTTATTTTTGATTTTTTTTTTGCAGTTAATTGATTAAAAACTAATGGAAGCAAAGAATACTCACCCGATATGCCTCTACTCTCATGCCAAATGTTGACAATCATTTAACCATTGAATGCCATAAGCATCCTATTGGAAGGCTCTTGACATTGCATCACAACGTAATATGAAGTCACTTTAGATGTCAGATGGAAAGTACATTTACGTTTGTCATACGTTTTTGAAACAAAATGAAGTGAATCACCTGAAATTTGAGATTGTTGTGGGCAATTTATTTATCGAAAAAAAAATTAATGTTTTCCAAATACCCCATTTAAGATTTATCAGAGGAAGTTTTTCCAATTATTAAGACAAAAAAAAAAAAATCCAGGATATTTTTTATTAAAAAATATAGCATGTTTTAAACTTCAGATTACTAAGTTAAATGCTTCTTTTCTGACAACTTTTTTTTCTTCTATTTCTTGAAGATTGAAAATAATTGATGCAGTTGTGGAATCAAACGAAATAGATACATTTAATGAATGAAATTCTCCAAATGTATCCATGAATGAAATGAAATTATTCAAATGGATCCAAGAAATGGAAGGAAGGAATGATCAACGAAAAAAAATTTATTTAAAAAATATATGGAAAATTAATAAATGGTTGGAAAAAAATATTACTTTCAAATAAAACTCCTCATATGGGTAAAAAAAAATTCTAAATTTGCTTCAAAATTTTCAAAAAAATTATGAAATTTTCTGATGCCATTCAATAAAAATGGTTTACATTTAATTGTAATGTATCAATCACTAAATAAATTATTCATAAAGTTAAAATATTGTAAATGTGATTATAAAACTTGATAAAAGTTTACTAAATGCAGTAAATAGCTCGAACCATTGAGTAAAATTCAACAGTGTCATTTACTAAGTAACTGGATTTAATAAAATGGTTTCCACTTGTTCCCAAACTATAACTGCAAAATGACAGCGAGCATATTAATTTCATTATTACAAATGTTTATCCACTAAGGATAATTATTTGGCTAGTTCATTAAAAATGATCCCATACGTTAAATCTATTTAATAGTTAAATATCTGTGTGTAAGCGAAGTATTTTAAATATTTAATACTGATTATGATTCTATGAATTATTTGTAAATATATTTAAAAAACACACTACAATTAATTTGCATATCTATCAGTAAATAAAGCATTCTCCAACATAAAAAAGAATCCTATACTATAATAGAAAATAATATTTTGTTCAATATTAGGCTCATAATATTACTGTTAGATTTATTCGAAAATGTTGCGCATATATTTAATTTCAGGTATACTTCTGATAAGATTTAGTCTTTCTCCGTAATAGAAATAAACTAAAAATAATTTTTGAATATTGATCGAAAATGAAAGCAGTATTACCAGTAAAATAGTTCATATGCTTCACTATTTAATAAACTTCTCGAAGATCGCATTGGCTTACAATGTTAGTACTAAATGTTTAAAATAAATCTAAATATTTGAACTAAAAAATTAACGGTTATATTTTTGTCAAAGTCAAGTTTTTAAATATCAGTAAGTATTTCTAAAAAGTATGAAATTCTAGTGAGATAAATTGATACTATTTGAGATCCTCCACTTATAAAAACGTGTGCAATCATGTAGAAAGTGCTCTCAGTTTGAATTATGGGAAAGGTTTCATTTACAGATCACTCACAACACAATAATCAAATCTTCACCTCATGACATCTTTTTTGAATGTCTTCTTGTAACACGCAACATCCAATCCCATTGATAAAAAGGTATCTTTTTCAAACCATACAACCCTCTGTCCTTATTGAGTCTTTAGAGTAGACAAAATAACTCCTTTCGGCTGTCCTAGACGAAACCATAATGTTACGTGAGATAAAACGCCAAGATTAGTATGAACGCGTGACAAAAGGATGGGCAAGCTACGGTATATTGAAATACAAGTATCAACATTTCATCTTTTTTTATTATTATTATTCTGTTGCGTTTCACAGCTTTCGTCCCTGTGTGTGTGAGTGTGTCGTGGGTTGAATTTTAATAAAAAAAAAGTGATTTTTTTTTTATTCTGCGTGTAGCAAAGCATCGGAACTTTTGTCACTCGTCGAACAAGAACATAACTCTACGTGTCGTACTTGTCTAAACGCTTTACTAGCAGTAACAAATATGTATACTTCGCAAGTAAATCGCTCACGTAACTCGCGTATCGTTTATGCGTGCGTGACTTGCGTGAAGCACGGGAAAGAGTGTCCGCATGGCTCGTGAGACAATGTTAAAAGTGTGTAGAAACCTCCATTTTTGTGGGGCGGCGGTCAAGTCTAGCACGGCATCCATGTTAAGAATCTCTAGCCTCACGCACTTTGAGACATTTAAGGCATAATGGTTCTATTTCCTTAAAAAGTCGGCAACGGATACACAAGCGGAAGCAGCAAGTTGTGGCACACTGGTGACATTTCAAGCCCCCTTATCTCTGCCCGGATCATTAAAAACTAGTAAGTTTTTTTTTTGTCCAATATCTTTTTCAGCTCGATCTGAACTTCCGTGATCCATATGACTCTTAATGTGCCACCTTCCTAGGAAATCCGTATTTTTTGAGAGATAAAAAGCAACAAAAGGCAAACAAAGCATTCCCGAAGAAAAAAAAAGGACGACAAACACCAATGGAAATACAGTGGTTTCAGTTTTCCAGTTTCATTTTTCAATGCTGTTTTTCATCTGTAAAATTGCAATTGAGGCGCAGTTTCAGATCGTAAATCTTTCCTATGAGCCATTCTACCCCATAAAGGGATTAAACTAATTTAAAAATCCATTTTTATTTATTTTTCTTGTCTTTTGAATATCAGTACAATCTAATAACCCTGTTCTTTTACTTCAGCTTTAAGTAATTTGTTTACTACCGCTTATTTTTTACTAAACAAGGGGCATATGCTAATCACTTGACCTACTTAAACGTCGTAAATTTCATATGTCATTTGCGAAACAGTTTCACTATACAATTTTTACTGACAGCTATTCTGACACGTAGAAGGATTAAAATAATTTCTAAAATTTGCTCTTTGCTCCTTCAAAAATTTCCTTCCCTCTTGTGGAAATTTCAGCTTTTAATTACGACGAATGTTTATTAGTTTTGAATTATTTGCTTCCCAGGCAACTCAGAGGTATCCACAAGTCAGTCTATTTTCGTAAACCTTGTGCTTTAATGCTGTATTTGAAATGGATTTACGGACTGAATTGGAAACAAAAACGTATATTGATATATAGCGTTTTAAAAAAGTCTTCAATCACTGATTAAATGAAATTGATATTAAAATTAATAATGTAAATGTGGAAAAATATTTACTACAAAATGAAATTACAATAAAACAATAATTGAAATAATTTCTTAATACCTTCGAGTTTATTTTTAACTAAAGGAATTCGTTGCAGTTTTCTCCATAAAGATACCTACGTTCAATATATTTAGGTCCTGCTTAGAGGCAAAATTCATGAAAAGACAGTATAGTTTACTTTTAAAAACCAAATCATTTTTTTCCATATTTTTCTGATACATTATTTATAAATCAATCATCAAAATGTCCCGTCACCTTCAAATATTTTATCAAAAATAAGCTAATTAGTATTTTTTTAAATATGGAATCTTAAGAAAAGAGTTTAAAATAACTTTTCTGACTTTTCATATAAATTAATTTTCGAATTTTCTGATTTGTTGTAATCAAATGTTCCTTTTCTAGTGAGACATGGGTAATTAGAGAAGGTTTGCCGGTCTAAAATCCTCATCGTCATCTGAAAACCACTCGATTTCACGAGCTTAGGTGCACATTATACCTCTTGTAAAAGCTGAACTGTTAAACTAGCTCTACTAAGATTTAAATATGTTGACATGCTTCAATGTTACAATATTCAGTAACAAACAATGTTACAATAATCAGTTAATAATTTATTACATCATTTTAAATTTAGTAATAGAAATTTTCAAACCTAATTAATCCAGTAATGAACTAAAAACGATTAAAGCACGTTTCAAGTTATAAACCTTTGCTTGAAATGGCATATTTACTTCCCATTAATGATTAAATATTTTGGATATTTACAAATGAGAAAAAGAATTTTTATACTCAAGGCTGGTGAAAAAAATATATTAATGTAAAAAGTATTCGGATGTTGAAAATAGCATCAGAATAATACTATAATAATTGGCTTTATATATTTTCTGTCATGATTTTAAAAAAGGCAAAATTGCAATGATAAATATATAAATGGAATTAAAATAAAAATAATGTAAAATAACTCTTGGCATAAGTTATAGGATAGTTTAATGCTGTAGATATAATATATTCCAGAGTTAATTTTTGTTCCAGGTAAAGAAGTAATTCTAAAAATTATTATCAAAAACGTAAGAAAAACACTAAAAGTCTTTGAAATTAGTTGTCAGAAAATGAGAAAAAAAAAATCCCAAAGATTATTTATTTGATATATTAAAGCACTATTTCAAGTTATTTCAAGAAGAAAGCCATTTTAAACAAACGGATGAGCGAATGGATATGTAAAAAAAGTGCTTTAAGTATTTCTTATTTTTACAGTTGGCATTTACTCGATTTAATTAA
>JAPMOQ010023642.1:13932064-13983617 GCA_026543055.1 Argiope trifasciata | reverse complement strand
AGCCTCTAAAATTTTTACGTAAGGCTGTAGAACTTTTTACTTTCATAATGAATAGGTATTATTAATCCCGATAAATAGCATAATGACCTATGTCTTTTTTTAGACAGAAGTTCGCAATTTTAATTCTAATTACTGCATATTACTCTGCAGATTTACAATTATTACGCCATTATTTATTTAGTATTTTGAGATCATTGTTATTCTTCCAAGATATATATATATATATATATATATAATATGCATTTTTTAAGATGAATGTTCCCGGAAAATTAATCTACATATTCTTACCACTCTTGAGTATCATTCAGTCAAAATTTAAGAAAACAATTAAATAGAACGACAAAATGATGCACTCCCTTAAATGGTGCCTGAGAGGAGATATTGGAGTGCTAAGGATTAAAATAGAAATGTATGGAATTTTAATATTAGATTAATAGTTTAAAGTATTATTGAATTATGATGACGCAAATCCCATCTTATGTTTATATAAGACTTCCGGTGGTTTCAGAATGTCTTCGTTAGAAATCGATCGAATATTTCACCACATCACATGCAATTCATTGCTTTTAATAGTTTGGGGTTCGTGGAGGGTTTCATCTCGCTAATCATTGAAAAAATTGTACATATTGTATAAAATATTAATATAATCTAATATGTAAATAAAAATATTATATATTGTATAAAAAAGTAATATATTATTGTATAATAAGAACGAAGCTTAAAATTTAACAATTAAGATGTACACTTTACTTGTTTATTGAAGTTTGATTTAATAAAATTAAAAATTTTATTAAAGTTTGAAATTTTAAAAATCGTATTGATATGAAACTTCAGTGATCAAAAAATAAATCGAAATTGATTTTATTCAAAAGGCTTTAATATTAAATTTTGTCTTTGTTTTGTTTACTCAAGTGACTGCTACTGAAATTAATATTTAAATATTATTTTGGCTTTCTGACAGAATAAGCACTTTCTTTAGGAAATTAAGTGATTTTTTTTTACTTCTCGTGGGGAGAGGATTTTCAAAACTCTAATCAAACGAACATATGTAATATTTAAATAAATCATTTTTTGTTTTTGTTTTTTGCTTGACATAAAAGAATGACATATATAACTAAAGTTTCGGTTCTTTAGCATATAAATGAGAACATCTTACACTCTTTAGACAAAAAAAAGTGTATATTCATATATACTTAATGTCACTTACATAATATATATGAATAATCCGTATTCATATATATTATGTAAGTGTCATTTCTCTTTCCATTATTGATTGCTCTGATTTTTTTTTCATCCATATGATAAAAAAGGAAGCTATTATACTTAATACGATATGTTCTTGCATATGTATGTGACAAAAATATTAACTTAGGTTTTAATTATCTGATAACACTCGAGGCTTGCCTTATAACTTCCTATTAATCCCTAATACCCATTAACCATATGTTTCAAAAGTCCTTAGCCACTCTGCACGACCGAGCCATCTGTCACCTCATATAGTATTCAAGTCCCGCACCTCCTTTAAGAAGACCTCCTCGAAACAGTGTGAGAATTAATTTGCCCTCTTTTCTTAAGGTTAGGCATAAGTACCGACCCATGAATTCATTGGCGATTTTTCACTATTATCATCTTATTTTGCTAGTCACCGCACGTGCTCTTTGATCGGCGCCCCAGGCGGTCTGTTATGCCGTATTCAGTACGGAAAGTAACGGCAATCACTAGTTGGGAGACTTGCTGTGGTGGAGATGGTAGATTTTTTGCCACTGTGGATTTATGATTTTATTATTTTGTAACAGGTAAGTTGTTTTAAATTTAATTTTAAAGGATATTTTATTGTCCAGTGGAAAAAACTCCGTTATAAAACTCGAAAGCGCCATATTTAAATGATATTTAATGCAGATAATTCATGGTTTTATTTTCTAAAAATATGTCTGTAAAGGAAAAATAATTGAAAAATATTAAGCCATTAGAAAAACTCAAGTAAAAAATAGAGAAATTTTAGAGTAAATTTGTCATTACATCGAAGAGATGCAGCATTATCTATTGATAAATATTGAAATATCTCTGAACTATCGTAAATTCTGTTACAAATATGTCTAGTTTGAAAATCAGTTATAAAAAAAAAATTTTTCCTCCCAAGCAAGCCTTTACCTTAGTAATAAACTTTTTGAATATATTTATTTTTACAAGAAATGAGTTTATAATTTAACTTCTGTTATATTCCCAGAATTTGTTTCAAGTCGCTAAAACTTGAACGTTTACACAAGTTACTCTGAAAATTTATTTGTATCAAAACTTTTATTTTGGATTAGGCTTCATGAAATTAGACATTCGCAAGTGTTATTTGATTGTCTAAGTTCAGTTTGGATAAATTTTCGGTCATTTATTCAACAGTACAGGAGGAATTGCAAATCAGAGGGAAAACATAATGACGACATCAGTTTTTTTTTTTTTTTTTTTTTTTTTTTCTTCCTTTTAATTTGTTACGGAAATTTTAGAACTGTCGAAGTTTGAGTTTGTTTGTCGAATAAAAAATATTTTGCTTAAATAAAATAAATAATGCTTCCAGTTTATAAAAGAACTTTCTCTAAAATGAAGTTAGGAGAATATGTGTTTTGTAATTGCAAACACCAACAATTACACACGAAGAGAAACGCACAGTGCAAGAGACTTTATTATGATGATTTGATAAAGTTGGAAAAATTTACAGTAATAACACATATTTTTCATGCCATCAAAATCAGAATCAAAAAGTTAATATAACTTTAATATTGACTTTCGGGTTGATCTGTTTATTTAGATTATCGTTCACTAACCGGATACAACACTTGACATTATTTGAGTTCATAATAAGAAATTATTTTATAAAAGCATGCAAAATTCTTTTGAATACAAATTTTTAAAGAACTATTTTTATTCTTTTCCCATTCTCACGATTTTCCTCAACATTAAGCGTTAGCGCTTTTTAGTTTAATTTCTTGTCGCCCGAAAGTTTTTCAAGTTTTGCAGTGTACATGATAGATCTTATTATACTAATTGTTATGCACTGTTTTGATAGTAAATTATTTGGGCTCTATTAAATTCATTCTGACACAGTTTTTTTCACTATAGAGTCGACTATTAAAAAATTGATATTTTTCTTTTAATGAAAATAACTGCACGCTGGAGATACTCCTAAGATAGGAAAGTATTCAATCCCGTGTTTATAATAAGTATAAAGTGATTCCAAAAGAATTTAGTTCCGAAACTTTTCTTATTTCTAGAAAAGACCTTCATTTTTCCAGAAATGACCTTCTGTCGCAATTTTGGTGAAAAAATACTGAAGGTTTTGAAAATATATAGTAAAGCTGAAAGGGAAAAAGCCAATTATCACATAATGTGAATTATCACTAAGATAATTTCTTTCTAGTAGTATAGCATTCTTACAATCTAAGTTTATTAAAAAATAAAGCATTTGTTCAGATCATAAAAATATTTTTCGAGACTGAGCTGAGAAACTAAGCTGTTGTTATACGCAAATTTAATTTTTTTTGGCGAATATATGTTTTCGTAATAACGCGGAAAAAACATCGACTATAATCACGAATATCATATTCTTTTTGAGATGTAAAAACGTAATGCATTTACTATCCTATTATTAATGCTATGAATGCATTTAAAAACTAATATAATTTGATATTTTTGCAAACCCAAAATCCTTGGTAAATAATTTTCATTAAAAAGATATCAAATGATTTGCATAACTATTCAACACCAAGATATCTATATAAATTTTCATTTCGATAAAAATATTATTTAAAGATTTTATAATTTTATAGTACAAATATAAAATTTTCAAAAGCAAAAAAGAATTTTCATGCATATTCATCAAAATCCTCTGATATCTCGCTAAATACACAATGTTAAAAATACACTAAGCAGATTTAAATATATTATAAAAGAATCTTTTGATATTGTGAATTTACAGTTATCTTCATATTTTACTAATTTTTGGTTCGACCTTTAAAACAAATAATTAATGAAGCATAATTATTTGAAGTATTTCAATTATAAGAAGTTACTTTGAATTCTTTTCGAACGTAGAAAAGATTATTAAACAAACAAAAGTTTGGAGGGACATTAACGTTTTAACGCACTCAAAGTTTGATTAAAAAATATTCTTGTTCTTGTGTTTTACAATCAAGTAAACTAGGAAATAATTATATTGAAGCAATTGATTTTTCAAGGAAATTTATTTGCATTAAAAGGTACAATAAACATTAGTATCGATGTTTCCTACAATACTATTTTAAAATATTAGTCTTTTTTTCATAATTCTGGTTTTTAGTATACTGAATTCGTTTTTCTACCCATTCCTTAGGTTTCAAAGATGGAAAGATTTTTCAAAGTGGTAATAAAAAAGATAAATTATAATCCATCAAGTTTTGTAGTTGATCAAATCTGAGAAATCTGCATTATATGATTTTAAATCAAATTTAATATGTTTTAAAAATATTATATTAATTTCTTTCTGCAGCTTAAATTTATTCGTACTTCCCAATTGTTTTCCTTTCTAAATTTTTTCTTGGATTGCAAGCTTATAAAAATTTTAGACTTAGCAATAAAAGGTTCGATTAGAACAAAAGTGTATTGAAATAAAGTTTCTTTGCTATGGTTTTTGTTTAAATTTAATTTGATTGCAATATGGTCAACCAAAAATCCATTTTCAACTGAGATTGATATTTATTTTTCCGCTCATGATATTAGATCGTAAGAATTTATGAAAAATATGTTTATTGGAAATATATTTCATAAATTGTTTAATAATTCCATGTAATGAAGGGTGAAAGATAATGAAAGAGAATAAATTAGGATATTATTTTGTTTATGAATACTGTTAAATATCAACGCAACGAAATGTGTACTTATACAAAAAGAAAGAATAGGAAATCAATGCTATTTAAAAACAAAAAAATCAGATATTTCAGATTCCGAATCGACCACAAATGATATATTCTACATAACGATTTTTGGAACATGAGCGACGACGTATACAAAATATTTTTTAGTGTAAGCAAGGTTGGATATATATATTTTTTACTTTAAGATACCAACAATTGCGAAATAAAAATTATTTATGAATTAGATTTTTTTTCTGTGCTTTTATTTCTTAAATAAAATATTTAAATAACAAATATGTAAAAGCAAGCAAACATAACGAAATTAATAGTTGACCATTTTTAATAAATTCAGTTTTTGGAGTAAGATGTTTTTCTTTCCATGTATTGTTAAAACAGTCTTTTCTTATATTGGGCTTAGTTGGATAATTTTTTAAAAAAATTTTGTAATAAATATTATTTTGCAGTTTTAAAAAGATAATGCAGAAATGTCATCTTGCCCCAGTACTGAGTCACGATGAGAATCCTAATAAAAGTGGAATATATTTATATTCCTATAAGATACAAGACAGTACCTGAATAGTTGAACACTGTTAAATATATTTTCTGGTATAAAAATAAAAAGTGTTATGGCTTATAAAACTCTAACTCATAATCAATGTTCTTTCTATAATGAAAAACTAAACAGTAATTTCCCTTCCAACTTATAAACCTCCTTGTGTCATCAAGTGTAGGGTTTGCAACATTCTATCCTAGTTTCAAAATAGAATAGGCAAAAATAGGTCTTACGGTTTGTAGAAACTGTAATGTTCTAATTAATTTCATTCAGTTAATGCCAATTAATTGAATGAAATAAATTGGCATTAGCACTTGCAAATAAACATGCATAAAAAGGATCTTTCATGGGTTACATTGACATCTTAAAATGTAAATGAATTAAATAAATGGAAAAGCGTCGCTTTTTAAATCATAATCATACTGCCTTGCAAACTATTTTAGTTGACTCATCAAAACTCTTCCACACTTTAAAAAATGAAAATATATTATCAGCCTTAGTAAATAAACAAGAAAAAAGAAAAAATTGTAGAATGAAAAGCTTTTATTAATTATATTTTAGCAGACTTTCGCTTCTGTTGATTGAGTCTGCCATTTTTTTATTTCACTTGGGAGGAAAATATTTTAAACTATTTTCAAAAACTTTAGCAACCAAGTTAATTCGTTTGCATGGAAAAATCTGTTTCTTTGTCTCGTTATGTTTGTTGTTGCTGCTTCCCGAAATCTAAGGGGTTATAAGCGTCATACCAGTTTAATGAACAATAAACTATGGAAGCAAAATTAAAAAATAAAATCAGCATTATATTATCGTGAACAATCCTGTCGTCTATCTGCTAGATCTTTCTGCTGTATCTTTTGCTGTTGGCATAAGCTATTGATGTTTCTATTATAATGAAGAATTAATGTCTATCACTTATTTGTAGATGAAAATTAGTTGCTTTATGCAGCGGATGAAAATCCCTGTGAGGAAATGGATCATTCACTGAAATATGTGTGTAAGAAACTATTTTAACAACCATCCGTCGTGTTTTAAGTCGCAAGAGATTTTAAGTTTATTAAAAGTGCATCAAAAATACTCTTACCGATGTAGTGTGAAAATTTAGAAAGTGAGTAGCGTCTAAAAACTTCATTCTTATAGTTTGAATTGGATTTAAAATAAATCGTTAATCCCAACAACATTGACGCCCCTTTAATTTGTCACCGAAACATGATTTATCTACAAAATTATATATATATATATATATATATATATATATATATATCATTTAAATAACTATGTTACATCTGCATTCAAATAACATAAATTGAAAACCCGAAAATTTCATTAAATATATATATATTTGATACCACTTAAATAAAATCATCGTTATGTTCAATAGTATACGACAGAAATAAACAAATTTTTCCATTATCATTTAAGTATCTAAATAATCAAACATAACCCAACGTATGTTTAAATTATGTTATAATTTAAATCACTGACAATGTTTAAGCTATATTATCGATTTCAATTTCATAAAAGGGTTCATAGCATTTTCACTTTTGCATCTATTGGATATCATTTACTGTTTTATACTAATTACACTTCAACCTATATAGAATACGTTTTCTAAAAGTTTAAGGCATTGCACGAATATGCCTTATTTCTCTTTGTCATTATATTTTTCTCTTTTTTCCTCCCTTTTGTATTCATTTTTTTTCATCGCAACAAATCATATAAATTTTCGTGCATTGGAAGGTTTGAAACAAGCACCATACTTTGTAAACATATAATCTACAGTTGCTGCATATTATCTTTTCCGTGTTTGTTCAGTGGACTCTGCACTGTTGGACACTCTCACGCGAAAAGCCTACTTGCTGCATCTACGAAAATTTGTTCTATACCGAAGCTTTCAATCTATGATGTTCAGCGAAGTATATAAATAAATTGTTTCTAAGACTAAAAGCAATGAATATAAAGAAAAAATAAGTTGTATTTATTGTATATATAAATATTGCGCCTTCTGTACACATTACTTTTGTTTGAAAATATACTGATTTTTTTTTTCTTTAACAAAACTAAATTACTGTCATTTTTCTGAATCGCTAACTATCGATTTTACATTTGGAATCTAACTTTCTATATAAATTTTCATTACGCATAAACTTACTTAAACTTACTTACGCATAAAATTACTTAAACATTTAAACTTACGCATAAACTTAATTTTTTATTCTTCAATCAATGGAATACATCATACTTTTGTCTTCAATATTAATTATTCGTTTTCATTTTTTATATTTTCGTCTCTCCCAATCTATTTTTTCACTCCTCCCCTCCAACTAAATGGACACATTCCGCAGACTGCTGATAATTACTAATTTCAGTTCCTTTGATATTAAAAAGTATTTAATGAATTATAAAATAGGAAAAATCTTTTCCTATCTTGAATTATGGATAGAAGAATAAATAATTTAAAATATGTTTATTATTACAATGTAATCGTTGATTTGTTCATCTGATATTTACATGCAATCGATCATAGATTGCTTGCATTGAGACAGAGCTAAATCAAATGTAATCTGCATATTTTACTGAATGAAACACTGCTGGTGGTTATCAGAAAGACAGATTATTTGTAAATCCAAAGATATCCATCATGATAAAAAAAAAGAAACAACTCAAAATATAAGAGTGTTATTAGGTTAAATCAAAATAAGAAATTTTATTTTGTATTTTTTTTTTATTTTATGCCTTAACTAGAGAATAGTTAAAGAAGAGTTTGAAGCAAATATCGAATAAGGGTATAACAAAAATCTAATAACACTTATCAATTGTTTTTACATTATGTGTTGTTCATGCGGTTTTTTTAACAAAAAAAATATCAATGATAACGTTGAATAAGAATCTTGATCCTATTATCTAATTAAACAAAATAATTTCTGATCAACCTAATTTATAAGATGATACTTATTATATATTTTTTTAAATATGGTCTTACCCTTCTTGTTATAATAAATTGATCTGGAAAGTATACACTGATAACAGGAAAGTAAATCAGTACTAAAATTCGAATTAGATTGGCTTTCTTGAATATAATTTCAAAACATAATGGAAGCATATGAGTATTTTCTGGTCACTCTAATTCGCTGCAGATAATAGTGGTTTTTTCCCCTTCAAAAGTACGAATTTTTATATACGTCTTTAATAATTAGGTAGACGGATTTAGAGTATCGAAATCATTCCATAAATCATTGGGAGACATCTTTGAATAAATTAATATCGATTATTGAGACTTGTATAATTGTCCTTTCACTTCCTTTTTCCTTTCAAATCATTAGAGAATTGAAATGAAATTCAAAATAAATTATATTTTAAATTTTATTTAAGGAATTCCGTTATTAAAACATTGAAAAAAATGTTAATCTATTTTGATAACAATTTATTGTTCCATATATTGTGTTAAAGTTTCCTTGTTTTGTAATATTTGACAGAAGTTATACAGTTAACAGTAAGTGATACAATTGAAATTCTAACCAACTCATTAGTGAATCAGTTAAAATTGAATAAGAAAACGCTGATAGCCTATTTAGAGCTGGTTTAGAAGTTATTATATGTTCTTTGAATCTACCAATTATATGTTTAATGCTTTATCAAGAGATAGTTTTCCGTTGCTAATTTAATTAATTAAAATAAAGTTAAAATTATGATGGTGTATTTTTACTTTAATTACTTCTCCCCCTTTTAACGCCGC
Organism: Argiope trifasciata; assembly: GCA_026543055.1. Classification (NCBI taxonomy): domain Eukaryota; kingdom Metazoa; phylum Arthropoda; class Arachnida; order Araneae; family Araneidae; genus Argiope; species Argiope trifasciata. Next base: position 13,974,451 of record JAPMOQ010023642.1, on the reverse strand, counting down.
ACCAACTAATGTGGTTTATTGTAGTGTCTGGAGTTAATTTAAAGGTAACAATAAAAAGCAAGCAATCGCAAGAATTTCAAAAGTCTAAAATAAAATGTACAATAAAGCAAATTATTCTTATGTTCATATATGAATAAAGTTATGGATTTACGAACAAAATGTATTTTAACAAAATTTGCTACCTTCAAGAATTTTGAAATGAAATAAAATGTCCTGTGAGCTGTTTGAATATTCATATACTCTGTTATGAATCTTTTTAGATTTCTTTAAGATAAATCTCAGTTGATGTAAAATGCTTTAAGTGTTTAAAAGGGTAGAACAGTAGCAAAATTTCTTTATTTTGCTAAATAAAGAAGCAATTGATACTTCATGTTACGATCTTTTATTGTTTCCCCCAAAATGAAAGGCTTAATTAATTTGTCAATTTTTTTAAGTTATGGATACTGCATCACATCTCTTATAACAACCATCTTCTAAAATAAAACACTGCAAAGCATTTGTATCACTTCTTATAAGTAATGATACAATTATTAGGAGATTGGTATCATATAATGAAAATATATTAGATAGGTTTTTATTATTAAAAAGGAAATACAAATTTGATGTACCTGTAATTTTTGATATACCCGTAAATTTTTTAAATGGTAAACCTTTTTTTATGAGATTAAATATAATTTGCTAAAACATGGGAAAGCTTTCAGTTCTTAAACTTAGCTAATAAAAACTATTTGTTGTATATTTTAATTTACTTTACTTTAAAATAATTTTAATCCAAGAATGTATAGAGCAGTGTAATTCATCATCTACGATTCAAGTTCTGATAACATCGCACTGTTTTGTAGAAAAAAAAGTTGATATGCATTGCAACATATTGATACGAAATATCAACTAAAAAAAGAGTATATAAATCTTATATATGCTATTATAATGAGTGCGAGAAATGAAAATATGAAATGATAATTTTTATTAGTATTGTTCCAGAAAGGATGCGAAATGAATGCCTAAATTATTTGAAATAAGGGCATTCCTTTCTAATTAAAGAGATATTAAATAATTTTATATTAATGATGGAATATGTTTTCAATTAATTAAAAATAAAATGCAGTTGTTATCTTTTATGATTAAATGAACATTTGATAAACATTTGAATTCATTGAATTCCTAGTAACTGAGAAATAGTAATTTTTAACTTAGTAACCGAAAATTTTGCGCATTTTTTCTAACTAAACCAAGCTTTCCCAGTTAAAAATAATTTTGATTAATAATTATTCAAAAATTGAATTTCATGCTGTTTGAAACATTGGTGATTCACTGACTTTATCACGGTATCTCTTTTTTCATTTAAAAAATAATACTTTTTGTTATCTTAAACCAGAAATTCATTCGAAAATATCTTTATTACTCTATTATTTAAACTATTTACTTTACGGAATATAATAATTGAGAAATGTATTTTAATCCCCTTTTTGTCTTTAGAAATAATAAATTATTGTACTTTAAATTTTAAATGGAAAAAAAATTATGTATAAAAAGTACTTTATCTTATTACGAAATATTGCAAAAGAAATAATTTTCTCGTTTATTTGTTATTAAAGCTTAAATTGTTGATATTTTATTAACATTACAGTTAAGTGGGACAATTAATAATTTTATTTAAATCGGTATTAGAGCAATTAGAAAATTTTACATTTTTCAGCATGAATGACATATTCTTAGTTCGTATGACCCCTATAGAACCGTACATGAGCGTTGTTTTAGGGAATCGATTGCATTTAAGATGGAGAAAGACCCACTGTTTCAGAAGCCAGCCCCTGAGCACGAAGGAGGGACGCTGAAATTCGATCGATAGCTAACCATTTTAAATGGAAAACAGAGAGGAAATTTTCATTGCTTGAAACTGCGTCATTCCGAAGCTCTATTCCTCTGAATAAGAAAATCGAACTAGAGTTTTGATCGGAATATGTTAATGAAGCTACGCCTACTGCCGTTGCTATGGTAACTAGAAAGGACGCTACCGGTCAATGAAGATAAATTCTCTTCAAATTCAGATCAAATAGCGCACGAAATTTTCGTATTTAGAAATCATAAACGTTTCCGAAATATTTATACATGTCTCTCTTTATTAGGTATGGATTTTAGCCGAAATAGATGAGAGCATTTCAAGAATGCATACGCATCTAAATATCAGCAATAAACTGCTTCATGAAAATAATTCAAAACTGATATTAAAATAAACCACTTTTAATTTTTTAAAATGCAAATAGAATTTAAATTTATTTCAAGCAAAATAAATTAAACTCATATGATTTATAGGAAGTTAAAAAAATCATTTTACTGCCATGCATTCATGCCAAGCTTTCAGATATCACCATTACATTTTTTATTTAGAAAAAGGGATATTTAAAATTAAAAAATAAAGAGAATATACTATAAGCTTTTATATATTAATCTTTTTGAAGTTTAGGACGAAATAATTGGGAAGAAATTCTTTGAAAATAGGATTTTCAAAACCACAAATTAGATGTTTCTTGGATAATACCTTTTTCATTTAAATACTTAGTCATCATTTTTTTAAAATTTTGTCTGTAGTTAAGATTAATTTGCATTAGGAAATAACTGTTTTAATCTCAGATATGATTCAGATTAAAGCCTATAACTGGTGTAAACTTTAATGTATAGTTTTTAATGTTTAATTTTAGCTTAATTCGCTTTTATTAATTGTATTTATTCCCCGGTACTCTCCGAAGTATTTTCTTTTTAAAGAAAAATGAAACATCATAAATAAATACGAAGAACTAGTACATTTCCAAATAAATAGTTACTAGAGTTTCAGTTACCGGAATTTGTAAGTAAATGCAGAATTGTAGAGACAAGAATTTTTCTGCTCTCTTGATTAATTGGAACTATCATTTTCAACATTTTTTACAAAGAAAAATATACGCTAATGCGAATTTCAGTAGTTGCATTTTAAAAATTCTCATTAATATTATACCTTCATTCAATTAATAATACTTATCAATAGTTATTTTTTCAATCAACTTCATAAAAATTATAACAAATACTTTCATTTTAACTTGTTATTTTATTCCTAAGTAAATAATATTGGTTTTACATTACATTTAGATTTCTATCTTGTATATCTGTTGTTCATCATTTAAATGTTATAATTGACAAATCGGTTCGTAGTTCATCAATACTGGCAAATTCTTCTTCTAATTAATATCTTAGGAGCTTGGGGCACAAAAAGTAAAGTTAAAAAAATATCGGTAGTTTTTCTTTCGGTAGTTTATCATGTATGTACTATCTTGCGGAGTAATTGGGAACAATGATGACTATAGTATACCATGATAATGCCTTAAAAACGTGTTTTATTAAGTGACTCAAAGAACGCTTTTTGCAGGTATATCTTTAAAATGCTTGTTTCCTTTATTAGCGTCTATGCAAAAAACAAAAAAGTTGGTAAAGTCTTTACAAGTTTCCGATTCGCTCCCCACACCTTTTGAAATATACATTATTAAGTTATAAATTTCTACGATCTGTAGAATAAACATTCTTTTTATTGCTCTTTTTGTACTAATAAAAAAAATCATTTTTTTAAACTTTTCATTTAAGATTTAAAGTTTATAATATAACTTATTTATTTATTTTATTGGGGGCCCAAAATGAACCTCGGGAATTTAAATGGAACTATTACTGATCCCCCAAAAATTGTATTAGAAGCTGAAGTTAATATTAAAAAAAACACCTGTGCAGTTTTTAAATGAGTAGACTAGGGAACTCATCCTGGGGTTGTAGTTACAATTGTTTATTAGTTTTGAAAACTAAAATAGGCCAATGATAATATAAACAAGTACATACATTTAAGTATATTAAAACAAAATATTTATTGATGTATACTTAAACTATCCCAGCGAATGCTTTTCATATTTGATAATGACAATAACAATCGCTTGAAGCCCTCTCTTCTGCAAATTTGACATGCAAATAAAGTCGAACTGATTCAAATACATGCCTAATTTAAGTTAATAAAACATACCAGTAATATAATAAATATTACAAGGTGAGAAGAGAAAAAACTGCTTCAAAAGAATATAAAATATTGAATGAAACCCATCAAAAATGCCTGTGTTTACAAGCCCAAAAATGGCCATCATGAAAACAATAATAATAAAACAAAACATTTTAGCATCCTCTTTCAGTAATTATTAGTTTGATCTTAAATGAATGAATAAATAAAAAAAAAACTTGTTTCAATTCCTAGATTTTATATATAAAAATAGAAACTGTCTAACTAAATTAATGTGCATTTCTTCACATTTGTTTCATATATTATAATTTGACCATACAGCGTGTGTATATATATATATATATATATATATATATATATTGACAATGCTACATTATTGCTATATATTGTTGTACGGATAATTGTTGTATCTTTTGTATTTCGTTCGTTTTACACTTTTCTGTAAAAAAACATTTCTATATACAAGTTCGTAAAAAAATTATTTACGAAAATCTAAAGTTTCATCGTTTACCCTCTTTTTCATACACAAATGAAAATAATTATCAATGAATATGCAACTACAACTATTGTTACTGCAATAGCTTATAAAATAATTTCTATGAACCAAAGATTATTTTCAATTTTTTTTCAAAAGCTTCTTTTTTCCTTGTATGAAATATCCGCAAGTTTATCTACAACTATTTATTATGTTTCCATCGTATAACTGTTAAATCGCATGCATCGAATTAGCTTGATTAGTTTTAGTTTTTTGTCTTTTTGTTTTGTAATGTAGCATTCACTATTGTAGTACTTAAATAAAGAGCGAACTCATTCACTATATCCGTAGATAAGCGAAGAAAGTTTTAAAACGCTGCAGAATGGAAACAAACTAAAGAGTTTATAAAATAATTACTCTCAAGCCACTCCATAGAACTATCCTCAAACTGACATGAATAAGTGATCATGGTGCTAAGCGGATAAATCAGAATCGTACACGCTTCTCAATGGGATAGTCCTAATTTACATGGCGAAATCTTCTCTCCGATGACTCAGGAGATGAAGTGACATCTACGCCGCTTAAGTTAGGGTGGAGATATATTCCAAATGAACACTGACAAGCTACACACCCTCTATAATGACACCTCAGAGTGATCGGGGCAGCTGTATCTTCAGGGATATTTCCATCTGCGAGTTCCGATTGAAAGCATACACCCAAAGTAGAAATCGGATCATACCTTCCTGCTTACTTATGTTCATGCAAAGCGTAAATTGGTTAAGGAAATTGGCTGAAGACATTTTAAGAATGTAAGAAGAAATGGCTGTTAGGCAAATATGAGGACACGCCTAGAAATTAAAACTGGTAAATTTTTCTGTGAGTTAGAAGTGTTTTTTTTTTTCTTTTTTTCTTTTTCTTTGACACAGAAGTTATAGAAATGAGACAAAACTCATGAAATTTTATATAACTCAGAATTCAAACCAAAGTTTAAGGACTAAGTTAGAAGATAAATGAAATATATTTACAACAAAGACTATTACAAAGGGCAGAAGTGTTGAGGTTCTTATTTGATATATTGGGTCGTTCGGAAAGTCATTTCGTATTTTTGTGTCAAAATGAAAAGAAATTTTCGTTTAATGAATAAATTATTTATTAAATTATAAAATTGCCATTCTGGTCTAATACCTTTTGGTAGTAACATGATTACACGCTCATAAAAGTTTTGGTCTTTGCTGTAAAAAAAACTGATCGAGGTGGTTTTTGGCCTCCTCATTTGAAGGAAAAATTTTGCAAATCAGTTCTGGTACTGATGTACTGTTAACACATCTTCTCCATACATATTGGCTAATTTATTTCTGGCTTGAACAGCATTTTTACCTTTTATAGCAAAAAAGAAAAAAATGACGAAAATGCTGTTTATTGCTCTCCATATTTAAAAGGGCACCATCCAAAAACTACTGCGAAGAATCAGCTGCACTTTTTTACACTCAAGCCTTGCTATATCAGCTCTTAAAACATAAAATGATTTTGCGGTTTAAGTATGAAATTGGGTGCGAAAAATGCAATTAAATCCTCTGTCAGGAAAAAACGAAATTACTTTCCGAACAACCTATTTTATCTTTTTATGTAATTATCTTATTTTGATAGATGAAAACTCATTCGCTTGAAATAATAAGGTATTATTCAAACTTGGATCCTAAACTCTTTTTCATGCAAGTATTAAATTAGGAAGTCTTTCCTTCTAAATTATTCCCCGATGTTGAATTGCACAACTTGTTTTTATTTCATAAATTATTTAGACTGAAATTAGCAGCTAAGTTCCTTGTTGAATTTACTTCATACAAAAGACTTTTGCTTTAAAAATTGCTAAAATTGGAGGAGATCTATAATTTTTCAACGAAGCTGAAAACTTTATTTATCACATTTTTGTAATTGTTTATTTTCAAAGTAACTAAAATTTGTGAAAATCACTAAGCAAAATTTTATTGCAGATAAAGAAAAATTATCTATTTTCTATGGCTATTTAATTTAGAATAAATTAAGTCACAATACATTTGATTTATGATAATTCATCGGTAGCTTTGAAAATATTTAATAATCGAAATCAAATTAATAATCTAAATACCATTTGCGTACACAGAATTTCCTAAATAAAATACTAATTTTCGTAAGCCATATTCTAAAAGAAGAGAAAAGAGCAATTAATCTCATTGTATAGAATAAATTAAATATATAAATTATCGCTTGCTATCTCGATCACTATAAAGAAAAAATTAGTTAATTTTTTTTTCATCCCAAAACCATTTTCCCCAGTAAATGCAGCTGACCTTATTTGTATTTTGTCTTCGAAAAAAATTGATTTATCGCCAGCGTTCCTTTAGAAAGGAGCTTATAGACCAAAAGAGCTGATAAAAGCTCTTAATTCGGGCGCTGATGATGCCAGAAAGAGACAGGGCTCGTTTTCTTGAATCCGTTCATTCCTGAAAGGTTAAGACACGGAAAATTCCGTGAGTATCCGCGCTCTTCAACAATCAACACTCGTTGCGGAAGCCGCAAGTCATTGCGGAGAGTCATGTAGATGGCATTTTTAATATTTATAGCCCCTCTTGCACGCCAGCCAATATGGCGGCTTGCTGGATTAGTCGACTAAGACAGATCATGGACCTGCGTTAACAAGTGTTTTCCAGTAATGAGATTTTGAATGCTCCACCACGCAAAGGGCGCGTGTGAGGCTCTACTTCGTTACAGGAAAGCCCTTTAAAAATTCAACAAGACAGTGCATCAAAAATAGTGCTATCAACAGCAGTAAAAATAAGTCATCTAGAATCTAGCTTGCAAAATGAAAACTTATTCTAACTATAATTATAACGTATATATATTTATAATATTCGTTAATACTTTGATACTACTGTCTTTTGAGATAGTTGGGTGACAATGGAGTGCAAATGATGTGGGTAAATTTTCTGTCAGAAAATTGGAAGTTCAATATCATGTCATGACTAGGAAAAAACCAAGTAATTGATAAAATATAAAACTTGAATTATTTTCTTTCAATATCTGATCTTTTCTTTTAGGAATTTATGTGACTTGGTTTGGAATTTCAGCTTTTGTATCATTTGGTTTTCATAAAATATAAATGTGCTGGTGTAACAATACGGTAGATTTGTGTGGAGTACTAGCAGATGGTATAAATTCACTCGTGCGGAATTTAAATGATTCTTTCTTCAGAAAAGACAGTTACATTTGTTAGTACATAGTTTTATTTATCTTGTTTCACAGTTGTTTTAGCATCTAAAAGTAATTTAAAACTGTGAAACCTAATTGAAATAATTTCGAAAAGTTTGGCATTTATTGAAAAAGATATATATTTGCATTTTTAGGATAAAAATTTGTGCTTGAATACCAAAGACATGATAAAAAGTTTTAGATGGAAATAAAAAACTAAAAATTTCAAATACATACACTTTGCTTATGATATCTCTTACAGCAGGCTTATGATTATGCATTTAATAAGGAGTTTGTTTAGCTTAATGAGTAAGTTCAGATTAGTGAAAAAGACAAAATCGGACTAAAATCCTAAATATAAAAATTAATCAAAATTGTGAAAACATACCATTGAAAATTAGGAATTAAATAAGATAAAGTTAAACTTCTAGCTATGTACTTAAGAGCTATTCCTGACATAATTTCAATTTTAAGAGCTTGAAAATATGAAGCAGAAATTTAGAAGGACCTCAAAAAGCTGACCTAGAAACTGGAAATGCATGTTTGGCATATTGTTAAATTTCCTGTTGTAATAGAAAAAAAAATCTCAGCGAAAGCTCTAGTTAAATTTCACAAACCATGTTGAAAGAAATCTCTAACAAACCCTATTAGAGCCATATTTTCATATCTTCTGATGTTGCTTTTTAAAGTAGAAAGTAATCCCAAAAATATTTAAGAAAGAAAACTAAATTATTGTGTCTGAAAAGTATTTGATTTTGAATCTCTGAAGGATTTATTTACTGCTTGACTCTCTGTAAGGAACTATTTTCTAAACAACAGCAAAATGTATATACTTATCGTATAAATACTACAAAGTACTTATGATCATTTTATTACTTGAAATAATTTTAATTCCACTCTATTTATAAGATAATACATTGTTAACTTCTACAAAAATTGCTCATTTATTTTCGTTGATTTTGAGTTATTCACATAAGAATTTATAAAACTGGACTAAGAACCATTTCATTTCAGTGCGAAATGTACTGACAAGTTTCGAAAAACTGAATTGAATTCGTATTCCAAACTTTCATATACTTAACATCATGTAATATAAATGTTTACTTTTTAAAATGTCCAGGAAAATCAAAAAATGGCCAATGTCCCTAAAAATTACTTTTAGGATTTAATAATATTAAGACGAGAAAATTTATAATTTTAATTAGAAAAAATATTTGAATCAATTGTTTCAAATATATAAAGATAAGAATAAAATGTTTATTCATATTTCTTGTCATTTAGCCATCATATGAATAATATATTTAGTAATCACTTGTTTCCTCCATTTTTAACTTTAATTCCTTTAAAATATATTTAATGAACAGCTTATTGCAGAAAATAAACTTGTTTGCTATTATTCATTTCAGACATTCTCGTTAATTAAGACTAATTTTATAGCGATTTTACAAGTAAAAGCTTTACAACCCTCTCTGTTGAACATTGTACCTACTTAGTTCAACAAAGTATAAAGTGTCTGTCTGCGAACTGTGTGCTCCTGTTGGCTCAAGTACCCTTCCATCTAGAGTAGATACAAACACATATGAAAGTTCCCGTTTTACTCCCTGTAAATGAATTCAATGCTAGCTATCCCCCAAGTTATAAGCCATTAAAGGAGAGGCAAAACTTCTCAAACTAGCAACTATGGCAAATTTAAATCCCCTAGCATTTAAAAAGAGGCCTGGTCACTTCAGGGTAAGCAGCTTGTGTTTTCTCACGGACTTCATCAAGCGAGTGTCACGCATGGGGCTTTTCCTGAGAGAGGCGAGCTTCAATTGTGTCTTCATGAATATTCTGACTTTCCTCTTCGGCTTTCGCAAAAGATTGGGGAATGGACAGGGGCGCCTTATATCTAAGGAGAACAGCATTCGGAATGAAGGCTGTTTAAATGTAAACTTGGATTCTTTCCTTCTCAGTTCAGCATCCCAGTTCCGATGTATGTCATTGAAATGTTTACTTGGATTTGTGACGTGGGTGATTTTTAAGTTTCAGGCTTGCACGGCTCATTTGGTAATTTCACGAAAATTCAGTATATCACGCTCAGTAATTTAAAAAAACTCGTTCCAAATTTCGTCATGAATAAAACTAAGTTAAGACAGATTTATCTTAATTTTTCAAGCAATTAAAAAAAAACAATAATTTTCTAAATTATCGAGAACTTTAAAAAAAAAATAAGTGTAGAAAATGTGCTTATTTAAATTAATAATTTATTTATACTAGATTTTTTCCTCGTTTGTCTATTTTTTATCCTTCAATCAGTTTATTTTTCAATCCATCATTTTCTGTCTTATTGTAATTTGTGAATCCATTTTTTTTCTGTTTCAATATTCTGCCAAATATACTTTTCTATTAAATTTGGCATACTAGACGAAAAAAAGCTTTATATATATACATAAATATAGCCTTTTTATATATATTAAAATATATTTACGCCTTTTTTCTCTCCTTAAATTTTTATTTTCAATTCTTATGATGAATGTAGTATTTTAAGAATTCAAAACTGAAAAGAAAAGTTTTGATATTAAACTAGCTATTATAATAATTGGGTAAATGTTACATCAATCCTTGTGTTTATAAGAATCACGTATGTTATAGTGAAAGATCGAAGTCTGGTAAATTTCGACATCATCCGGTAAAAATCAACATTCACATAATGATCTTTCAACATTTGTCGGAGGATAGAGTACACATTTTCTAAACTTGGTCTTTCATGGTTACATAGAAACTCAATCATCAAACGCATTTGGACACTTTCGGATTTCACGGGAAAAATTTGACAAATATCTTTGAGATTACAGCTTGTAAAAAATATACTTCAACTCTTATTTAATGCTAAATGTTCAATCACGAGGTTATTTAGAATCCTACCAGATATTGATGAAAAAATGATTCGGACTCCATCCATTTCAAAGAAGTCTGATAATTATAAGCAACTTTCATCATCGGATTTGTTAGCTACACACAATGTTTAAGCTCATTTTCTTAAAATTAATATGTATAATTGAAAAATATACATGTATATATATGAATTTCTTAATTTCCCATGATTTTTACTTATAACATGCAAAGTTTTCAATAAAATTATTTGACACCTGCAAAATATGTAACAATATAATAGCTTCCGCTTAAATTCAGTTTGCTGTAATGCCAATATTTACCTGAATCTTTTCAATAGAAAATTGAAAATTTACATAAGTTAATTTACATATCTTTATGGCCTTGTATGTATTAAGAATAATTTTATTTTTGAAATACTTAGCTTTTTTATTATATTGTCACGTACTTCGCATCTTTTGTGTAATTAATTTAAAAACACTTTATGTTATAAGCAAAAAACTAAGAAGATTTGGAATTTTTAAGAAAATGAACACATTTTCCTCAATATGAGTATAATTTCTAAAAAAATGCATTGAAATATTGCATCTAGCAAATCAAATCATTTTTGAAAACTGTATAAGAAATAGGAGGAATCAAAATAATTTTTACTTGCTCAATTTTTGGTATCTCCTACGTACTCTCATCTTTAAATGTGCATCATAAAATGTGAATTTAGGTACATTTTTTTCATGGTCGAAATTGAAGGCCGGTTTGTCACATGTTTCTGACGAAATTTGAAAGAAATACATAAATGCAAAAATGTCTGTGTATTTTTCAGCATTATAATGTATCAGAATTTTTTTTAACTTTTGTTAGTTTGCATGTTTTAATAAAATTTCTAAGAAAAAGCTGTAATAACGCATACACTAAAATAATGAATAAATTAAAAGCAATAATGAAATCAATTTAAATTATTATGTCATTTTGTATCCATTTTTTTGCATTTATAACTGATGTATATATTAAAATTTATCTTTTATTTTTTCTGTTCAATTGTTCTAAAATCGCAAAAGAAAAAAAAACAGGTACAGTAAAAAATCTCTTGCATTAAAAATAAATGAAAAATAATGCATTAAATGTACTTGCAGAAAGTTAGCCTTTGATTGCTGTACTCTTAAGCCCAAAGCACTCTTACTTAATGAAGTAAAAGAACTTGGTCTTATAGATATGCTAATGAGATAAATCGATATATTTAATTATGAGAATAATCACCATTATTAGTGATGCAAAATATTTACTTTAGAGAAGATTTTGTATGCAAACTCGGGAGAAGGAGGCAAGTATTATCTGATGAGCATAGCATTGGAGAATAAAAAGTTTCTTTAATTGAAAATCAAGTTTTGAAAACCAGTAATTAATTTGCCTTAGTTAAAAAAATTTACTCTGAAATGAGGCTATAAATTGATTTGAGAGTATATTATTTTATTAAAGTTCTTTTATTTGTTTATTTGCATAAGATATGATCGATATGCGTAATTTGAGCTTGTTTTGAATTTTGGCTCAAATTTTGTTCCTAAGCAAATTCGGCTGATTTTTGTTTTTGTTTACAATATTAAATTTTAATTTTGCTCATTTATTGCTGTTTTTCTTTTTTAGAAAAACTGTCATGGTATTTGTTATCAAAAAAGGTCTGAAGTAAATTATGTTCTGCTATTATGTCAATAAAGTAAAAAGCAACATTTAAAAAATATTTTTCTCATTAATTAAAACTTCATCTTCTACTGAAAAAAAAAAATTTACAATTTTGCAACTTGAAATGAAAAACATATTACAAGACTGCACGTGTCTAATTCTTATTATCTCTTCATTTCTTATTTTACAACTGGCATCAAACCGAAAAGAAATATGCAGTAATATTTTTTGAAAATCTCATTACATTATTTTGCTTCGTTGGGAAAGTAACTAAATTTTGCAGTTTCCTATTTCAAATAAACAGCGAGACGAGTACAGTGTATTTTCTTATTTTTTAAAATTATTTTTAACATCTGTTCTAAACATTACAGTATTAAAAATTAAATAAATCCAATTCGTTTGCCCCGATTTTTATATAAGACATAGATATAAAGGAATTTCTCAAAAATTATGACAGGTAAATATTATAATTTTTAAACATAAACACACAATTAAATTGGTTTGATAGAAATATCAATAATATTGATTTTCAAATTCCTCGAAGTAAACAGTTGTAGATTTCAATAGTAAAGATAACAATTTTTCAACTTTCATATATCCTGAATTGATGAATTTTTTTTTCACTTCCTGAAAATGGAATCCATCAATTTCTAAATTACTGACTAATGACTTCGCAACACACATTTATTATTTAATTGATTTCCCACTAGTTTTTGAAATCGTAAACATTCCTCATCATATTTGAAAGACATCTGTGTTGAAACTAATCCAATTATTTCAATAATTGACAGAGAATCGTGATTTTTCCCCCTCCCCTAACTAATCAGAATAATAAACAACCTTCATTTAAGTTCAAATTGCATTTTCTATGCCTTTTGTAATGACTCTAATAGTAGAACCTATTTAGAAGGGGGGGGGGAAGCAATTCACCTCCGACCTACCTTTTAGGATACCCCTGGTAACACATTTTCTGCAAGGTTTTGTTTTCCGAAACAAGCATCCCCCATCATCTTTTACATTGGCTATGTCGGCTACTACAAAGCAAAGCAGCGCCTTCCCCCCGTCTCCAACGGTTAGTTGTACCACCTGGTAAAGCTCGCACACTTTGCCAAAATATAATAAAAACAGATTCTTCACGATTGTCTAAACTGTCTTATGAGCCATATAGATGAGGCGGTGGCGTGTTCAAAACTTCTCGATCTATTCTTGAGATTTATTTATTTTGTTTATTTTTCAATGTAGTTTTTTTCTGTTTTTGTGATGTTTCACTTTCTTAGGAAAGGTTATGTATTAGGATGAAAAAAGAAATTGTTCTTTGTATGTTTTGTATTAAAGACTGAGATGGCTCCCCTCAGAACCAGAGGAGTTTCTAGCTTTGGTAAAATGTACACCTGGAAAGATGCTTTAAAAGTTTTCCAGAAAAGTTTGCCGTGATGCAGCGTATTTTACTAGCTTTGAGAAAGCACTTTTTTTTTTCGTGTGTGCCCGATTTTCCTTCGCTTGCCTTTGGCTCGGTAGATGCTGTGATGGATTTCTATTTTTATACTTGTTAACTGTTGAAAGAAGGCAATCTCAAAAGTAATAACTTTTTTTTTTACTTGTGAAATCGGACAGTTCAGTTATTTTCCAAAGAAAGATTATTTTCATCCAGGAGTATTGATTTATATTCCATTTGAAAGAAACTATTATTTAAAAAATTATGGGAATAATTGCATTTTTGTAAAGAAATTACAGTGATAGAATTTCTTATAAAACGTATTGGAAATATGGTATTAAATTATGTAAGTGTTAGTTTTGGATTATACATCTCGCTTCAGAAACTTAGAGAGATGGGTGAATTAATTTATAGAAACATAAATAAAGGTATATTTCTGCTAGTACAGATGAAAAATAAATGTCAGTCTTCCCTTAAATTTTAATATCTTGCACTTCTAGAATTTTAGCAATTTGTTAGCTGCTCCAAGACAAATACGAGTGATACAACGATAACTCAGTCCATTTTTTAAAAATGAAAATATAAATTATGCAGTCGTTACCGGTCTTATTTTTCTATTGTGAAGTTAGAGCGACGTTTCTAATTTGTGCAAGATCCATTAATCTTTAAAGAAAATCCATCACTTATTATTGAAGAGCATTATAACTTCTACCAGATCCAATGATGCATTCATTTCCCCAATTTAATAGTCCCACACAAAAATTATAAACTTACGTGATCAAAATAAGAGAATCTGAAAGGCAGCCAAATGCAGATTTTATAACGTTTACACCTCTAAATGGCAGATATTTCCGTAAAACCATCAGATGCTTTATTTCGAGATATTTTTTTATTTTATAATATGATTGATTGAAGAGTTCAATTAACATTCTGTTTCAAAACTACTACAGATACATTATGTTATTTGTTTCTTGTTATGAGTTACAATCCATTAAATCCGTTTTACACGCAAAATTTCCTTGCATGTCTAAAAATCTATCGTTCGTAGCAACAGTAGTATCTGAAAATAGGCTACGCCATTTAAGTGGTAAACTATATTTGAATTATTTCTAAAATTTTCAATGAATGAATATCAACTGATAACGGAGTGAAATGAAATTCATTTCTATTCTTGCGATGGTTATTTGGTCTAGAATTTCGAATCTTAGCTAAGAAATATTTTTAATTAGCATTAATATTAAAAAACATGATTATTCCATCTAAATTAAATAAATTCAATAAAAACAGTATAAATATATTAACTAATCCCAAGCGCAAAATGTCTTTTTCGAAGAAATAATGACTGAAATATAATATGTAGTATTCTGGCAGAAAACTCGTTCATTCTATTTCACGTTATATAATATTATTCCGTCGTAATAATTAACAAAATTGCGTAATTTTACACTCAAAATAAACTTTTTTTTTTTACCAGTAATGATACGTAAGTATTTCGAGTATGTAGCCATTTGAAAGATAACTTTCGTTTCCTCTTTCACACGTCACACAAAACAAGCAAAATAGAAGGTGAAAAAAAGTTTCTACGTAAAATTCGAGTCACTTATGCTTATCTTCAATCATAACCACAAAACGGCAACCATGGGAAAGAGCAATTGCAAATTATTTGTTCCAGGTGTAAAGCAGAGTTGTAGAAACCGGTTTTGAAAAAGTGTATTATATAAATGCTTGTCTTTATATACATTTATGTACAGCTATATCTGCAATGACACATCTGCTCCGTGGATTTCACCCTGTCATTTAGGGGCACGATTTCGTTATTTAAGGGCCTCAGCAAAAAGGGGGGGGGGATAGTTTGATCAGGGTCTGATATAGGTTACTACCGTCAAAATGATTAATGAGGTTTATGAACAAGGATTTGCAATTGGAAAGAAAAAAAAAAGAGAGTACTATGTTCTCAAGTCACAAAGAAGCAAGGTTAAAGGTTTGTCTCTATTAGTATGAAGCTAATTATACGTCTAACTGTTTGCTTATGTAATTAATCGGATTTTCTTTCTTACTGTCACATTAGATTTCATACATATGATGGTTTGGGGGAAATACTGTACTCATTGGTCGAAAATAATATGAGGTTTAATCGATGAAAAAAAAAACCGCAAAGTGTACATTTTTAACGTTATTAATTTGAAATAAATGTTACAGGGAAAAAATAAAATCTCTTCAAAATGAATATTGTATTAATGTGAACTGAACAATCTACATTCAAAAGTTGTAAAAAAGTTAAGTTGAATAAATTATAAGTATTATGTATCCTTAAAACTATATTTATTTTTTATTGATATCGAAATGCCTTATATAGAAAGCCGTTGTTTCAGTTGTTAAAGAATATATTTCTTCAATAATACTCCGAGTAATTCTACATTTCTTATGCATGAAATTTTTTTTAATTTCCATAGCTGTCCATGGTTTTTAGTTACTTTTTTATTAATAGTCTTGTACAAATATTCAAATATGTTTCCATTGAAAATTTTGCTGAGACTTAAAATGCTTGAATTTTTTTAAAAATCTTTTTCATACCAACATAAGCCTCAACAAAAAACTACAATGTATTGTTTGTTTATAAACTTCTGATTTGAAAGAAATTGCCGTTTAGATACAAGCCAACTGAATTTCATTCTTGGAAACTGGAATTAAAGTACATATTTGTTTATACCATTTTTGCATTTCTTCCCTTTATTCTTTAATTATTATGTATTATATATTAAAACTATATTTGTTAAAATTCTTCATTCACTGTAATTGCAACTGAACAAATTTATTTCTGTACAGAGCTGTAGAACTTTCTATCTTCTTTTTGGAGATAATTTAGACCCTTTTTTTTTCCTGGTAATCTCTGATTGAAATGCCAACTGACCCTTATTTCCTTCATATACCTTATAATTACCAAGAAAGAAATATTTAATAATTTACTATGAAATTACAATCTGCGCATCATAAAAAATATTTTAATATTTTTCAATATAAGATCTGCTACATTCTTCATGACAAATGATTTACAAAACGTCTGTGAAGAACTTCTTATATCCCCTTCAACCCTTTGCTTACTGACGGTACTTAAAAGTACCATTTAAATCTAGCTTATATCTTTAATATATGACCATTTTCGATTATTGTATTCTAAAAAACATGGATAATGTAACCCAAATAACATGAAATTAATATAAACTAAAAGTAGGAATTAAAAATATTTAATTAATAATTAAATTAAGATATTTCAGTTAATTACATTTTTTTTTGGGGGGGGGTCCTTGAAATCATTCTGCAAAAAAAAAAAAAAAAACTAAACTACTGGTGAAAAAATGAAGTTGAAAAATTGATGGCTACATTATTCGGTAAATGAAGAGTTAACAGATATTTAGAATTTACCAAAAATTCCATTTCGATAATGAGTTATTAAGAATGCTTCGGTGTTCAATGAAAGATTAATGTTGAAAAAGCATATCAGAGTAGATGATGTGCGAAATAAGAATGGCTGTTACATGCCATTCCATTATTTTTGGGCATGTTAAGTTTTTAAAAAGTCAATCATGTTAGGCATTTTTAGTTTGAGTCAATATTTTTCAACAATTACCTATCTACTGATTTTTTCTATTTCACTAATTCAATTGGGAAAATGAAATTAGCGTTATTTTCCACTTAGAAGGTGAAGATGAAACAACACGTCTAATTGTTATAAAAGAATGTCGCCTGCGATGGTTTTGCAAATTTGTTATTTAAAAAAATGTGCTTAAAAAATCCTGAACAAAAAGTTGAAGGCCTTGAATTACTACAGATTTTTGCTAGAGAATCAAAACAGGGTCTATGAATTTATTTGAAAATACATAAAATGTTCAATAAATAAGTAAAAATTATGTCATCATAACCATAGTCGTCTACTCTGACCAGCCCGGAGGCGCACGGATAGATATGAATGACCGAGAGTTCGGAACAGTATTGAGAAAAATTAAATGAATCAAATACCCTCACAGGCCACGACCCTTTCCATAGAAAGCCCACACCATCGTCGGTAAAGGGTAACTGAACCCACACCATTTCTGTACTTACCAGGATGTAGAAAACTAACAATCAAACCGGAAACTTCGTATTCCGATATTTGAGATCCCCACGGGCTTGATTTAAAAAAATGGCAACGATTGGCGTGGCCAGAATTTAAAGCATCCAGAACAAAGTTTTCTTCTCATTTAAGTTTCGTTTTATTAATCTGGTTATTTGGTAACAAACCTTCAAATAAAGTTGCTATTTCTACTTTTTTACATAAGATCTAATTTAAGAAGATAAAACTTTATAATGGAGCTAAGTATGATTGACATAGTTATTACACAAATTAGTTTTGAACTTATTTTCATTTCTCAAATAAATTGCATATTTTCTGTTTCGAAAGTGTTTATAAAATGATAAGGTATTGCATACTTTTTGTGCTTTTACCTTTAAAAAATGAATTAAAAAGTTGCATTTCGTTGTATGATTTTACCTTAAAATTCTATATATTGGATTTTAACTAAAATTTATAAAACAATGTATTTATTATATTTAGGTATTTTATTAGGTAAAACATAAGTCTGATGAAATAAAGTTTAATATATTGACATTAATTTTTGAATCCTTAATGGCAGTTGCTTTATTTTATAAAATATTTCCTTCTTTAATCAAGAATAAATTCTTAACAAAATTTACCGATTCTTCATATGCAATTATGTTTCAATATTTCATTTAGTATTATTCATTTCTGAGTAAATGCAAACCTAATAAAATTAAATCTGAAATATCGTCACTGTCTTTCTTAATAATTTTTAACTAATAAATCTTTTAAAATTTATTATTTAGAATTCTACTACATTTATATTACTTAGAAGTGCCCATTCATCAAAAAAAAATTTTTTAAGTACATTTTTAAGAGCTTAAGATGTGTTGAATTAATATACTCGTATTTACTTATCGCTTATAGCCTATAGCAGGCAATTGAGTTGATACGATATGTCTCGTTAACACGCATGTGCCAATCAAATATTCAATCATTATTTTTTTCGATCAAAATCAAAATTCATTAAATTGGCATCTTTAATCCTTACGATTAACACAACGCACATTTACGAATCGTCTATTTTAATTTAAGTCAATTGAGCAACAATTACATTTTCTACCATTTCCATTGTAAGACGATAAATCCTCAGCTTAAATCCATTTGAACGATGCTTGGGAATTGAAATCAATGTGTCTTCCTAACCGTAGACAAGGTCTGTGAGATAATTTTATAGCGTACGTGATAACGCGCTTACTCGTGACCTAGACATTTAAGCACACAGGTCACGTCCCAGGAACCGTTTGATACATTTTGTTTTTAGGCATCATGGAAGGTCGTCAGACGTCTTCCCATATGGATTTCGAATGCTTGAGTAAACGTAACTTGGGTAGGTGGATACATGAGTAAATAACGTCGAGATCGTGATCAGGATTAAACAGATGGATTGCATTTTTAATGCTCTTTTGTTTGTTTTGCTTAGTGGTTCAGGTACTTTTAGGACTAATGTTTGATCATGCGACATCCCTGCTTAGGGGGTTGGAAATCAGTTTCGTGATAACGGCAATTAGCGAGCACATAGTGTCTTGTTTAGTTATAGATGATATCTTTCCGCTGCTTGTAGCTTAAATTTTCAGTATTTTGTTATGTTTTCTGAGTTGCAATTTACAGCTTCATGTGTTTTTATATATGGTAAAGGTGTGTTTAGATACTAGCATTTTTATCATGCATGTCTTATTATGATCAGGTTTAATGACTTTCCAAGCTTTTCAGAAAATATATATATTTTTAATATTATATCAAGGTGCATTCATATCTTAAAGTAAGTGCAACTTTAAAAAGTCGATTTTGGCGAAAATATAGAGTATTTTTCATAACTGAATCGATTTTTTTTTTCGTAATTTTTTAAAAAACTCATCGGGAAATAATATTCAGTTTTAAATTTGGAAAATCTACGTTTTAAAATCATTTTGCATCTTTAAATGCTATTTCCTCACATTTTTCCTTTTGTTGAATTTTCTTATAATAAATCTTATAAATCAGGATATAATGCATATTTTTTTACTCAAATTAAGTAAGTAGTTGCTAATGTGTACTGGTGTTAAAAAAATACAGAAAATTAAATAATTTGTTCAAAAATTTTAAAGTTAATTTAATGCTCCATAATGTGAAAAAAAAGGAAATTCTCATATTATTTGTAAGCTGAATTCCAGTATTTAAATATTGGATTTATATACAGATTATTTATTAATTCAAAAAATGGTTAGCATAAGTTATCTGCAAAATTATTATTTTTGACGAATCATTTAACAAGCTAAAAATTTTATTTAAATTAAATTAAACTAATAATTAAAAAAAACCTCTTTATGTGTATATTTCTGTAAACTTTCAGATAACTTTTGTCTTTTAACTATATATTTTTATTTCGAAAGATTTTTTCAATCTATTTTATGAAAAATTTTAAATTGTAATTTTTAATCATTAATTTATTATAATCTTGAATGTTGTCATATAATGAATTCCGTCAAGACTCTTCAACCCATTATCCATATTTAAAGTATACGTGCTTTACAATCTCAATTTTATTTATAGCATCAATGTTTCAATAAACAAGTCATTTTATTCTTATATGCATGTCATCAATAGCCTATCAAAATTATTTTGAAATAATAACACTATATATATGTTTTTTTTATCAAATAAGTGAGGATATATGCTTCAACATTCGAATTCCAACTATAGTATTTAATCAGCTATTATTTTCAATTTGAAAAATGAGTAAAAGCAACTTTTTTTGAAACAATTGTCACTATTATCATCATTATAATTTATTGGATCAAGTGGATTTATCCAATTCACATAAAACAATATTTTTTAGATAAACAATAGAATTATGTGAGTGAATAAATGTAATAATAATTTAAACGGTGCTGAAATTTTGTTTTAAAAGCCTTACCGAGGTACTTTACATTGAAACATGTTTTGAGCACTTGAGAAAAATAATTTCTAAAGTCTTATGTAGCAGTTATATAAAATAATATTTTAAAAAAAGCACATTAAGTTTTCTTTGTCTGAACATTAATTATTTCACAGATAACCTTGTATGTTCGATAAAATACAATACATGAATCACGCAAGCGGAAAACTATGCAGAAAAAAAAAGACAGAAAGAAAAACAGTGATTATTCTAAACCATCCAGTGAATAAAAAAGTCTTGAATCTTTTTTCAAATAGAGAGTTGTCTACGGCTTTTCATTGAAGCATATCGCCAGCCACTTGAGTCCAATTATATTTGCAATTATAATCAACCAATTTGATATGAAAAAAAAGGAAAACCTTCCTTTAGCTAATAGAAGAATTTCGTGATTCCGCGAATGATCAATCGTGGACTGTAACGTTAAATTGAAACTGAAATTTCCCTTTTGAATGCAACTACGAAATTAGCGTACTTATGGCTGAACTGAGAGCTACTCAGAATTCAGCGAAAGCAATGGAGATTTTTTAAAATCCATAAAGATAATCACTTCCTTATATTTATTAGATTCAAAATTATCATAAAACGACAACAAATTGGCATAAAATGTAAGTAAAGTAGTTGAATCGAATAAGAAGGGGATTTCATAACAAAGTTCTTTCTGTATTTTACTTTCCGCATGATGTTTTTAAGATATTCCTTCTAAATTAGATTTATAGGATAATTTATGACGCTCGTCTGTTATTTTTAAAAAGATTTTTTTTTTTCAGTACTTTTGCATTATATGCGTTGATCAATTGTGCCATTTTTGTTTATCAAATTGTAAAATAAAAGTTTATTTAAAATTCTTTAAAGGAATATTTATGATTTATAAATGTTTTAAATAATTTAGCAAAAAATTGAAATTATTCCTCAAGTGTGAAAAAAGATATATCTTTTTAACCTAATCATAATTCCATCAAATAAGCTAATCAGAAGTAATATGTCTAGGTAAATATTCCCCATATCTACAAGATGATCAACTAAAGGATTTCAGATTCCATAACCGATTCAATTGAAGAACAGTT
This sequence comes from Argiope trifasciata, assembly GCA_026543055.1. Lineage (NCBI taxonomy): Eukaryota > Metazoa > Arthropoda > Arachnida > Araneae > Araneidae > Argiope > Argiope trifasciata. The sequence goes on along the minus strand of JAPMOQ010023642.1, from coordinate 13,952,628 downwards.
GTGTAAGCAGGTTCGATGTATACTAAATCCGTCAGAGCCAAACGTTCTGTCACTGGCGTGATGTGGAAGTTTGGAGAAGGGGTACCAGCTTAGGTTTCTTCTTCGTCATCTGACTGCAGTTCAAAATTATGCTTTAAAACGGGACGTTAATATAACTAAACTAAACTAAATTTTCAAGATGATCAGTGAAACCGAATCAATCCCCAGAATTTTTTTTAAAAAAACTCCATTTCACGAAAATTAGCAAAGACTTGAGAAGACTAAACAGATAGAAAGAAATGGAAATTTCTGAGAGAAGCAATTAACCTCTTTACTTATTTCCATCAAGACTGAAAAATAGCCTAAATAAACATAAACAAAGTTCATATTGAGATGCTATGGAACGATGTCAAGCGTGTAAGCACAGAAATTTGATGCTTATAAGAGAAAACATGCCACAGAAGCAATGATTATCACTAGGTAGCTTTATAGTTTAGTAATAGAATGGCTTTTCAGAAGCTTTATGGGATGGATCATCAACTCTCATAACTTTGTATGTTTAAAAAAATAATGTTTTTTTTATTTAAATTGGAGCACCTAAAGCTATTTTAGATTAAGAGTTCATAAAAATGCTTTCTAAAGTAATTCCATGATTACATTTTTCTTGCATTGTGTTTTTCAAGCAGTTCAGCATTTTTTTAATTTGAAGCCAAGATCTAGCTGAATTTACTTCCTATTTATTCCGAATGGAAAAGGAAGATGGATTTTTGAACTCGAAGCGAATTGGACTGTAAATGTTTCCCCCTCCCCCTTTTTTTTCCAAACTATCATGGTAAATGGTCTTCACCCGCCAAAATACAATTAATGTGTAAAATTGTGAGTTAGTCTGCTGATTTATTGTACTGATACCATCATTCATTCGACTTGAGACATTATCTGACTTAACTAGTTTTTTGATACTTTTTTTATCTTGACAAACGTCAAGGCGTGATTTTTTTTCTTAGCTTATCTTTTCAGTTGAAATATTTTTGACAATGATGATTCATACAGAAAAATGCAAAATATACTTTTCCAAAAATTTTTTAATGTGTTTCTTACATTAGAGCAGAAAAATATATTTTAAAAATTTTGAATAAGTATTTTTTCATAAAATATTTTTGCTTCAAGTATGAAAGCAAAAATACAATTCGCTAATTTTTAGATTATTTGGACTATGTTACTTAATTTCTCAACAGTTTTGAGAAGTTAAGAATATTTTAAGAATCTGAGCCTGAAAGATAATAATAAGAGCTAGCAAGGAATTTATAACCATATTCGCGATTTAGAAACTCTTCTTTCCACTTAGAAGAAAAACGTCTTTTACTAAGTATTATGGAAATCAAAATTACTGTTTCCAAAAAATTTAAGAGGATATGTTTTTTCATCAAATTCCCTCCTTTGTAAGAATTAATTCCATTTTGGATTTGTAAATTGTTGCAAAAAAGTTATCGTCAAGATTTCAAGCTCTATATGTCGTTAAAAGATAACCACGCCCTTTTGAAGTAATTTAAATTGTAGTTTTAGTTCTCGTTGGTGTTATTATGCAGTACTTTTCCAAGACTATAGCAAAAAGCTACATTTATTTTGTTCCCTAGATATAAATATTCGAACCTCTTTCTCATGCTATTGTGGTGGATCGATACAATTTATGGATGCGCTAAAACAACATTTAATTAAAATATTTATAGTCATTTAATTGATCCTTGAGTACGAAAGCTTAATATTAATAAAATATTTTTTAATGTGTTTGAGTATTTTTTCTGTTACATTACTTGAATATATGATTTTTTTTTCAGATTTCTAAGTAAAATTTCTCCTTCAAATTTAAATACAGCATTTGATTTACATCAAGGAATAAATTATTCCTTTTCAATAGTTATCTAATTAATGAATTTGTTCCACTTTTAAATGAATGCAATGCATAAAAAATTCTTAAGTATAAGTATTCTTAAGTAAGTGCTGTAGAAGAAATAATAAAAAACTGTTACAAATTTCGAATAAGCTTTAATTTTCTAAAAAATATTACGTAGAAGGTACATTTAAAAAATGTTATTACCTAAAGCCAGTCAAACAAGTTGATGACAATAAAAGAGTATAAAGAGAAAGAAACTGTTATATAGTTCAACAACTCTTGTGAAATCAAAGAAATACGTCATTCCATGCAATTTCATTGATATACTGCACCTGCTAATTCTAATTGTTAAAATTTATAATTACATGGTGTCCACTTGCAGCACTGTGACTGCGGCCATTGAATCTGTCGTAGAAATTATAGCACCAATTATCTCTGTTATTTATTTTTCTTTTTGACACATGTATTCATTAGCCTGACCTCAGATTTCACCCTTCAATTTAACCTGTGTACCCCAGATCCCAACCACAACTTACACAAATTCCCAGATTTTCGTAGGCGAGGTCTGTAATTTTCCCCTGGATGATCCTTCTTCAGCAAGAAATCCAACTACACGAGTTGGAGGTAAAAAAACAAAAAGCATTTTAACACCTCCCTGGTTCCTGATTTCGCCTCTGACTTCCTGTCTTAAAAGCTGATTAAGCTTCTTTGCGTCTACCGGTTTCCGATCGTAAGTAGAGGTTAATTGTAGCAATTTGAGATCGCACCATCTTCTTATTGCTTTGAGAGGGGGGAACTTCGGGAACCAGAGGGGCGGAGTCGATTTTTTTTTCTTTCGCTGCTTAGAAATGACCCTATCGAACACTAGGTAAACACGTAACTATAGCTAAAAAGAAGTTGTTTTGGTATTAGAAAATTTATGCACTTTGAATGGACACATGTGAAGAAGCCATACTAGAAAGATCTGACTTTCATTGTAGATGATTTTATTAATACAATTGCATAAACAGTAAATGTTTCGGTTTTCAATTTCTGTAGAAACAAAGCAAGTATTCACAAAAATAAAAATATACGAAAATTGATTGAGTTAATGCTTTGGAAATATTTGTAGTGTTTCTGATAGTGAAATAGCTCCAGTGAAATGACGAATGATGCAATTAGAAATTTCCAGTGATAATGATATAAAAGAAAATGTGAATAGTGAAAAATTTATCTATCTGGCACCTATATATAAATAATCTGGCACCTAAATATAAATAATCAGACACCTATGTATAAATTTAATATGACAACAAAAAGTTAAAGTTTTCATCTTCGTTTATGGAATATTTATCTTAAATTATTTCCCATTTTATACAATCTTTTTTTTGTTCGGTAACCAAGGCATTGGTGTTATGTTCTGGCAATTTGAGTGATACCGATAAAATGATAAAATTGATCTCATTTTTGTTGAAACACTAGGTATTTTTCCTTCGTTTTGAAAACACCAACGTCATTTCATGGTTGTATGACTCTTGCGTACATCCATATGTGTACGACGTTTAAGTTGCGCATTTTTATTCTGTAAAAAGAATAGAGATCTTAGATAGCATGCATATTTTATAGTCAAGATCTTCCGTTTCATATGTAAAGATATTCATATAAACTAGAATATTAGATGTTTAAACATAATATAAGATGTATTTTTATAGCTATATCAGGTTTATTAAGTTATTTATTTCATTTGCATATCAATTATGTATTTGATTCCTAGAAGTTCAAAAGCTTTTAACAGATTTAATTTCAAATAGTAGGAAATTTATCAACTGTTAAAATTCTGTTATTGACTTATGTGCTATTATCAGCTGAAATATACATTTAAATGATCAACTTCTCTTAAAACAATTAGAATCGTTTGTGAGGCAAATAATTAAGAATAGGTGTAATTTTTTAGAATGGAAGAATCTTTATTTTAGATTTTCTTTTAAACTTTATTGATTTTCATTTGAAAACTATATTTAGCATACTTAAACTGAGAATGAATAATTCAGAGAATTCAAGCGTAATAATGCAAGCGTTCTTGATGTATTTAGTCGTATATTTTAAATTTACCACCTTTATCGTCTAGTTAGTAAAATGTTATTAATTGCTGCTAAAAATTTAATTTGCTTCCGCAACAAATCGTTCATAGACTTTAAATTTTGATTTATATACACATAACGTTATTTGAGCACCTTTCATTGGGCTCTGTACTTGCTCCGTTTTCTATTTATATTTTATGTAAAAAGTGTATTTTTTTCAATTGCGTCACAGATAAAGACAGCAGTATTTTAAAATCGAGGCATTTAAAAAAATTCCAACAGCGTTTCCTTCTGGTGTTAAATCTTATTCATAAATACCAAAAAAAGTATTACAGGCATATCCAATGTTGAAACCTACTAATCAAGGAAAAATAAATCTAATCTTCATATTCTGGTCACAACAATAGGAAAAAATATATATATTCTTAACAATAAGGTAAAAGATAAGATGAAATATTCCTAATTCCTTTATATGTATTTTTTGAATTTTAAGATGCTGTAGAAACTATTTTTTACTGTACATTTTTAGAATATTTTAACGAAAATAAAGTCAATATTTCTTATACTTTTTGATTAATTAAAATTTATTAAAAAATCACTCTTCTACCCTCTTAAGTATATATTTGCCAAATTTCATAGACAGACGGCTTGGTGTGTACAGAGTCAACATATCTTGTACACATAGAGGCTAAGTTTTTTTCCTTATCTTTACGCACCAAAACTTAGTTAAAACGCCAATACACTTTCCCGCTAAATACTCTTGCCAACAGATAACATTTTTAGCAAACCTAGACTAATCACTCCCTAACCCGTTTTTCTTCAATGAGCTACGCTTGATTTATCTGTCGAAAGTGGCAGTACGCATTTGCCTCACTAACCATTTCATTGCTTAGCTATAACATTTTTACATTTTTCTTCCACTATTATTTATTTATTTCTTCAACTATATATCCTTTGAAGTAACGACAAAAAGAATGGATGATACGCAGGCATAGAGTGTATCATCAAAATATTAAAGACGATATATTTAAATCAATAATTGTTTTCCTTACGTGAACTAAAAATTGACATTTTTGAATATAATTTTACGAATCATTTCAGAGTTAATCGATTTTTTCAAGATCGGAACATTCCTAAAAATCTTCTGACGATTTGATTTTTTTTTTTTGAAATTTTACTTAAAGCTGTATTAGGGCATAACACAGACATTCCATCAACGTGAGAGATTATTAAGAACTTCTTTCATAAGTTTTTGTAATGAATACCACATGATAGCAGTACCTTTCATTACTAATTCCACCATTTGGGAGTTGCATATATATATATTTTCTTTTTCACTTTGAAAGGGTCTAATTCCAAAGCAATTTCCTTTCTTTGAGAAGAAGCTAAGCGATTTAATGGCACCTTTTGCATTTCCCGACAAAGCTTTATATGAAACAAAGACCAAATTATAAAACCGTTACAGAAGAGAAGCACCCTCCCCTTTCCAATGAATACTGAGGAACGAACGAAGTTTCCAATGGATCATTAAAGGCAAAAAACGATTGCCTTCCTGTCAATTGCGGATTTTATGTATTATCACATTTTCTAATCTCAAGGCTAAGCCTGTTCTGTGCGTGCGATCGCTTGCATAGTGTCCCTGTTACTGTGTGAGGAGCCATCGCGTGTTTACAATAGGAAGTTGGGATGAAAGAACACTACATCTGTCTCCTCGGCAAAGCCTAAAAGTGACATTAATCAAGCGGAAAAGATGAGTTTAGTAATTTGCATTGATTACTTCTAACAATGCTAGGAGGTGTCATTGCTAAGTGGGATCGGAAACTAATGACGATCAAAGCATCCATTTCGATTTTACATGAAAAAGAAAATCTAATTGTTACATTGATGTTTTTACATATTAAGAATGCCTCATTTTTTGTCATTAAAAGTTTCAGTTTTATATTCCGATTGCTTGCTGCTCCTGCAACAAATTTGATAAGTTTAATACAGAAGACAGGGGTAATGATGTTTATTCCTTCATTCAAAAAGACATTTTGCTTCTTGTATACAAAGTATATAAAAGAAAAGAGTAGAAGTCATTAGGTAATTCTGCCATGATAATTTCTTTACGAATCACCAAACATTTGCTGTACCACAGTACCAAAAATATGTTTTTGGCATTTTGTCAGTCGATCGCTTTTTATACATCCGAATTACGAATACCACAACTCAAAAACGGAGAAGTAGTAGTTGTAGTAATCAATAGAAAACGGAAAATCGATACGTAGTCATTAATTTAAATTTATTGATCTGTATCAAATTATAATTTAAAGTCATTGACAACAAGATGTCTATCTATTTACCAGTATTTATGTAAATACAATAACTCAAAATTGAAACCAGTGATGGAAGAAGATAAGGAGATCTTTACACTAAAATCTTAGATGTGTATCTAATGTTGATTCAAATTGCTCATAGGTAGAGCTATTACATAAAAATGATAAAAATATTAATTTAATATAACTCAAATGTTATCGAATAGTATGACATTGGAGTTATTTTTGTTATTAAATGCAAATGAAGAATGCCCCATAAAGAACAGCCTATTTTTAAATTTAAATAAATCAGTAGCGGATATCGATTGTAAAAGAAAATTAGTGATATTTTTTATTTCAAAGCTTTAAAATTTACACTCAAATTTCAAATTTAGCTACAGATGTTGAGAATAGTGGACATTGCATGCTGCAATCGCAGATAGATTTCTTAAAAGTATGCTACGAAGCATTTCTTAAGATAACGATCACAACTAAGGGAATATTGCCATTTCAGAGTGATTTTAGCCGCATTACAAGCATTAAAACATTGGCCATTTATTTCGAGGTTTATGCACCATACGGTTCGGCCTCACGGAATCTCAACGGTTTTTGAATTTCTTAAGGAATATCTAGGAATAGAGTCATTGCTTCGAACTGTTGATCATTTGCTGTAATGGGTATTGATTGGTCTTATTACTCTCCAGATCTTACCTTTTAAAACTTCTAGGGGGGTATGTCAATTTAGCATTGATTCAGTACATAGTGTGATTGCAAATTTCAATCTTTGCATGCGTCATCTCTGCCCTGCGAAATAGTTCAATAGATTGTTCTGAGATAGCAGCGACTGCGAAGAATAATTTATAGTCTTTAGTTCATGGAGGATAGTTTATAAGCTTTTTCTAGAATTCTACTTTGCAATTTTCCAGTACAGCATTGCCTGCTGGTAATATCATTGTCATTTATAAAAATTTTGCATCATATATTAATGTTTTCCAAAATAAGTATCAATTGATTTCAATCTACTATCTATCTTTGCTGCCAAGTTTAGTTTTAAATTGAGAAAATTCTTCCTGGTACAAACCGTAAAAAATATGATATATGCATTTACTCAATTTAATTATAATGAATATTTAATAATGTATCATTTCCTCAATATAAGATTATAATTTAATTATAAGTTTATATTGAGGAGATAAAGCATGTAAATAATAAGGTTTCTCAAAACATTTGATTTCAAATTATTCTAACCCCAGGAAACACTTATTTTTAATATTTTTCTACAAAGAAATTAAATTATGTGTTGAAACTGAAAATAAAGTTATGTATGAATATACAAATTTCTTAAAAATCATTTATCATCTTAATCGAAGATTTTAAAAACTTTTTATAGATATTGACTTTTTTTGCTCAAAGACCAAATTAAATGAGATTTTATTAATTACAAGTTGTGGAGCTTTCACTGTAATTCGATAACTGTGTCTAAATTCTTTTTAAAATATCATTAATTTATATTAAAAAAGTGTTTAGAATAAATTATCCCATACTCTAACGAATGCCTTTCTGGCTTCTTTCTCACGATGTTGTCATCAACGTACTTTCTGGCCGTCGTCCATTTCTCAAGAATCCCAGAAAAATTGCATAGCACCATGACGTAGCTACTATAAAATAACATTTATACAATTTTTAGAAATATGCAGCTAAAAATGGATGAAACTTTTTACGCAATGAAGCATGGAATGCATTTTAACTTAATTTCTTTGTCACGTTCAATGTCTTTAATTGCTGTCTATACAACCAATATATACTGATGAATTTTTATTACTTAAATTGAGTAGTTATCGTAAAACGTAATTTCCAGAAATTTTCACTATACAATCATCCATTTAATAGAATTTTCTGTCTAATTCTGCAGAAATGATAGGCGTTTTTAGAGCAAGTATCAGTTAAAGGTTGCTTATTTAAAAAATATATATATTTACTTTAAAAATAAGAAAACAGCAAGTACCGTTTAGTCTTTTAGAATACTTGCTTCTATTAAAAATTAATCACTCATGATTTGAGCATTAGATAGATTGATTTGTAACAGAAAATAACTGATTCACTTTCAATACTCTCTATCATGTCACCCATATCGATGATGTATCTTACACTTTGTTTTAATTCTGAATTTACAAGAGATACAAAAAAAATGAAAGTATGAAAAGTTAGACTATTCTAGATGTTCTGTATCATCCACATGTGACAGTCGCCATATTTAATAATTTAAAAGTTTAAAAAAAATTTCTTTGTTCTTCTTAGAATTTGTTTAACAATTGAGTTTTAATAATGTGATAAAATTTTAATATTAACCAAAGCTGCCTCAAATCTGCCCCCCCCCCCCCTTTTTTTTTTTTTTTGTAACGGATTGTAAAATATCTAGATTTCGAATGGCATTTCCCTGATTGCCCCTGAAAACCAGTGAGATATAGTTTTAAAAATTATCTTTTGAGGATTTTCTTTTTTACAAAATAAAATAATTCTGACTCGTACCTCAGATCAGTAGCTTCATTTCTTGAATAAAATTGTTTTCTTTTTAATGTGAGTTCGTTCTGTAGCTTTTGTTGACTACGTTAAAATTCATGCTATTTTCTATCGTAAATAGCATGAATATTTAAGTCTCGGGTTGACTCTTTATTCACACTTTCAACTCTCAATCTATTGAAGCTGTGGATTGAATCGAATCACTTTAGAATTTAAAATCCCATGAGAAAATCTAAACGTGTTGGTTTTAAAGACATCTTTTAAAGCGTAATAGTAATTTTTAAGCACGTAAAAATTCTCCAGATTTCCAACAAAGCAGAAGGAGAATTATAAACATGGAGAATAAATAATACCGACAATATGATACAAGTTGTCATATAGGATAGCAATTACCAATTATAGCAAGTTAATATATATATATATATATATATATATATATATATATATATATATATATTAACTAAGTGTTCAATGCTCTTTTTCTTTTATCGACATCTTATTTATTAAGTAAGCATTTATTTTTCACTTACCGTTATTCAAGAGGATGTTTCCAATACTCTGTTTTGCTTTTTATTGCTTCGGAATTTTTGGAGCCCTTTAAATAATTTAATTAATTAATTCTGAATTAAAATATTAAAATCGTTATTAGAAGGCAGATATGTTTCTCTTTCAATGAGCATTTCTACAAATACTCCATCAAAACGAGGAAAAAAGAGCTTAAGTATCGCATGGAATATATTGAACTGAAAAATAACATCCGTGTAAGTAATAAGATTCTTGATTCACGCAATTACTATAGATGTAATCTCGCGTTCGTTATTTTTTTCTTTAATAAATTTTCTATTTTTTATCATCATTCTTAGAATGCCAATAATGAGTAAAATTCTCACATCATAATTAAAATGGCTGATGTTTATCGCCACACGATTTGAGCAATCATAAAAAATAGTTATGGCTGGTGGCCTACTTATTAAAACTAATTTAGAGTTACCTTTTCTTGGAAAAATAATAGCATTTAAACTGATTTTACTATATACGTAACATTATGTTGACCAACAAGGCGAATGAACTTGTGATTTCAGAAAATATGTAAAATGTCTTGATTAAAAAAAAAGGAATAATTGCTAAATAAAAGAATAGTTGTAATAAATAAAGGAATAAAAATAATTTAATTTTGAAATGTAAATTCAAATAAAAATAGACAGCTTGCCACTCGTTTTAAACTAAAATAATATTAAATCATCGGTATTAATTAACAAAAAGATTTTTTTTAAATAGAATAATTTTAAAAAGTAGGCAGTAGATAAGCTTAGCGGATCTGAAATTAATAATAAAACAAAACTATTAATAAATTCAAACTTAAATTAGTTATGATAAATCAAAATTTTATTTGCTTTGCCACTCAAAAAGAAGGTCGCAAATTTTACTTTACAAAATTTGTTATTTTATTAAAAATTGATTTATTTCTAGAATTTTTTTTTTAAATTTTCAACATGGGTGTACACCGTTCGATTGACTTTTTATGACAATGTTTATTAAGGATTTGCTTTTAACATTTAAAACAATAAGTGTGAGTGTTCAACAATTTAATAATTTGATCTTGGTAAAAATTCAGGTCTCGTAATTTTAGTTAATTTCATTTTCCTATATTGCAAAAAAAAAAAAAAAACTTTATAGTTTATTTTTATTTTCATCTTGTTAGCTCTAACATCTTGCTTTACCAGTATCCCCAAAAAGGCCTTTTTAATAGCTTTATAAATACTTGTAAAATTGACGTAGAAAAAAACACCTTTATACAAATCGGAAAAATTACAATCCGGTATCGCCTTGTGAATAACTAATTTTTCTCCTCCAACTTTAAATGTATCTGAATCTATCTTTTTTCATTTGATAGTAATTTATTATTTTTTTTACAAAAATTGCTGTTGTTTTCGTTTATATCTTTTTATAATTTTTAAAGTTTATAATTTGCAATGACAGAGGCTAAGAAGTAGATGATTTATGATTGTATAGATCCAATGATCTAGCGATATAAATGGTATTTATGATTTTTTTAAAATAGCTCAAATTTATGAATGATCGTTCGTTGTGTAATTAATATCGATTATGAAGTATCATTAAAAGGGTTCTGATTTCTCTTGTATCTTGATTCCGAAAAGGTGTGATTGAATTTTTTTAAACCTTTGAGACTCTTTGCTTATCTCAAATTCCCTTATCCTTTTTAGTTTCCAGTTTTTAATAATATTATGTTTTCCTACTTTTGTCTCTTTATCTCACAAACATAGTTATTTGAAAAAGATTTATCTTTTCTACTTTAAAGTAATAATTGACAAAGTAGAATTTTTTTTTGTTTTGCATTTTCTAAAATAACAAATTAATAATTTGATTTGTGCCATCATTTACTTCACGAATTACCATGAACTTGATTACTAAGAAATAATAAACATTTTCATTAAATCATCCTCTGTACCTCATTTCATTCGAGAAGTATTAAACATTTAACTAACAAATATCATGCTTTCAGAGAACTCATGTAATAGACATAAAATATGCATCGTTTTAAGTTTAAACCCTCTCGGACAGACCCTCCATTTTTTTATTAACTTAATGTAATTTTTTTTTCGATAATGCAGTATATATATATATATATATATATATATATATATATAGAGAGAGAGAGAGAGAGAGAGAGAGAGAGAGAAATTTCCATTTTTAGAGAAAAACTCTTATAATATAGTATAAATTTTAATTCTTTTAATCAAACATATCAGTATGAGCTAATAACAGAAAGTAAAAATAGACAAGAGCTGCAGAACATCAACATTTCATTCTAATTACTTTATTATTCCACATTATCCATCATAGAAAAAACACTAGACATTAATTTATCTTAAACTTGATTAATCGCAAAACATTAATGCCGTGAATATTTTTTTTGCTCTGTTCTTTCTATGATATGTTAATTTAGCCTCGGACTAGTTTTTTCGCCACTTAAAGGCTGCTTAGAAGAGTCATTTTGTGATGAGCGCAACTGTTGCGGCACCTGCAACTCCCAGGTAGTGTAAACACACAGTGATTACTATAGATGCATTTTGATTAGAAGGTGACTCAAAGGTCATTGCTTTAACCTCATAATAAGTGCAGCAGAAAATCATAATTCGGATTTATGTATTCCACTGCATCCTGCTGCACTCAAGCTAGGTTAATGAACTCAGTTGTCAAAAGTGATGTTTATTATGACTCTTCATTAAGACGCTGTCTCTCTTTCATATTTCGTGCTCAAATACATTTCATTTTTAATAAAAAATTCAGCAGAGCTGTTATATAAGCTGAATTGAAGAGACAGGGACTTTTATATGTTTGCATCATAGCTTATAGTGTTAAAGAAAAGTTTTGTCTGCTACTTAAACTTCAATGCCATATGTTTATATGATCTGCATAATTTTAACTTTTAGTTTTCTTTATAGGTATACCACTGCGTTAGTATGTTAAAGAAGGAGTTTTATTTATCAAATCAAATTAATTATTACTAAAATCTGAACTTTAATGAGGTGTCTTTTTTATAAATTAATTACAAAGCATTACTCTGCGAATCGTTTATATTTTAAATGATATTGAGGCCTTTATTTGTTAGAGAAGCATATAGTAAAGTATTTTAATATTTATCTTGTTGGGTTATAAAAAGTTTGCATTTAATTTAGAAATTCATTTATCCCATTTTCTGCTGGCTTTTTTTTAAAATTTTAATTGAAGGGATATTAATTCGATTTCTGTAGTGTTATCCAATATATAGCTTTTTATCCCTAATTTTTACAGCTTGCGATATTAAACTATGCTATTTATAATATATTATATATTAATATTATTCGTACATATTTATTACAGTCACTTAATATGAGTGACAAATGATATTCAATTAAATAGTAAATTACTGCTTTAACAGAATTTATTGAATTTTTTATTAAATATTTCAACAAACTTTATTTATTCACTATCATAAATATTATTAAAAGCTACTAAAATAGAGCGATTCTTGCAAATCTTTAATGGCTTGTTTTCATGTATATCTCTTAATAATATCATCATTATTGGTCTGAGTCTGACATTTGAACTAGATATTGTCTCTATCTCGTATTCGAAATAAAATGTTTCTTCTACGCATTTGATAAATTTTGAATTTTCACATCATTATGCATTACCTCCTTTCTGCTGTACGTAAAATATAGATACGTAAATAGATTTCGTAAATAATTATATCTAAAACTTAACATTAATTATAAAAGGACAGTTTCCGAGACTAAAGTTAATTTGCAAATATCTTAATTTACTATATTCAAGTTCTGTGCCATCATGGAAGACAGAACAATATACAATTATCTGTAAAAATTTTAATACATATATGTTGATGTATATAATACATATATATGATTAAATACAGCTATATATTTCTTTGTAAAAAAATCTTTTAATGATTGTTAAATAACTCGCTATGGATGAGCTATGAAGTTCAGGAATTTGTGATCACCTTATTTTAGTAATCGGCGTGTTGGGACAGATTTTGGTTATATTAAAATATGCATTTAAAATTAGTCCTACTAAACTGTATCGTGGAAATTTTATATTAAGCAAGTAATAAAATGTAAGATGACAACTTAAGAGTCATTATTATAATTGTTTTAGGTTTCAGTGATCCTAAAACAGAGCATCAGGCTCACCGAAGGGTTGTTTAAGGTTCAGTTTACTGAAGATTTATCAGCAAAACCTTACTGAGCATTCCTTAACTGAAATTCCTTTAAAAAACATTAGAAAAGTAATTCATGATCTGCAGAAACTGATATACATGTTGCTCGTACATAAGTATCTTTTGACGTTCTTAAGCCAAAAAATTCAAAAAAAACAAAAACAAAAAAACATTACTTTAAAACTTATTTTTTTCAAATGAGCAATTAGTTTTGCTATTCCATTGGGATAATATTTTTTATACTTTTGTATAAAGAGCTACATATTAAGTGGCAAAGAGAAATTTTAATTATTTAAATTTCACAGAATTTGCGTCCGTCAAATGTGAATGTTGCAAAGAAACATTTAGCGACTTTTAGATAACGCAGCAATAACAGTAACTTTTATTGTTTGCCAGCTTTTTTTGCAGTCGGCTACTGCAATGGGCAAAAATTGCAGGGTTTACTTTTGAAAATGGGCAAAATATATTACCAATAAAGTTATTAGAAAGGAAGTACATGGCGAATCAATCACAAATTTACTATTCATTGTCAATTTGTTTCAATTTGATTCATTTAGAGAACCATTTGTTTATACTAAATAATAATCCAAGAATATGTGACATACAATAGGTAGGTTGTAAGTTTTTAACACAAATAAATTAAAGATAAAGGATAAGCACTGTATCTAGATACTATAAATGGCAGTGAAGCGCAAATTTAATTAATTTACCTAAATTGTTCATTAATAAAGTGCACACCTTCATCTACTCAATCAATGATTATTAACAATGTTTTGTATATAAAAGCTCTATAAATTAATTTATTAAATTATTTTATATTTAAAGAATTGACAGATTCCATCATTTCCTATATTAGATCCTGTTACAAAGCCCATTTTGTTCGATTGTAGGACCACTGATCTCATCAAATCAAATAACGTGAGTGACGTGTCTACCTCATTTTAATGTACTCATCGCTGTACGTGCTTGGCGTGCAAATCACACTTCTCAGACTTTACCTTTCCGATCTCTAACGCGATCCAAATAATAATACTAAAAACACAATAAGAAAACGGGAGAAAGAAACATTTTGCGAGTTTTTGCGAGCGAATAAAGAAATCTGTTAAACAAAATCCAAGCGCGAACAATCACTTTCGATGGGGGTTTCGTGGCGACCACGGTGCCGTGATCGATGTACGGTGCACGTTTGTGACTGATACCCCGCGTACGTGACTGTTTTACGGACGGCTTGCGGTTTATTTTTGTTTTACGAACTCCCCCAGACCTGCTCAGCACGCCGCTGATCAGTCCCAGTGCTCACTGGACGAGCGGCGGTTTGCCCCGCGATGTGGCGTGTGTGGCACGGCTCCTGGAGAGAGGAGTTCGCGGCGACACCAGGCAAGTCGTAATTTTTTTTTCTCCAACGTGTTTAGTCGTATTATGTTCAGGAATGCCGCAAATGAGCAATAGACACATTCCCCCTTCGTCACCTTTAAACAGTTACTTCGATTCAGTTAAATTAAAAACGCAATCATGCGACCTCAGTGGAATAGAGTGCTATTTTCTTGTTAACTAGTTTGAATTTTAAATGTTAAGTGATTAATTTGTTTATATATTTTTTAATTTAGAAGAAATCTAGAAGGCTTCATTTTATACTGTTTTCCAGTGTCATACAACTAATGAACAATTGATTCATTAAGGTTCGAACTGAATTGAACTGTAAAAATCACAATCGATTTGTAAAAAATCATTGATAAACCAATATTCCAACCCATTTGGGTTATTTTCAATCGTAATGATACATTCCTCATTATTTTCACTACAAAAATGCAGTAGATGGACAAAAGATACACTTAAGCTCGGTAAATAATGAATTTGATGTAATTAAATTTTAATGTCCTGTCCAATTTTTCTGCAAGAAATATAAGTGCATGATTTATTTTGGATCATTTCAACTTTACTAATCAAGTAATTGTAATTTGTAAGTCATTATTTAATTGTTATTTACAAAGTTTCTTTTTGTTATTTTTTATCAAAATCAGGAGTAACTGTTTAGTGCAGATTTGTTTACATTTGAGGTTGATAAAACAAGGAATTTGACTCAAGCTAAGAAACTAATTAATAAGGCAAGAAAACTAGAAATAATATTTATTACCGAATGATTTAAAATTGATAATCATGCGATTATTCATTTGTGAACTAGTTTTGTTAATAGTTGTATATACCAAATCTTCATTTCATAATTTTCTTTCAGGATCGAAAACGATTCTAGAATATTTAGAATTACTTTATGAAGAAATCTATATCTTTAAATTTTTCAACTAATGTATCAGTATCGGCTATCAGAAACAATTGGGGAAAAAACCCTTTTCTGTAACATGGAAGTAATTAGAATATTCTTTTAGTAATACAATTTTATTATTGTGTTATGATACAATAATTATTGTCATTATTTTAAATTGTAAATACGTACAGTTGCTTTTACTGATTCCGACCACGGACTGTATTCATTTTCAAGGTCAAGGAGAAATAATACTTCTTTTTCATGAAAATACGAAAGGAATTTTAACGAAATAATATAGTTTGATCAATTTAATAGATATTCATAAAAAATTTTATTTGACGAAGCTCCCATCGAAGATAATTCTGTAGTTATATTTCAATCAGTACTTCAACAAGCATTAAATAAAGTAGTATTGCATTTTGTTTTCAAGCATTATATTTCCTTTTTCTTGATATGAAATATTTTTCCTTATTGAAATTTGTAGTTTCAATGAAGAGTATTACAAGAACTGTGGAAAAATTGATTAAATTCCACTTACAGATTTCTTTCAGAATAAAAATTATCCTTCTAATGCAAGGATTGGTTTCAAATTTTTATGAGATCTGTTTTAATGTTTTTATTGATAATAAAAATATTAATAATCGTGATGTATGGATTGAACTATATAAATTTTAAAATGCTATTAATATTTCTTAGCAAATAACATACATAAAGATGAGTTTGGTTTTAAGTTTAAAGTAATATAATTGAATCTTCTATAAGTCGGAGAATACAGCATTTTTTTTCAGAGCAATTTCTGTTGACTAATTTCCAAATAGAGTAATTTTATATATTCAAACCAGAAAAACAGTTTATTCTGAACAAAATTCTGAAGTATGCTCTTCAAAATATATCATTTTTTTCTTCTTTTTTTGGATGGCAATAGCTTAATTATCTTTCACCTCAGTTTTTTTTTTTTAATGAATTGAAAATTTCTGTTTTACCATTAAATTTCATCTCCCTTGCAGTTAAAGGCTAAGCAATGCTTTTCAAATTTCAGACCATTTGTAACCTGTTATGTCTAAAGGTGACGTATGATAGTTCGAGTGGGTGCTAAACAGCTAATGATTGTTTATCATGCAAAGTTGCTATCAAGGTTATTGAAAATATCACTCACCATATGGTGGATCTATCGATCGCACATAACATTGCACATTTATTTGTTGACTGAAATTTAGGTAGCGTTAGAATTTCGGTGAACTATGTTCTGAATAATTAATTTAAACAGCCCAATTCTTACTTCAAGTTAATAGAAGTTTGTCACTGTATTCTGAAATTGCTATTGTGATATGCTGACAAATAGTTACATGGAATTGCCTTCAAACAGCCTTGCATTGCATAATATTGAATCGTTTGCTTAACATTATTCCGATCGAACACTTATTTTCAAATATTAACCCCTCCCTTTTTTTCACATGAAGTTCACATACAGGAAATAGGGTGCGCAATGCTCAAAAAATTCCACCTCGAGATCCTCCCCCTGATGTTACAAAATATATTTTTATGCTTGTGTATGTGAACACTTAAATGCAAACCTCATTATTCAGAAATACAACAAGATAAATGAAGGAAACTTAGTAAGTGCTCCTACCTGGAAGATTGTAAATATAGCTCATATTTTTGTTAAATAACGGAAGGTTTGTATGATTGTCTGCTAATGTGTGTATATGTATACAGTATAACTCAGAAACGAATAAAGTAGATGGCTGAGGTATATCTCAGATTTCCACATTCAAATGTGTGAATATGCATCAAATCCTGAACAAATTATGTCAAACACAAAAGGTATTTTTCAATAATTGATCATCCTTATTATGGTATAAAAAGAATAAAACGCATTATTATTAATCTTACCATATTTTCAAATATTATTTCAATTTGTTTGTTTATATCTGAGAATGCGAGAGGAGAACCTGCACAGCTTTTATCATCATAACAAGTTTATATATTGTATCTAGACTGATAAGTGTGGATTAGGATCAAGAACTTTATGAAAACTTGATTATAGATGTTTTATAGCATTTATCTAGGTTTTTAAAATATGATTAAACCTTGAATTATATATTGTAATGAAATAAATTTCAAACCTAAAAAATGTTAAAAGGTAGCATTTTTCTTTTGTTTTGATATAAAGCAAGGCCTGGGTTATATAAATTTACAATCGAAACGCATTTTTTTAGAACTGAAGCCTTCCATATCTTCCAAAAGTACTGGGTGTAATGATGTAACCGAGAATACCATGTTAAATAATTAAAGGTTTTCTAAGTAATCCATGACATGTAGTAATTTATTAATATGGAAAAAATACATTTGTGATTTTTTATTATTTTGAATCAAACAAAATAAAGTCATTTTTCTTCTGTAATATTAATGGTGGTCTATTATCTTTCACAGAAACTTTGTACTGTATATTTCTCTAAATTAAAGGCAGTCTTAATTTAATAAGAAAATCGGCTTAAAATGCATTCCTTAAACATTTGCATTGATGTTTCAAATCTCATAAGAACATTTTATCTTATTAAAGACCAGCTAAGTTCTCATTTACATAGAAAGAAAAACTGGCTGGGGTTGATTCCTTAAGTCACTACACTAAGTTTTGGCATCTTTATCTGAGGATCAAATTTCGTATATTGTCCTTTTATTTGACGTAGTACAGCTCTATCTCGGGATTAAGATAGAGGATGATAGAACAAGTTATGGTAACTTGATGTAAGAATATTGCAGTACTGACGGTTGGTAGTACGATGATAATCATTCGCTTTGAAAATGTAACGACATTATTTAGAAAACTAAAGAGGTATTTCGGAATGGAAAACAATCTTGTCTTTTGTTCTGTACTCCAGTTCTTTATTCGCATGATTCGCTGGCTTTTTTTATAGATCTATAACCTTGCCATCAAACATTAGCCTAAAAGACCCCTCTTGGTCCAGAAATCAAATATTTTTAATTTTCTTTACCTCTTTAAACTCACCACTGGTAATGAAAAATAGGGATTTTCAGTATTTTAATCTTAAAGTTCTTAGTTTGTATGGATAATAAAGACATATTTTTACTTGAAGAAACTAATAAAAATATTTAGTGGAAATGGGGAAATATTGCTTATTGTTAGTTATTTCTGCGAAATGAAACTTCCTATTCAACTAAATACTTCTTTAGGTGGGCCAGTTATACATTTTTTATTTTAATAAATTATTGTTATTAATTTTTAATTAATTATAACTTTTTAAGTATAAGGACTTTTTGAAACGTCAAAAGTTTTCCTCTACTCTATTTTCCACCAAAAATTACTTCTAGACCTCAAATGCAAAAATACATTGAAAATGATTGTAAACAAAAGAAGCTTCAAAAAATTAACCTAAAAAAAGAATGAAACTAAATTATTTGATTAGATTTGCTTTGAAAAACATAAAGTTTCTGAACAAATGAGAGCACTTCCAAAGATTTTTTAACTTGGTTCTTTTGAGACCTAAGTCAATAATTTTATAAATTTCGTCATTGAATAAATATAGATTTTAAGCGATCTTCTCTTTATTCTGTTATGCTTAAAAGTAGAAAAAAATTTAAAAGAAACTATGAACATTTGCTGATGAATTACAGCATTGCATGCTTGCACTAATGAAGAAAGCTTCTGCTTTGATTGTCGTTAATGCTAATTTATTACTCAAGACGATGATTCTCTCCTAGCTATTTCGTGAACTTCGTGACCATATTAGCTTCGTATCTCGCTTGTCATCTCTCTTCTTTAACCTATACCCTCCTCCCTCTACTCCAGTTAACCCAATAATGGGCCCTATTTAGTTTGTTTGAAGAACGAATGCATTGCTAGCTAGTCCATATCTATTTTTTTAATACTGTATAAGAATAGAAAGAAGGTATCATGCAGATGGTGATAATAGATTTATTATGCGTTATGTGAATCGAAAGAACAAAATAATAAAAAAAAAACTTGCTTTCATTGTTTTAAAAGGGGCGACTTGTGAAGACAGCCTTCCTTTTCGTTAATTTAATATTTCCTTTAACTGCGCACTTCATTAGAGCTTCAGATTAAATTTAAATCTTACACTCAATATTTTTTAAACTAAGCAATTTTGGAAAATTTTTATATAAATTGTATTTCTGAAGTTAGATTACTAATAACCTTTCTCTGTCACTTGTCATAGCTTAATGTTATACATAATTGAAAGAGTAATTTAATTACGAATACAGAGCAAAAAAAAATTAATTAAGGCGGCATTATATAAAAACATTATTTAAAAAAGAAAAGGAAATACATGGAGGAATCCAATATATATAAATTTTTGTTTAAGTTATTTTATTTTTCAATAGGATAAACTCTCACATTAATAACGTTTTTATAAGCTCTTCCAATAAATTGAAAAAAGTTTATTTTTAACTGTGCAACTGGCACAGATTCAAAATTGAATTATATATTTTTTTAATGTAAAACATCTCTATTGTTTTTGGTTAGTTGCAGAACTGAATTTTGATTAAATAAATTCCCCCTTTTTAATTAGCTGGAATAAACTGAGTCAAAATTGGATTATAATTTTTTTTTCGTTATATGCCTCAACTCTTTTTGGGCTGTTCCAGCATTGAATTCTGATTACATAAATTCCCCTTTTTAAACAGCTAGTATATGATAGGATCTTAATTTTGTATTTTTATAAACATTTCACTACATAGGATAAAAACTAAGGGTGGAAGTATGCTATTTAGTCTGATGTAAACCATTTGAAATCTTTCAACCATTTATTTACTAAACCAGAGAAATTTATCC